>JAUYWG010000066.1:3031910-3044256 GCA_034779775.1 Enteromius afrohamiltoni | reverse complement strand
CTGGACTTTGACCACTCTTTGCTCTGCCTCTGCCATTGTTGTTTTGCCGTCTTCTACCCTGCCCGTTTGTACTCTGATTTTGTTCATTAAACAGCTAGCAAGTAAATCCGCATGCCTCTCGTCTCCTCGTTCGTAACACAAATAAATGAAGAAACGAATTAATTAGTAAATTAAATATATATATATATATATATATATATATATATACACACACACACATATATATATATATATATATATGTGTATAAATGTATACATTTTGTACTGAAATATACAAAAACTGTACAAACTGTAGCTAATTTAATCATGCACAAAACATTCAATTCAATACAAATGTGAAAGGTTTTAGCAAGACTGAAACACAAAACATTGTTTTATAAGTTCTCTGAGTTGTCCATGTTCTGAAAACATCCACTGAAGGTTCAAAATCGGAGCAGAAACTCAGATGCTAATGCTTGCAAAGCAGGCATTCATCATGCATTTATTTTACTGTGGCAGAAACAAACTTTAGTTCTCAGGGGGTGACAGTCAGATATCTGTGGCATTAAACTGAATGTGTTGATATTCAGGATACGAAGGCTCTGACTAAAAACCTAATGAGCTACTTTGCTGTCTGTTTAGACTGCTTTGTATACAGCATCCTAAACTAAACCTCCTAGGTGACCAATTTGGGACACTGCATAGACAGCAACTCTATGCCTCATGTCAATCACAATTGACAAATCATACAAATCACAACTAGCGTTGGCTATTTGCATGATGCTACACTATGACGATACTCAAATAAATAATGAAAAATATAAGTAGCTAATTTTGGTACCTATTTATAGTTAATATTTGTTTCAACTTGCAATGCATTACAGGACGACCTTCTCTTCAAGACTGCTGCAATTTTTTTTAGATAAACTATCATTAGTTTACTAAGCTAGGATGTTATGTTTTGAATGCAAACAGTAGTTGTTTACTCTAAATAAGATGGTAAACACGACTAACGAGACACGACTTTGTCCTCCCTCAGTGATAGATAAATTCTCACCACAGACAGTTTCTGTGCAGTCTTGAAGAAAATAAACAAAAAACAAACAAACATCCAGTCATCATTTACTCATCCTTATGTTATTCAAAACTGTCCTTTTCTGTGGAACTCAAAAGATATTTTGATGAACACTTACTTTCACTGTGAAGACTATTAATGAAAAAAAACAACACCACCCAAAAGACGTAATCTTTTATCTTATTTTATGATCCACAAAAAAAGTTGCTAGTTTGTTTCTTCATCCGAACAGATTTGGAGAAATGTAGCATTACATCACTTGCTCAGCAATGGGTGCTCTGCAGTGAATGGGTGCCGTCAGAATGAGAGTCCAAACAACTGATAAAAATATCACAATAATCCACAGCACTCCAGTCGATCAATGAATATCTTCAAGTAAAAAGACCAAATCCACGATTAAAACATATTCACTGGAGGAAGTGTTATTATGTGTATTTTGGCTTGAGGTGACGGTTTAAAGTTAATGCACATAGATTTCTTCACAAGATTTTAACTGATGAACTGGAGTTCCTGTAAATTGGGATGTTTTTATAAGCTCTCATTCTGACGGCATCCATTCACTACAGAGCATCCACTGGTGAGCAATATCATGGATCTATATTGTGGATGACCAGAGAGTAAGTTTTCAGGTCAGGGGTTTAACTGACAAAGGGAAACTGCCAACTAGAGGATGGATACCCGAAACGATGCTCGGGTTTGGATCTCGGTCACATCAGCACAATAAGGCATTGACCATTTAAAATTTAAAACTGCTTAGTAGGATGCCAATGAGCCTGTTTCACCTTCACTTTCAAAGGTTTGTTTTTGTGATTAAAATGTATGTAAAATATTCCCCCAAATCCATCTTCCTGTGTGCAAATGTTATAACGACGTTTTTTGCCCCGTGTGCGCTGATGCTCTCATCTGTTGACATTTACGAACACCTTCCTACAGTTGCTTAATAAAAGCGGGCTTTCCACCTAAAAAAAAAATGCATGTGTCATTAGTATGAGAAAAAAATAGATAGGACATAAATATCTTAATGCATGTTGGACGCGGGCCGGGCGCAACAGAAAAATGTGGCCGGATCCGCACTCTAGAGCCAACACACTGTTTAATGCTGTCACTCAGCCCTTCTTTTTTAGCTAATTAAAGTCAATAAAAATGTCATTAGGTTCATTATAGCAAAACATTTTCAAAGCAGACACAGACGTACAGATTTCAGTGATACCACAAAATGAAGTTCAACCAAATACACCACTGACATACATACTGACAAACAGATGGAATTTTAATTAGCATATTTAAAGTTAATTAAACCTCTTTGAGCCACATCGACTCAAGAGACTGAAACCGGCCCTGGCTGGCAGGGATTCAAACCTGCAACCGCATGCTAAAATGAGATCCAATCCACAGCCTGAAATAATCAGAGGCACGCTGTGCCATTGCTTTGATGAGACCTATAATGATGAGGTGCGTCTGTCTTGCTGACATCCCTGATAAAGACATTGGATCTCAAAATGACTTTCTTTTAATCAAATACAGACTCAGGATTTCATGCAGATACATTCAAAAATAAAGACAGAAATTTATCAGAGGATGTGCGTGACCAAAAGAAGAAAAAAAAATCTTGTACAGTAAAATGATGTTTTGGACCCATAATGGTTAGAAAGAAAGAAAGAAAGAAAGAAAGAAAAATAATTAAGCAAGGAAATAATTAATGTTAAAAAATGTATAAAAGTAGGCACATATTAAATGATCAAATATATAAGCAAATGAACAACAACAAAAAACATACCAAATATAAACAAAATATAATATGTATAAATATACAAAAAAACAAATAAAGAAAATAGCATATAAAGAAAATAAATAAATAAAAAAATGCAAATAAAGAAAAGAAAAGAAAAGTAAATATGAAGTTAATTTGCAAAAACAGATACCGTTTTCATGATTTTCAAATATCATGTTTTTTCATTGTACATGCCAATTAATGTCAATCAAACCTCAGTTGGTCTATTCTGACTAGGTTAAAAATAACTAAAAAATACTGCTAACTAGCACAATAAAACACAATACAAGCATGATAGAATAGAAAACCTGATTTGAAAAAGAAAAAAAAAAGGAAAATCTTTAAATAAGCAAACACATAAAAAAGCAAATAAACTAACAAAAAAGAAAGCAAATATCTAAATAAGCAAATAAATACATATTTGACACAAGTAGAAAAAGTTTCAATCTTGACCAGATTTAAAAATTTGAACCAGATGTAATTTCTATACTACTATACATAACTTGTGCCAGTGAATTAGACCGCCCCCTTTCCCCTGACTCCGCCTTCCACAGACACTCCAGTGTCACCGAACCCTGTCACTCAATATGGTTGACAGGCAAAGAGTGCAACACAGTCTAAACAGCATCCCACGGTCAGATTTCCAGCTATTTACAGAGCCACGGGCGGTGACAGAGACTGCAGGGACATCTCAGGACGCCTATTTCAGTCATTTTATCAACGTTATTCCGTTTTAAAAACTTTAAGACATGCCAAGTACCAACTGCGAGTGAAAAATAGCTCTGGTGAGTAAATAAAACTTGCTGACCAGCTGGCAAGTCAAGCACAGCCAGACGTTCGACTAAAGGCAAGACTCCATCTTGCCAGAAGCCACCCACATGGCCAAGAACTGATCACCTGCTTTATTACAATAACTATTTACTTTTTTAATATATTCTGAAAAGGTAACTTATTTCTGTGATGAAAAGCTGCTTTGCAATATGCTGACCACAATGTTTGCAAACGGTCACAGAAAACACTGAAGAAACACTGACTATATCACAATCACTACAATCACACAGTTCTGTTCAGGAAATCATCTCAAGACGCCAGCGCACCTGTTGAATCTGATTGAGGCTTTTCTAGCGCCTTTTAGTTTTCTGTGCAATATAGATCAGACGAGACTGTGGGCGGTTCGTGGGCATGCGATCCGAGGCTGAGAGTAGCTGGCTGCTAACGTTTTTAGGAATTGCAACATAATATATGGTTCAAATTGCAACAGGAGAACAATAGTCTAAGTCTTGCTGTTTATTATCCGACAAGAGTGAGTCAAATCAAAGCAATGCATGAGGCCTAAAGCCAAAGCTTAGTGTCTGTCAGCTGCATCTAATGCATCTTTATGAGCTTTCTGCCTTTATGAGACAGCGGCAGACAAAAAGAAGGAAATGTAATTGTAGCAAATTGACATTTTAGCGAGGCACTGGTTAGTATGAGATGCAATAACCTGCATTGTTTATAAGTATGCAAGAATGGAATACACACAAATTAAAGATGTGAACAACTGTGTATTGTCATAATTGTATATTTTTGGAAGTCTTGTATATTTCAGCTGGTTTTGGGTTCAACTGAGCATGATCACACATTTATAAACACAAAATATGCATCCCAACAGTCAAATACATTCGTCCATCTCATGTTTGCATAGAAAATCAATTGGGAAACCATACAAAATGGAAGTTGTCAACTTTTCTATGAGGTTTTCATTGAAAGTATTTGAAGTAGACCTAAATACAGTTTCAAAGGAATCAGAAATATAATTAGTTTTATGGTTGGTAATCTGTAAATTTTGGAAGATAGTTAATTTCTGTTATAAACATATTCAAATCTGTTTGGTTTGATCACATGTATGATGTTTGTGTTGTTGTTTTTTTATGTGACAAAATATAAATGTTAATAAAAAAAAATTCACAGTTACTCAGGAAACATTTCTAGTTTTTGTTAAAGTAGTACAAAAATGACTAAAACTGAAATGAAAATTGAAAGCATAAAATGAAATTAAATTACATGAAAGCATAAAATTAAAACTGAAAGGGAAAATGTATAATTTGCATTTACCTTGAAGGACTAAAAATGACTTAAACAAAGGAAAAGTAAATATAAAGTTATATAGAAATATAAAAATATATTTAATTAAATTTAAATAAAAATACTAATTAAAAATCGGAACTTTATATACACATATATTTCATATATATATATATATATGATATATATTAATATTTCAGATTTTTAAAAAAGACTGAAAAAAGAAATTGTATAGAAATGTAAAAAAAATTAAATAAATTTTTTATAAAACCTGAAAATAAAAAAACTACATCAAAATCTAAATTATTAATATATAATATAAATGTTAAATTGTATTATATCACTGGGAAAGGTTCTGTGAATGACAGAGAGATACGAAGAGTTAAAGAAAAGAGAAGTATCATATCTCCCCCTCCAGCTGAAGCGAACGATTGCTCTGATTGACACGAAACCCATGACAGGCTGTGATTTGCTTCTAGGCGGTGCTGGAAATTGAGGAAGCCAGCAAGTCTGAAGACTGTATGCTAATATGACTTTATGATAATTCAGGCCCTGGATGCTAATCATGAAGCTCAGTGAAGACGTGACATTTGGTCCTGCTCACAAATAGAGGGTGAATACACAAAACAGGACAGTGACACGAATGTCAGCGACTGATTAAGTCCCACCGCATCAGCCAATGTCAGCGGTGCATCATGGTTTATTTACTGCCAGATCAGAAGAACAAAACATGTTGTCCTGGCAGAGAAGACTAGAACTGCTGGTATACAGCACATGTTGGGCTAGAAAGACAGCTGAAGTGGTTTGAATTGTTTTTTGCCTGAAAAAAATGCCTCTAAATCACCAAAGGAAAAGCAGCTCTGAGATTTCTATCGGTCAAATGTAATGGTCTTAGGCCACCTGACATGGCTATGTAGGGCCAACCAGCCTAAACCAGCTAGAAATTCATGCTGGTTCATGCTGTTTCTAACAAGATGCCTGCATGGAGTGGGTGGGTGTTTCACTTACTTCTGCAGGTTTATTTTGGTATTTAGTACAGCGTGGTGTTGTGGTTAGTCAACAGCTTATGATAGCATGAGCTGAAAATGCTTTTCTTTTTTTTTTGCATTGGTTGGCCGTAAGGTTAAAGTCAATTAAGAAATGCTGTAAGAAGGTTACAGGAAGCAAAATGTCACAGCACAGTAATTATTATATATTCAGAAGCTGTCCTAAATCATACGAAATTATCTTTAGAGAACACAAAGAACCTGTAAAACTGGAGGAAGGGGGAGGAACTGACCGGTTTTAGAACCGGAAAACAGGAAAAATGGAAATCAGCGGGAATACCTCATTTGTTCACAGGAAAATCCCACACACTCAAGAACCTTACAAATGCACTATGCAATAAATAAATAAATAAATTTTTATTTTTATAAATAATATATATTTTAAGCCATTTACCAAAACTGCCTTAAAGAAAGAATAACATTTTTGTAATTAAATTCTTATTATAATGAATTAATACTAATAATATACTAATAAAAACAATTCATAATTTTCTGTTTTTGTGTGTGTGTTTGTGTAAATATATATTCATTGTATATTATGACTAAAAATGTTAATTATTATTATTATTCTTATTAAGCATCTTTAAAAAATTCCCACAGTTCTTCTGGATTGAGTCTGTCTCAGTTTGTTCTGTTTCTTCATGTGATTCCAGACAGACTGAAGATGATCAGATCAGATCTCTTTGTGGAGCACTGGCTGTTGTCAGACAATAATCTCACTGCATTATTACAGTTAATAACAAAAATCATGTAGATGAAATCTAAACTGATATTTTCAACTGACACGCTACCGCAAAACATAGAAATAACCCACTTGTTGCTGAAAATACTAGTGGCCACTAATACTGTCACTCTTGGTAAATCTGAGCAAAGGTGGCAGTGAAAATAAATCTGCACTGTGTATCCTTTTGATCTTTCGTCCAATTTTTTTTAAATCCTAACATCCCTATCATTGAAGTAAAACAACTGAAATGGGGAGAAACTCTCATGATGAAATAAATGTTTTTCTCTTTCTTGTTGAACACAATTATTGGCACCCCTAGAATTGTTTATGAGTAAAATATCCCCCAAGTATATTCCCATTCATATTCACAATTCTGAGCCCTCCAGGGTGATTATGGAACATGAAATTATCCAGCCATGGTTTGACAGAAATATATATAGGAAGGAAAACAAAGCCCAAAATCCCTTAATCATCAACACAATGAGAAAAACCTAAGAATGTATTTCTTATATGCTGCAAAAGATAATTGAGCTTCACAAATTAGTGAAGTGGTTTTCAGAAAAGAGAAGCAGTGAAAATTTCCATTTCCACCATCAGGGAAATAATTTCCAATCAGCATACAATGTTAGGCAGCTGCCTGGAAGAGGACGTGTGTCTCTATAACACGAGTAGAGTTGCTAAAGACTCTTTAAGGACCACAGCTGGAGAATTGCAGAAAATAGGGTCAGGGTCTCAGGGTCAGAAAACCAGTCGAACAGCCCCTACATCAGCACATTGTCATGGGTGTGTGTTGCAGGAACGAACGAACAGAGATTCCAATTCACAAATAACAATGAGCCATGGAAGCAAACAGACAGGTAGTAACGTTAAAATACCGGATGACACGTACTGAACTTAGGAGAACTTATAAAGGGAGGACAGTAATGGATAATTAACACTACACACCTGAACTCAATGACACAATTAACAGAAGACAGAAACTAGGTCAAAACTGAGACAAAGCAACTGGGGAATGAAAACGAGGATAAGGAAAAAAGTATGTGTGTATATATAATATATACTGTATGTGTGTGTATTTACTGTAAATATAAATATACACAGTAAACATACATTATACACATTATATATATAAAATATGACATTCTGCAGACTGGAGTTTAATATCTGGGGAAAGAAGAAAAGAAAAACACTGACTTCTGAGACGCAGCTACTACCAGAGGAACAGGAACAATAGTTATGATGAATTCTGTAGAAAAGGAGAAATGTCACATTCTGACACTCAACAGCAAATTAAAATGCTAAAAATATTACATGACGTTCTTGCCTTGTTCTCGCTCGATTCGTAATCAACGGAAAGCGGCGGTGAGCCTCTCGGCACAAATGTTCTCATAAAGACAGCTGACACATTCAGAAGCGCAGTCTAATATTTCATGTTAACATTACAACTCTGCCGCTGAGATAAAGGCTGTTGATCAAGCATATCATTAGCCGCTGTACTTTATTACTTTATTAATGATTTAAGAGCTGATTAGCATGTTCCTTTTAAATACTTTAATTATTTTTGGGGCTATGATGAAAGCTAAAGATGTAAAAGTTTCTATATTTCCTGACATAATATATTTTTCTTACTTGATACTGAATAGTTTTTTTTTTTCTTAAATCTTTTTGTGCTTAACAACTTTTTTTTCTTTTTCTTTTTGTAAAACGCCAACCCCCCCCCTTCTTTTTATGAAGATGTCAAAAGTTTTAATTCTGATGGAAGATTAAATTAAATACGTTTTGATGAATTGTGCTCAGGTTCACATTTATTAAAGAAATAGTTGTCCCCAAAACACACCAATGCACCCGGATACATTGTTTACATTCAAATCAAAGCAAAAACAATGTATCTGTGTACATCACTGCTCTTAAAAATGGCGCTATAGAGTGAAGTGGAGAATAAATTGTTGGATGAAGTCATTATTTTTGTTTTTACGCACATGAAAGTATTCTTGAAAAACATTACTGTTGAACAATCTATGTCACTTTGATTATTTATTAATCTTCTTGTTATTCATTATGACTTTTGAACATATAAGATCATATAAGGTTGATAAATATATTAAAAAAAAATAGAAAAATACATTTTTTTAATATTATTTTTAAATAACTTAAACTTTTTTTACTGTACTAAGCACAACAGATGTGGTTGAAAATAAAAATAAAGTACAACAAAATTATTAAATTATCTAAATAATAATGGTACTGCTTTTCCTACTATTTATTAGTCCCTTAAGGGACATGGTGGAGAAAAAAAAATTTGGCATGGTTGGAAAAAAATCAGGGTGGAAGAAAAAAAATGTTTTAAAAATATTTTGCATCCTCTCGCAAACATTTTACACTCTCTCACAAAACTTCTTGTATTCCACTTCTTGAAGCACCACACAAATGCCTCAAGTAGCATCTCACACAAAAATGACCAGAGAGTTTCAACAATTTTCCTATTTAAAACTTGACTCTTCTGTAGTTACATAGTGCACTAAGACTGATGATGATCTATGCTAAGCTACAGCTAAAAGTCACTTGAATTTCATCCAGTGCATTATGACTAATGAAACAAACTTGATCTGGTATTGTTAGACTGCTGGGGAATCCCACTCCACTTCAACTGACTGAGATCAAGAGCAGAAACTCAAACAAGCCTCAGTTCATCTTCCCCAACAACTCAACTATCAGATGTATATTGTTCTCAGACCTAAAACCCACAACGGATTTTCCTCAGATCCACCCTCCACCACAAAACAATGCGAGGTGCAGAGAACAAGTAAAAGGAAAACTCAGACGGAAAGAACAAATGTGTCTGGGTTTTGACTCAGATTTCCTTCTCCTACAGCGCAGCACAATCAGCCCAAATGAGATGAAATTACCGAACAGTTGCAAAAATAAATGTTACATCCACCACCAGCCCGAAATAAACAATCACAGCAGGCAGATTAACAGCAGTGATTTCTGCTTAAAACACTTTCAAAATCAAAAGAGCTAGGAGAAATTTAGCCTAAATCCCATCACACGTGGTGTGATATTATATTTTTTACAATTAAACTCTTGATGCATTACAGCAGCAAAGTGGTAAAGTTTTGTTATTGTTATTGTTTAATAAATCTACTAGCCTATGAGGGGTCAAAATAGAACTTGTAGAAAATGTAGAAAAAAATAAATAAATTGCAATTACAGAAACTAGATATGATTTTATTAATACAGTGTGATTGATTTAATGGTCTCAAATGATCAGGCCTTTGGTGCCCTTTGCAGGCATTGTATTACATAATGTATTTTTACAGTGTTACTAAATTAAAGCATAATTAAACCATACACCATTATTGCCTCGTTGTTTTTACGAAACTGCAATGTTAAGTCAGATGCGTTGTTGTTGGTGGTGAAATCCCCGACAATAGTCTGCTAACATCCTGAACAAAAATGTTTCACAGGATTACAATCTCGGCTTAATCTCTGGCTTTTTTATTTTTCCTTTCTCTGAGCCGGGTTACGCTGATGTCTTTTCCCTGATAGAGCCGAGTTGTTTATCAATTATGATTATTTGTATTCAGCCGCAACACAGGTGAGAGCGAGCGCGTGCGCCGGCGCAGATGCAGGAACGCGTGTCTCTTGCATCATAAAATAGTTTTAAAATTAGCCTAGAAATTATATGCATGCTCATGTTTAGATTTCTAAAGATAGCTATTTTATTTGTTTTCTTTGTTCTCTCCCCGACTATTTTTTAAAAAAAGGTCACTAAAATGAACCGAAACTCTGCGAGACCTAAGAAATATATCTATAGAAAGCTTGAAGTGTCTACTTTTGAATGTAAGTCTTATGCGACCACACGCACGAAACACTTTCGTTATCAATCATCATTTGGAAACAGCAAAATAATACAATTAACATCATCTTTACCGTAACATTACACCTGTTACCAGACGTTTTGACATGCTGAGCTTGTTGACTCGTCAACAAACGAGCACCGTTTTTATCATTTTGCCTGTGATAATGCTACAACTTGCTTCAACTTGAAATCCTTTGTTACCCCACTTTTTTTTTACACTAAGTACAAATGCCCAAGGGTTAATTCAACATTTTACCTATTGGTAAAATTTACTACCATTGTGTTTTTACACTAGATTTGTATGGCATTCTGGCTTTGAATTCTGGCAGTTGTAAATGCAGTAGATTTGGACTGAAGAAAGACGCAAGCAGTGACAGGTCTTACCGTACAGATGTCTTGGCGCAATCATAACACCTGCCCTCTTCTGCTACAGGTGTGCTGGCAAACTGTCACAGTCATGAACAGAAGCTGGAGATAAAGATGACATCTGGACGCAGCTGAAGCTGTCAGGCTTCATGTCTCCATCCTCCCCTGAGGGAGGACAAGAAGATGAGTGTCACCAATCATCACTGCTTCAACATCCTGACCATCATCTTCCTCGTTTTGTCTACTACAGGTAAGACGATGTGGGCAGAGGGTTTGGTTGGACATAACATACGCAACAGTGGTTCATTATATATCGGCTGTCTGAATTCTGCTGACAGAAGCAAACACAGAAACCCTTAGAAATGCCAAAAACTGACCGTTTAAAAACACATGGATTTATCTTCAACTATAGGTATTTTAGTGCCTGTGAAGAATTAGAAATGAAGCTATTTATTGATCATATTGGTCAATATGCACAAATATAATATTTCCATATTGTATTATTATGTGACAATAAATACATTTTATTTATTTAATTTAATAAAAAAAAGTTAAAATATGATTTTTACTATAGATGCTATAAAGTTACAAAAATTATTGAATCAAAGTCAATATTCACATTTTCATTTGTGTTGATTTTAATTAAAAAAAGGAACTAATTCACATTTTTATTACATTTACACAAGACATAATTATTAGGTGCAAACTGGCAAATGATTTTAGCTGAAATATAATTATTTAAATATCAACATTTTATTATATTATAAGTCACAAAGGTCATAAAGCTGGATCCATCTGTGTCTCACTGAGCTTGAGATGGTGTCTCTCTGTAAGTTCTGTCTTCGTTGGGTGACTGAAGCCTCCATAACATTGATCGGGTGTGAGATTGTGTGAGATTACAGGTCATAAAACTGGATCAAATTGGAAAAACCTCTTTAATTATTAAAGACAAGCGTGAGTCATTCACTCTGCAGCAGAGTTTAAAGCCTTGGACAGCAAGGAGAAAATCATCATGAAACAAACAACCGTCATGTCACGAGTCTTTAGATATGAGGAATGGTGAATAATACAAAATATCATAGATTTCTTTACATTTCAAAACCAAGAATACACGCTAATATACATGGATCAAAGACAAGACACCACGTAATCTGTAAAGTCTTTTAATGTCATTTAATGATTCTGCTTCTAAATATGCCGGATTTATATTTTGTTACTATTAACTATTGTTAACTATTGTTACTCTGAATGACTTCATTTCTGTTAACCATGGCAAAAATGCATTGTAGTCATTATTTTTTGTTCAAAAAGTAAAATAAACCATACATTTTAAGTAAAGAATATTTTTTTAAAAAACAACAAAAAAAAAAGAGAAGAAAAAAAAACTAAATAAGGAAATTTAAATTGGTTTGATGCTTTAAAATTCTCCTTTGTCTTTGACACACACACACACCTATAT
>JAUYWG010000066.1:2989627-3010239 GCA_034779775.1 Enteromius afrohamiltoni | reverse complement strand
CCTAAACATTAGCATCAATGGCAAGCGCATTAACGTTACTCAGTTTCAGATGATATCTAAATAAACCAAAAAAAAAAAAACTGGTTTTGTTGTCCAGGGTCACATATTTTAACGATTTCATCTCAGTTGTATAGCTAACGAGCTATGAAAATGCACACTTTGGCTCTGGATTTCAAATAAAAAACAACTCACTTGCCTGAGGTAAAATGTAGGCTATTGTCACGTCACATTTTGTTTACAAGTGGTTAGGCTAATTGACATCTTTTTGTGGTTGATTGACTAGGCGCCTACACGAGAGTTTACAAGTTTCAGAAGTTGTACATCTTTTAACATACCTTCTTTCGTTCATACACGTTTTTCATAATAAGCAGAGGAAGAGACGACCGGTTCACGCGCGCTCCTCTGCGGATTCCATTTGAAGCACAGCAATCTGTCGACTCGCACGACACTGGAGAGCGTCAAAATGAGTTTGGATGTTAAAGTTAGATTTTATTTATTTATTGTTACAGCTTTTATAACGTAGAATGATGTTTATTTAAAATAAATAATTTATTTATTCCCCACAAACTGCTCTTTAGACTCAAAGCGCGTCACACAGGCGCGCGTGCACACATTCACAACACACACACACACACACACACAGTCGAGAAGTCTATAAAATAAAGTGACATCGTTTCAGAGCGTCTAGATACGCCACTTTTATTTGAAAACAAGCTGCAAGTCAGCAGAAAACTGTTGAGCGATACATTAAGACTAATGCACATCTGTCCAACAGGAAGGGGGGGAAACTCATAGAAAGTAGAAGAGTGAAAAGGTGACATTAAATTGAAGCTGTCAGCATCCAAAAGCAATTTCCATGATGAGATGAGTGGCCATGTTCTCTCATTTTCTCTCTGAAGCCTCTTCAATGGTTCAGAGACACTCTATACAATTGCTTCTAATGTGTTCTAACACTCTGAGTGCCAAAGTAATCTGACTGTCAACTCTATGCCCTGATTTTTAGTCAGAAGAAAGACACACATTTACAGGGAATAAGATTATTTAAAGCATTCTGGAAGGTTTTATTGAATTGCAAGGTCTGGAGTCGCTAGATTATTTGTTTTTGTGCCTCTTAAATAAGTAATACAGCACTTTCACAGTGGCTGGAACATCTTGGGAGACAATATCTGTGAGGAACATGAGAAATTAGCTTATTATTGAATAACCAACCAGACAGATCAACAATCAATGCTAACAGCTATTCTCTGCTAAGTACACAAAACAGCTGAAATATGGCTTATTCCAGCAGTTACATAAATATTCTTTATGAAGTGTTAATGCATTGTGAAAAAATAAATTCAAGACATAAAATGAAGTGTGAGAGTTTGAATTGGCATAAAATAATTACCTTGAGGGTCAACTGACTGAACAGGAAGTCCTTGGTCTATGAGAAGATCCAATGCAAGTGTCACATTATGAAGCTGCGTAGGCGAATAAACAACAAGGACAAAAAGATCAAGCATTTTTTAAACAAACAATTAAATGTAATGCAAAACCAGCAACACTGCATACTCCACTGTAACCATGAGATCATTAGTTTTGATTTCTGTCTTTTGCATTACCCTTGGTTTTTCAACATGCCTTATGCTGCTGTGCTGTCATATCCACAGTCATCCTAGGAGATGTTAATTATACAATGGCGAGACATTTTCTGGAGATGCATGTGAACTTACGCTGAAGTAAAATCCTATAAGCCTGGATTAAATGGTGCTTATTGTTGTAGAGCGAAATGGAGCTCACTAACAACATGGTTCTCTTGTTTCAAAACTCTCAATGTTTTCTCAGGGTCTCACCATTTCCGAGCTCCCGACAGGACAAAGGTAGAAATCGCAGAGTGGAATAAAGAAGCCCTCCAACTGACCAATCAACAAGAGCAGAATCACTCCATCTGCAAACTAACAAAATCACATAATAAAATCATAAACATAAAACATGACATCAAAAACAAGGCTTATATCATCAAAAAATAATTTTGTGACCATTTATTTTTAACAAATCCATTCCATCTTGTCCTCTAGCATCAAAACCCACCAATATATTTGGCTACAACTATTTAGGTATCTTTTCACTTGTAAACGATGCTTGATCTATGCATATTTCATTTGTTTCGTTTGTTCATTAGAAACAAGCTTCACAAGACATTAAAGGGTTAGTTCACCCAAAATTAAAATTCTGTCATAAATTAATCAGAATTAATTCTGTCTAACCTGTCTGGGCCTCAGTCAAGCTGAGACAGCTTTCACGGATGGTTCATGTGCTCACTGCGAGCGCATGTCCATGTCTTGGATCACAGCTTTCTTTTATTAGACGGCTAGCTTTGTCCACTACCCCTTCCGGTTTGGTGGGCCGTAAAGGCTCCTCGGACATGCTCCTTCAGGCCACCAAGAGAGTTGGGCTGGAGGTGCCTCGTTCTTTGATCCCCGAGCGTTCAAGGTTGGATGATTGGTATCTGGGTGCCTTTGTCTGGTCAGCAAGTGTGTAGAGCTAGCTGTCGTAAGGCGGTGCAGCCTGTTCCAAATCTGGCCGCTGCTAAGTCTTCCCGGAAGACTGCGACGCTGCCCTGAGCTGTCCAGAGATGAGGAGAATTGCTCTTCAGAGGACCCTAACACCTGCGCCCCCAGCCTCTGGGGAGGACAGAATGCTTCGTTTCCCGCTGCCGCCATAGACCCATGGGTCAGGGATACCCACTCATTCACAGAAAGAGGAATTTTCCAAACCTCTGGGCTTCACCTGCCATGTTCAGGTTGTGAGCAGCGCCCTGCTTCCTCACTTTCAGGTTCATTGTGCCACATTGCTACCGGTATTGCAAGATCAGATTCTGTTGGTTGCACCACTGTGGCCCACCTGAACCTGGTTTGCGGACCTCAGGCTACTGTCGACAGCTCCTCCCTGGAAGATTCCCCTGAAGAAGGACCTTCTTTCTCAGGGGATGGGCACTATCTGGCACCTGCGCCCCGATCTCTGGAACCTACACATCTGGCTTCTGGACGGGACTCGGTAGACTTCTCTGGCCTTCCCCCCTCTACGAAGCAGGCCTATGCTCTGAAGTTGGGTCTGTTCACTGACTGGTGCACTTCTTGTAGAGAGGATCCACTAAGATATTTGGTCGGAGTGGTGCTTTCCTTCCACATTCACTAGTAGAAGTTGGAACGAAGGCTGTCCTTTTCCACTTTGAAAGGTGCAAGAAGGTTGAATCCAGCTACACCACATTTAGTCCCTTCTTGGGATCTCTCTGTCATGCCTTGAATATGGTCCGGCCTACTCTCACGTTTTCCTTAGACCCAGAACTGGTTATGTGCCCAAAGTTCCCACCACACCCTTTCAGGATCAGGTGGTGAACTTGACTGCGCAGGAGGCCGACCCAACCCTTGTATTGCTGTGTCCCGTTTGCACGCTGCGCCTTTACATGGAACGCACTCCAAGTTTCAGGAACCGAGATCAGCTCTTTGTCTGCTTTGGAGGTCAGCAGAAGGGGAATGCTGTCTCCATGCAGAGGTTGGCCCACTGGATGGTTGATGCCATCACCTCTGCCTACCAGGCCCAAGGTGAGCTATGCCCCCTAGGAGTGAGCGCCCACTCCACCCGGAGTGTAGCCTCCTTACTCCTTATGGGCATTGGCGCACGGCACCTCTCTAGTGGACATCTGTAGAGCAGCAGGTTGGGCGACACCCAACACCTTTTCCAGATTTTACAATCTTCCCACAGATCCCATGTCCTCCTGTGTTTTGGGTAACATCAGGTAGTTCCGGGATGCCGGGTGGGTGTCGGCTTGTGGCGCCATCCCACTGGATCCAAGTGCTTTTGTCCATTTGTTCCACAGGATCTCATTCTAAAAAGTTTTTTTTTTTCCGCAAAGACTTCTGTGTGCTCTGCCCCCATAATTAGCCTGCTTGGTTAGCTTGCTGACACCCAGGTTGTTGGGAAGGTTACGTTCAAACTCCCATTTGGTCTGACATCACGTTTTACACAGCTTGCCAGCATTTGTGCCATCCTACGTGACACAGTTTGGGCCTTGGCGCTTTCCATAGGGACCCCATGATGTCAGTCAATGACTTAACGTCATAGTAACTGACTGAGTTGAAGGGAACGTCTCGGTTACGTATATAACCCTCGTTCCCTGAAGGAGGGAACAGAGACGTTAGAGACGCACTGGGGAGTCGGTTGCAGCAGGAATCTAATAGTGGTTTGCGCCATCTTATATACTCCTATGTCCGGGGGAGTGACTTTGCATGCAAAATCCACTGGCCAATTCCCATTGGCGTTTTCTCCAAGAGTCAAAGTCGATTGGTCTCCCAGATCGGACCCCATGATGTCAGTCAATGGAGTAACGTCTCCGTTCCCTCCTTCAGGTAATGTTGCTGTCTATGCAGGGTCAGATAGCTCTTAGCTTTCATCAAAAATACCTTCATTTGTGTTCAGAAGATGAACGAAGGTCTTACAGGTTTGGGACGAAATAAGGGTGAGTAATTAATGAGAGAATTTTCATTTTGGGGTAAACTAGCCCTTTCATTGATAGACTGGAGTGGATTACTTGTGGATTATTAGGGACTTTCACACTGCTTTAGTTCCAGAACTAAAATTACAGTACTAGTGCTGAGATGATTCATACCAACAGTGGGTACTAGAAAGTGGCGTAAGTCGGTTGACAGTGACGTTATTTGTGTGCAGCATTCAACAATGTCAACAAAAAAAGGACAAAAAAAACCCGAAACATAACAACAACATTAACAGTGGGATGGAGGATGATGTAATCAGAGCTTTGTTTTTGTTGTGTCACGGTCACAGGTTTCACAGTTAAAGACATTTAATGTCAACGTCAAGCGATTGAAACAATGGGAATGAGGACTAATCTCCAACATCAACATGTCAGCACACAACAGTGCTACATGTCATTGAGGCTGATTGAAGCAGACAACACCATAGACAAAGTCATCAGCTAGATGCGGTTTTTAAAAAAAGAAATAAGTTGATACAGTTATTACACAGCATTTTAAATTATAGCGGGTGAGGGTGTTTTCATACGTGTTTAGCCAATCAGCATAAACTTACTTCACTTCACCTTCATTAAAATAAAAAAAGGGCAACATGAGGTCTTTAAATTGGTTTGCACACCTGTTTTTCGAGGTCAGTCACATTCAGTCCCAAAGATGACATGTTCTTATTCACAAAGTGCAAAATTGCCTGTAGAAAAGAAAACTTAATGAAGCTGTGGAAGCTGTGTGTCAAAGACTACATTTAGAGATGTGTCGAACTGGATCCCAACCTTTTTCACGGTCTCAATTTTGTGAGCCTCCAGCTTGAAGAGCTCATCAATGGGACATTCCTCTGCAAAGACAGTGCAAGAGAGAGATTAAGAAGCAAACGCTTTCTTCTTTATACGCCTCCGCTATCTGAAAGTTACTGATGCTTATAAATATGGAAATGAAAAGGCTCAGAGTTCAGCCTCTGTTTGACTTACTGTTAGATTCTCTCTCTGCTTCACTAGAATTACTGCGGAGACACACAGCATACCATGAAAACACTGGTTTGGCCGGTGTCAGAGATTCAAAGTGCAGTAAATGTTTAATAGGGAAGGAGGATCTTCACAGACCTTTGAAATGTGATGAATTCTGTTTGCTTGTCTGCCTTGATGCCACTTTTTGTGACCTGTTTAACAAATTAGATTTTAATGAATGCTGACAACATGAATATTTAACATCTGTAATGTAATTTAACTGCTCACTGAATATTTCAAATGAATAATGTGGGACTTGATTCTATTTGGATCTGATTGGATGATGGATATAGGCTAATGTATTTTTTCTCTGGATGTGCATCTTAGATTAGATGAGCAGAAAAAGTTAGATTTTACATAAGCAGAATATTTTTTTTGTTTTAATAAAATGCATATTCATTTTTCAAATAACATGCAACAATGAACTGAGAAAATTATATTATTATTTTATTATAATATGCATATTGAGTTAATAAAAAAGGTTTTGTTCATTATAATTTTTAAAATACTATGCAATCATTGTGGTAAATAAATTCATTTTAAAAACGTTTGACATTTCAAGCATACAAGCTCTTCATCAGCATGCAAATGTTTTTAAAATGATACTTTTGGAGCTTTGGTGTTGCTGACTTTTTTTTCCTACTTTTTTCTGCTTGATTGTTTGGTTTTTGGTAAACAAATTGAGAAATTTTTCATTATAATATGCAGATTAAATTATATTTTCAAATCTTTTGCAGTGACTAACAAATATTATAAATAAATTATAATCTTATAAATCTATATCCAAATATATAGAATGATAAATTTACAAAGAATTATAACATCATTTTTCTTTATAATATTCACATAGATTTTTGAGAAATATGATTTAATGAGCTGTGAAAAATAATTATATGTATATATATATACGTATATGTAGATTATCAAATAATATGAGGTAATGAGTTATGATTTATAAAAACAATTGGTCAATTTAATATGCACATTAATATTTGAAATAATATGCAATGATTTCAGTTTTCTCCATAATAATATTTATATAATTTTTTTAAATAGTATGCATGAAATGTTGATGCATGAAAACATGGGAGTCATTTTGTTTTCATTATAATATGCCGTTATTTTCCAATATGCAATGAAGAATTGAGAAAATACATGAAAATAATTGCACTTTACACTATGCATATTAATTTTTGAAATAATATGCAGTGATAAATTGTGAAAAATTATGAAAACAAGTTATTTAGATGATATGCATATTAATATTGTATATACCAGAAGACAAGAATATCAAACCATATGCAAAACATCATAGCAACACCCTGGAAACCACCTAAAAAGTACTGTGGTGGTGGTGTTTCTTTAATTTATATGGCCTGTGTATTTTTATACATTATTTCAGTTTACAAATTTAAATAATTTTAATATTAATCAGTCACCTCACACTGGATGACCTCCACGCTGACATTTACAGGCAGTACCAGATCGGGTTGGAAACGCCTCGCCATAGCAACCAGAACATGCAATGTAGCCAACTGGTCTTTGCTGTGAATGACTGACAGATTTGGGTGGGAGAACAGTGGGCATATGCTTATAAATATGTCAAATAGGTCAGTGACAAGAGCTGATCTGATTGGCTTACGTTTAACATTCCATTTGGCCATTTCCTCGTTCATCTCTAAGGTCTCGTTGAGCGCTGTCAGGATCACCTCTAGTTTCCGTACCTGTGCGTCAGTGCTTAACGCGATCTCCTCTACATGTAACTCAACACCTGCTAACCTGCCTGAGACAAAACATACACAGGGTGACCTTTCAACTCAAAAAATTAAAGACTTTATTTTTATGGCAATTCAATGGTAGTTTACCCAAAACTTTGCTAAGAATTTACTCACCCTCATGCCATCCAAGATGAGGATGAGTTTGTTTCTTCATCTTAACAGATCTGGAGAAATGTATCATTACAGTAAATGGGTGCCGTCAGAATGGACAACATCACAACAACCCACAAGTAATCCGCACCACTCCAGTCAAACCAAATCTGTCATTAATTTGTAACTTCAAACTGTTGCTTCTTAAAAATTTAAATACAAGCCCTTTGATATTGCTTTCTTCAGTAAAAAAAGTCATCTTGTCTGAATCAGGAGAGAAATATGCTCAGATCAAGCACTGTTTATACAAGTCAAAACAGTTCTTAACAAATATGTGGGTGGATTTTGATGTGAGAGGACAACAGGAAATGGAATTTATCACTGGAAGAAGAGTTTTTGTGGATTTTGGACTGACAGAAGTTAAAGTCTGAAGTAAAAAAATTCTTTATTCACAATTCTTTCCTTCACAAAATGTTAAGTGGAATGGGGTGGGGATTGGTTGTGGATTATTGTGCTGTTTTTATCAGTTCTTTGGATTCTTATTCTGACGGCACCCATTCACTGCAGAGGAGCTTTGCTGAGCAAGTTATATAAAATGCTTCTCCAAATCTGTTCTGATGATGAAACAAACTTATTTACATCTTATACATCTTTTCATTTTTGGGGTGAAACATTCCTTTGAGTAGCTGAGCTTCACCCAGTAATGCGCAAGTTAATCATTTTGTTGCTTTGACGTGATTCTTACGTAACAGATGATGAAGAACGAGTCCATCATAGAGGTCTTCCTCCAGTGTTCGCACCACAATGTGTTCAACTTTCAGAGTTTTGTTGATCCATTCCACCAAAACCTGCCACAAAGCACCAGAGAAAATCTATATTCTTAATATCTATATAGGGACCCTCCTTAATTATGAAATTATGTTATCCCTGAGATCACTTGTTAGTAGAGTCAATAGATATTTTTAATACCAGAAATCTTCCACTTATCAAACCTGAACATTAGCTATGCCACACCACCCTAAAAAGTTAAGTATCTCACCTCTTTAAGTTTGTTGAGTTTGGGGTCTTCTAAAGATGACGGTTGAATGATCATTCTTCTCTCTCCTCCTTAAAACCCAAATTAAAACACATAATTTGCCAAATTATCATGTTCAGGATGCACATTGACTTTTAGCTCAACACTGGGTATTATAATAGACTGTGACTGCATTCTAATTCATATATAAGTAATATTAATAGAAAATTAATTTTAAAGGGGGGCATACAGTTACAGTTAATTAAACTCAGTTAGACTACACACAACTGCCATCCAATTAAATTTCAGCAACCTTATACTTTTTCTGATTGGTTTCTCACTGGACATATGTTCTGAATGACTAAATCTACTACAAATATAAAATTTAATAACATTAATATTATTGAAATATTAATATTACACCAAAGTAGAAACATTAGAGCTGTAATTATCTCCAGTTAACTTTTTGGACAGGAAATGGCAGGTCAAGTTGAGTGCATTGCATTGTGGGATACAGGCTACTGCACTGTTTAGTGCGGTCTAATTGTATACCACGCATAATGGTATTTCTAGAAGGGTACTCCATACATATAGAACATTTCAATGTTGTGCACAGTATACTGCATAAAATGTAAATAGTATCCTACAGAAACAAGTGTGGTATTAAACACACATTTAAGTGATAGGTAAAGTAACGTGAAAAACGTTTTCCCCGTTACTATTGAAGGCGGCTACATACTTAAAGGGATAGTTCGCCCAAAAAATTTATTTTACTCACCTTTGAAGCATCCTAGGTGTATGTGACTTTCTTATTTCAAAAGTTATAAAAAAAATTGTCCCCCTCCAAGCCTATATCACAAAAAACAGACTCCTCCAAGCCTTTTAATGGGTGTAAACTGGTGACAGCTGTTAGATGTCGGAAGACGTGAAAATAAAAATGAAACCCTTGCATAGCTCCCGGAGGGGAATAAAGTCTTCCTGTAGTGAATCCATGCATTTTTGTACAAATCCTTGATTTGTACAAAATAGATTCAAAGAGCCTTGTATATACACACATATATGTATATTAATGATTATTATTAATGATAATTTATTGAATATGAATATACTGTTGTAATATAGGTACTGTTACCTAAAATTGAAGAAGTAACACTGCTAGCACATTGCTGTGCGATTAACTAATATCTTGTTGTGTTTATTAACTTTACAGAGTGTCAAGAAATGAAAAAAAACTCATATGTGCCACCAGATAACTGACTCATTGACTCTTCTGTGTGTGCAACACTTCTAATTCATGACTGACATTTTGTTTTGTTCTCTCTCCGCACTCACCACTAATCACGTAACACAATGTGTCTTCCGCTGGGACTGCTTCTGGTTTATGGATATTTATGGTACAAAAATGCATGGATCACCGGTTTTCTTATTTAACTTTTATTATAACTCTGATTGGATTCATCTGAAAGAAGAAAGTCACATGCACATAGGATGCTTCAAAAACGACTAAAAGACAGGATATTTTTTATTTTTGAATGAACTATCCCTTTAAGTTGGTTATAGTATAAAGATAAATTAGAAAGCAGTCCTGACAGTGTCATATGATGTGATGATAGCTCACCCTGACGACTGCCGCATTCTTCCTTTTCCTCCTCAGCTCCAAAGTCTGCCATTCTGTATCAAAACACAGTTTCTGTCAAAAAGTGAACTTTATTAATAGTTTCACTCAGCAGACATTTGATTTCTAGCACTTCTGTTAGAAAACCATGATGTTCGGGTTTCTGTCTGTGTTTGTGTCCTAAGGGGAATTTCAAGGGCGCGATTCATCTCGAGGTTTTGCTTTCGAACGGACATTTTTATGGCTATGATGAAGCACGGCGAACCGAAGCCGACTTCAAACGTCAAAACACAAGGACGGAGAAGCTCCACAACACACAGCAGACGTCTGCGGCAGGCGGCGCTGATCTGAACGGAGGAAAACACACGGAGCTCCGAGATCTCTGCCTTCCTGCATCACGCACGCCAGCCCACACTGACATAACACAGACTGACGGGCAAAACATAAAGCTCTCTGACAACAAAAACATGCTGCGGGAGAGAAAAACAAGATGGAAAGAGAAAGAAACATCTCAAGTCTCAGCCATCGCTTCCTCTTTAAAGCAATAGTTGGCCTAGAAATGAAAACTCTGGCGTATTTACGGTCGTTTTAAAAATATATCTAGAGTATGGAACATAAAATTTAATTGTGAGCGTGTCCTTCAAGCTCCACAAAGCACATAAAGTCATCATAATTCTCATTTCGGAGAAAACTATTGCTTTAAATGTGTAGCGATGAGGTAAAATAAGCAGATGTCTCTCCTCAGGAGAAAAAGTGAGTGCTTTTACCTATAGAGTTTAAGAAAAACCCTGCTAAAAACAGCATTTGCTGGTTTAGGTATGTTGTGAAGCTGGGAAGCTGGTTTATGCTGGTCCTTTGTCGTCACATGACCAGCATAAACCAGGAAAGGACCAGTTTAAACCAGCATCCAGGCTTCAAAATATGCAGTTATTTTTCAGCAGGGACGGTCTCAATAACGTCTCTAATTATATAAAATACCTTAATAAGATCTTATACACTTCAAAGACCAAATTAGGCTGAAATATGCTATCCCACTTTATTTTATGTAGCTTTACTGTTTCTCCAAAACAATTCTGATTTGGAGGCAAAGGTGATGCATAAACTTAAAAGAGAAGTCCACAAAGTCTACTGAGATACCATGAAAGATCCATACAGTTGTGTGTGCTGTCAAAACTTTCACCTCAGCTCTCGCCACACGTCTGGAGAAGTCCTTCTTCTTTCAGATTAAATGTCATCCAAACGGTCCTGTCACCTTTCCTACAAGGATCGAGTACCTTCTACAACACAACCGTCCATCTTTCTGAATCGACTAGAAACAAAAACAAGAACTCATACACGGGTGAGGCCTGTTTCAAACACCAGCCAGGAAGTGGTTATGCACCGCTTCCTTTTTTGCTCTATTTTGTAATAGCACAGATCATCTAAACTGTCACAAAGCGCATCAAACACAGAACCCCCTAACAAGACCAGGGGTTTAAACACGATATATGAGTCAGTAACAGACACTAATGTTTACTAGCAAACAGCTAAACAGTGATCTGATGTTTCCTCTCTTCAAATAACATGCTCCAGGTTTGAGAGCAACAATTGCATATATTTTCCACTCTCTCTTACTGTGATGGAGAGAACGCCTCCCTTTGACTAGAAAAACCAGAGGTAATTTGGGCCGGAGGGTTACCATGGTTACCATCCCAATGAATTCCCCCATTAAACGCAAGTTTGAATCCAGAACAAACAACTGAAGGAGAAAAAAAAAGACCCTCAAAGGAGCATCTGAAAACAAACAGGGTTATTTAAATTCAGCTTCGCCCATCTGTGGATGTGTTTACATTCTGCGTCATCCTTAGAGATACAATCATACTGGAAACTATGGTTTGCGTAGTCTCCAAAAAAACTGTTGTTAGGCAGTTGTGAAGGTTGCCATGTGGTTGCACAGGTGTTGTCAAGTTGGTTGCCAGGGTCCCTTATGAGTACTGATTGGATTTTAGAGAGTTTAAAACAATATGCTGCTCACAGTTAGGTCCAAAAATCAGGTACATGTAATTAGATTATATTACATTTGAAAATATTAATACTACTGCTACCTTTTTTATGTACTTGATTACATATCATGATCTTTCTTCTTCTTTGCATTCACAAAGTCTTCCAGTTTGGAGTACACTCCCATAAAGACCAGTCACTCAGACTCATTTATCAAAATCATTTAATTTTTAGAAATGGTTGTCTTATTATAACAACTCTGCATCACCTACCAATGAATACATTCATTTCTGAGTTATTATTTTGTGGTATATTATGACATATGAAACACAGACAGTTACTCGTCAACCTTTAATGAATATCTGGCAGCTAAAGTGTGAGCAATACTAATAGTGATGCTACATGTAGCACACAGCACTAAATAAATTAAAGGTACTGTGTTGGTCTTTTAAAAAGTCATAATGAATCACACCCGCAAATGAATGTTTAAACCCATGTGAGACACATGCATGTGAAATATTTACACGGACCAAGGTTTTCAAGCATGAATAATTTTGTGTATGAAAACATGATACTCAACTTATTATTTTGAAAAAACCTCTATAAACTAATTTTTTGAGACCATCAAGAATATAGTCAAAATTGATTCATTCCAGCATGTAGAAAGTACTTGTTTATTTGAAATAATTACAGCATTTCTATTATAATAAAATACACAGTGCATTCCAGGACAAAAAGTCATTCCGGTGTAGTGCTTAAAGCAGTGGCAGTCCTTGTTTGCGTAAGTCAAATGCGAGAAAAATAAAATATTTTAATGAGCTGCTACACTGACGCATCATTAAGGCTGAATACATTCGATTCTGGGCATAAATAAGCCAAATCATACAAAATACTTCATTCTTACGTACAAAAGTGACACCAGGGATGTGTGTATGTGTGAGCGCAGAAATCCTGGCATCATTGAGGCATGTAGCGACTATCCTCGGATCACTTTCAGTGTTACTCTGAGTTCTTGTAGTTGGTGAAAAGGTTGTAAAGCACCCTGAGTGTTGACTTCAGATTCAGGTTCACCACGTCTGTAGGACACAAACAACAGAATCGCAGTTAAACAGACGGAGGATTGAATATATTAACTGCCATTGTGAAGGAACACAGTCAGGAGTGTGCTGCATCAACTGAGCAACATCTCCATCTAGTGGATAATGTGGACAACATTATGAAACCGGTGCAGACAATGCGCTGGTCTGTTATGATGTCTAAATGCTGCAGATGTAACGCTGATGTAACATTGCTGTCACTGATTTTTCTGGTACCTTCTGGTCTTGCTTTGGGTTTCTGTAGTCCACCATCTTGCATGAGCTCAAAAGCAAATGAGACATTATGCACCTATAAGACGAGAAAACTCTACAAATCATTTTCATAGTAATTAGTAGGAAACCAGTTTTAAATGGCATAAAATAGAAAAGTGAAAATAATTCCATAACCAACACATAATCAGACTTAAAGGGATAGTTCAACCAAAAAAAAATTCAATTTGATGTTTATCTGCTTACCCCCACGACAGATGTAGGTGACTTTGTTTCTCCAGTATAACATAAACGAAGATATTTAACTCGAACCATTGTAGTCTGTGAGGTGACTGTGAGGTGCATCGCTGACTTATAAGTGCATTACTGCCACCTATCTCTCAAGATGGACCATTGACACTCTATCTACAATTTCAATTAGGAGTGTCAATGGTCCATCTTGAGAGATAGGTGGCAGTAATGCACTTATAATCTGCAATCCGCCGATTATATAGCAAGAAAAAGAAGCCATGTCAGGCACCGGCTAGTCTCAGCCTCAGACGTCACACCCATGGAACGTTGGCTAAACGTCTGATGCATATGGTACACTTAACTGGAAATACTTCAGGAATGTCGAAGTCATCGAATGATTGGTTGAATTTTATCAGATTTCCGGGGGACGCGAGTGTGACGTTTATTTTCGGTCCGCCGAGAAACAAAGCGCAGACGTGTGATTGCGGAAAAAATTTTGTGTATACATGAGTGACAATAAGCATTTATTTAGATCAGCTAAACGCTGGATTCTCAAACGTATGCGAGGTTCACAGCATAGAATCTTTAATCAGAAGCAACAGACGCTGACATCGCAGCTGGGCGATTCAGTATTGTGTTCGATTCTCCAGAATTGCTTGTGAGTGTTAAAAAGTGGAGAGATATGCTTCAAACAGATGTTTGCCGCGAGCGTCTCATCGGGATTCTCTATGCTGACTGACTTGTTGCACACCATTCGGTTGTTGTGGGGATATTTCCACACCCCGCAATGTGACGCTGAATGAAACAAACTGTGATTGGTTGTTTGACATGTCGGTCAAACGGCCTTATGGGCGGGCCTTGACCAAAGAAAGCGCCTATGAATTCCAGACCTTCCGCCGTCAATCTGAAGGTCTGGTTACACGAGACTAGGCACCGTCTGTTGTGAACACGCTCAGGACAACTGGACAATGTGGTGGACATAAACTGGACATAAATACTGTTCCGTTTCTTGTACAGACAGATCGTTTTGTGTCTTTAGATCTCAATGTATTATCAGGGGCCACAGGGTTTCGTTTTGGTTTTCTCTGTCCATGATTTTTTGACTCTCTGAAGCTGTGGGTCCCACTGACTTCCAATATATGACTGACAGACGGTTTAAGATAAAAATCTTAGTTTGTGTTTTAAAGAAGAAACAAAGTAACCTACATCTTGGATGCCACGGGGGTTTAAGAAGTCTGTTTGATATAGTCTGATGTGGATCCATAATGCAAATTAATGAGATATCTGAAAACAAGTCATCAGAAGGGATTCATAAAATGTGATTAGGTCTGATAATGGTTTGTTGTGGATTTAGGTTTGATGTGGTCTGACATGGTATATTTTAGTCTGATGTGGTATCATGAAGTCTAGACAAGATCTTATGTGGTTTGATGAGGTATCCAATAAATACAAATCAGACCTCATCAAACTACAACCAAATCATGAGTCTAATAATGCCCCATTAGCCTTCATTAGGCCCATTCAGACCACATCAGACCTCACCAGTCCACTTCAGACCACCGTGGCACACTTACCTTCTGTTCAAAGCTTTCAGGCGTGAGGTAGAAGTTGTATAATGGCACAAAGTAATTTTCTAACAATCCCATCAGCAGCACCAGATAGACACCATCTGCAAACTTCACACACATGAGAAGGTTTTTGAGCGGTTTTGATCTACAGATCTGTGTGAGAGTGAACAGATTGAGTTCATACCTGTGATTCCAGCTCCGTCACCTCCAGGTTCAATTTGTTCAAGTGTTTATTCACAAATGTAATCAACGACTGAAAAAAACAAGGACTGAAGGTTCATTTTACATAAATAGTTCATTTGCACAGAAGTTCTTGTCCGATCCAAAACCGGTTCTTACCGTTTTCACTACATTTAGTTTGTCAGGTGCGTGATCCAATAAGGTGTCAAAAGCATCACGTTCTGCAAATGATGACAAAATAAATTATTGTTGACCATTTTTCACAGATAAGATTTTATAGATTTAATTTGAATAAAACAGACCATTTTGTTCATATAGCTGGTGTAGATGGATGATTAAACCAATTTGGAGCAGCAATTAACAATATTGTAAATACTAGATCTCTGTATGATGTTGATTTTAAGGAAAAACATGAAAATGCCTGAGAAAATAAGTGGTAAGACACTCACCTGATCTTCCGATCATCATTCTGTTGGAAACAGTGAAAGCTGTCAGAATCAGACCACAAACTCGAATACAAAAGTACATTTCTGTGTTATAATCATCTTTCACCACTAGGCGGCCAGATTGGAGCGTCTTACTCTGTTGTGGTACTTGTGAGTTGTTTGGTCAGGTGAGCACTCTGCAGGATTCCCTCCTTTTTCTGAGACAAACACAGTCATTTGTAATTAGGGTGAATATATTTGATGTAATGTTTTATTTCACACTTTCATAAACCCAGCATACCTTGACCACGATCACCTTGACGGACACATGCTCAGGTAAGCGGATGGGAGCTGCGTAGTAGATGGCCAGCGCCAACAGCAGGTAGATGATGGACACCAGGTTCTTAGAATGGATTGCTGAAGATAAGACAGAGACTTAACATCAATAATACATTTGCTAAACATTATTTTTGAGCAAATATCTAAAAATCGATTTAATTAAAAATCAAAACGGACTTCTTAATTCTTGCTTGTTTTAATAATATTTAGTTAACAGCTTTCTAATAATATTATTTTATTTTAGTTTAATTTTTAATGTCTAATTTTGTCTTTCATTTTAGTAGTATATTACCACTTAAGATAATTTTCAGTTTTAGTTTTTATTTATTTTAGTTATAAATACATTTATATTTGTGTTCATATTTCATTTACAGTTAGGAATGGGTAAAAGTCAAGTTAATTGACATTATTTGCAATTTTGTCATTTGTCTTCATATTTTGAATTCACATTTGTTTCCTAGTATTTCAGTCAAAAAAACAAGCCATGTGATTTTAGTATATTTTGTCATTACCATTAGTTTTAGAGTTTTCCTCAATATTTTCTTTATTTAACTTTTTACAATACAATTATATAATCAATATCCACCACCCCAAGAAAAAAAAAGACACGGTATTAAAAAATAAATAAATTAAATAATAAATATAATCAAAAACATTCCAACATTTCCAGAAATGACAGTAAAGGAATTAGGGCCGTTAAATAATAATTAGGATTTCGAATATTCATCGAATTTGGAAAAAATCTCCACATTCGAATGTGAAATGTTGCATTTGAATTTTAGGTGTGCCTGACTGGCATTTGCGGACCGGAATTGCATTTTAATGTTCTTGTTAGCCTACTAGATGCATTGCTGCTACATTGTTCATTCAAAATATTATGGAAAACTAACACAGAGTCTACACCGGACGCAACAGTCCAAATTCCAAACAGAAAACTAGTCCAACTTTTTTTTATTATATATGGTTCATAAAAATGATTTTAATAGCAATGATCTTTTTTTCAAAGATGGTGTTATTTTATTTTCCTTTAAAGAAACGTGCATAATATTTTGCTTGGTGCGTCCTCTTGAGGCCTCAGGACCCCAAAAGCTTTTTTTTCCCCTAACTAAAATGATACCTTTTAAACCTGAATATAATTAGAATTTTGATCGTATTTAAGAAGAATTTTGATTTTTGAATTTAGTTTTTTAGTCATTTTGACATCCTTGGAAGGAATAAAGTGTCCCATGTTTGTTTAGTCCACAAGTTGTGGTGTAAAGGCCTGTCAGCAGCTAAGGTTGACGAAGAGGTACATCGTTACTAATAAATAAATTAATATATAACTAAAAACAGGTTTTTTTTAGCTTTTGTTTATTCTTATTACCATTTTAGTTTCAGTTTAGATTTAGGGTTCGTTATCGGGGCTTAAACTGATTTCAGTAAGTTGCTGATTTTATTTCAGATTTATTAACAAAAAAGTCCTAATTATAGGCATTGATAACAGTTCAGTGCTCACAGTCGACGCTCCACTCCGTGTTCCAGTCCAGCGGTCTGAGAACTGCATTAACAGCCTCTAAAACCGTCTGCAGTTTCTGCTTCTGTCCGATCTCAGACTGCGTCACCTCCGCCACATTCAGCTTATGACCTGACAGCTTCTCTGAAAGATACGACACACAGAACATCCTCACAGCACTGAAAACACCACACAAATAAAGCCAAAACAGAAGATCGTCACCAGAATCAGAACGGAAAAGCTCTTTGTCTCACCGAACAGTTTCTGCAGCACCTGTCCATCATACAGATCTTCCTCAAGGTCTTTCACGATGATTCGGTCCTCCTCCAGCTCACTGTTGATCCAGTCAATGAGAACCTGAGAGGAAGAGTTTGTATGAAAGAAACAGGGTTAGTGAGTAGAATGGTAACTATGCAAAATAGGCATGGCTTAGAGGGCCAGACATTGACTTTAATTGGTAGATTTTGATAAGATTTGTATTATGCAATTTTTTTAGCAATGGATAGTTATTTAACATTTAATCTTCGACTGCCCAATGTTAATGCTCTACAGTCTAGGCAGTAATAACTGTAATAAATTATATATATAGTTGAGGAAAGATGACCAGGTGTAATAACACAGCTAAAAGTCCAAACATACTTTAAAGTCCTATTGGCGTTTTTTCTCTATTATTGTTTTGTTTGTTTGTTTTTTTACAGACTTTATTCTAAAATGTTCATCCAAGCATTCAGAAAAGGTGTTTTCTACCTTTTGAAGGTCTTTAAAATTGAGGTCTTCTTTGGACGTGGGGTCTAGAATTGTTCTCTCTGCATTTTCCTCTGCAAAAATCAAGGAAGAAAGATGTGCGTGTGGGTTTATTTCACCAGCTGTCTGACTCAGAAATCAGGGTAAGTATGAAACATGGAGGAAACGAAAAGTGTCTTCCACACCCAACGAAACCACAAAACATGTGTTCTTAGTAACACTTTACTATCTCAAATGTTCCCTTTAATTTCTTAAGAAGGATAAAAATGTACTCACCCTCAGGCCATACAAAATGTAAATGAGTTTATTTCTTCATCAGACTTCGAGAAATGTATCATTACAGTATATGGGTGCCGTCAGAATGAGAGTCAAAACAGCTGATAAAAACATCACAATAATCCACTCCACCATAGTCCAGCATTTAAAGAGCCACTAATGTGGATTTTTAAAAATGAGCTATCATGCAGTGTGCTACACATGAAAAAACCATGAAAGTGTGCCGTCTCTCAAAAGAAAGAATTGCATTGAGTCGATTTTAAAGGGGTCATCCAAGCTGTTTGGACTAAAATGTGTGTTTGGAGTGTGTGTACACAATCACCCTACAATGATAAAGATCCACCAGTAGTTTTATTAAATTTAAATTTAAATTTGGCATCACACCGATAGAGGCCACTCCCACAACAGCAGCGTGTCACACAGACTGAATGGGTGTCTTACCTCAGACCCGCCCTGAGTGAGCCGTCATCAGACCGAGACGAAGAGACAAGCAAGACTCCTAAGAGATTGAGCTGTTTTGTTGTTGAATGTATTAATGAACAGAGCAGTAGTGATTTACTCCCGACATCTGAGTGACTGATGACGTGGAAGATTAACGTTATGTTTGGTTCTGAAAGGAAGCGCGCCCTTGATCAACTGAAATGTGTTTATGTTCGCACGAATCATTCATGATTCAGCCTTACCTACGGAGGCAGTGAGTATAATGTCTTTTAATTAATTCTTGCAAAATGCCTTTCCTAATAATGTGCTAATTAGCAAGTTTCATTATGAATACGGCTAAAAAAAGATCCTCCGAGAGCGACTATGAAAAGAGGGGCGGAGTCAGCCGAGTTGATTTCAAAAGAGCTGTTTATGACAGGGGAAAATGAGCTATTTTTACACTATCTTTGAGAAATTGTAAAGCAATCTATATTACAAACTTTCCATTAAGACCCTAAAGAATCATTTAAGCTAGTGGAAAATCGTCTTTGTATGACCAAGTTCTAAGCCGTTTCATGTTGATGTCAAAGTGAAAACAGCATATTGCTGCCCATGTTGCGCACATGGACCTGGGAAAACTTGATTTTCATGTTGGTCTGAATTAAAATGCGGATTCATTCTTTGCCACTAGGTGCTGCTTTTGGAGAGTTAAAAGCCCACAAACACTGCTCTAATCACTGCAGATTAGAGTGATGCAAAGGAGGGGTTTGGAAAAATGAATCAATGAATTAATCGTTTGGGAGGCGTTGAGCAAGTAAGGTAAAAAAATAAATGTACATTTTAAGAAAATGAAAGTGTATTTTGACCCTGCATGCATGTCAACCTGTTGTTGGTGACTAAATATGAACCCTTCATAACCCATAATAGGGGCACTTTAATGTCTGGTGTAGCAAAAAGCTGCATGTTTGTAAGAAACAATCCATGTTTTGAACTAGTTGCTTCCAGTTAGTCCTAGTCCAACTAGTCCTCTATCCATATTACTTTCTCCAGTGAAAAAGTCACCATCTCTGAATCGAGAGAAATATGCACAGATAAAGCACCATTTCTGAGCCGAAATGCTTGGAATATTGTGATGTTATGAGCTGTTTGGACGCTCATTCTGACAGCACCCATTCACTGCAGAGTATCCATTGCTGAGCAAATGATGTAATGCTACAGTACATTTCTCCAAATCTGATCTGAAACAAACTCATCTACATCTTGTGCTATAGCCTCAGGGTGAGGACATTTTCAGCAGATATAGTTTTTCAAGACAACACGATCACTAATACCTCACTGGGATTTAAAAAAAAGCTTTTACGTGTCTCACAAATAGGTAAAAGATGTCTAAAAGAGACAGCAGAGGTTATCATTAAACATTCAAGCATGCAAACTCATCCACTCACGATTCACTTTCAAAACCTTGTTGTGTTTATAATCCTGCTTTTCCAAATCATTTGAATGTATGCTTTTAGCAAAATAAATAAATAGTTAAGTTATTTAAAAAGTTATTTTTTAATTTATTAATATGAATAATTATAATATATATATATATATATATATATATATATATACACATA
>JAUYWG010000066.1:2942461-2954019 GCA_034779775.1 Enteromius afrohamiltoni | reverse complement strand
TTTAATCAGGTAAATGTTTATAGAAAAATATAATAGTTTGATTAATGCAAACCTTGGTCATCTGATATTCACCTCCCATCTTCTCTGTTCATTCCCAGCTGTGCAAATAAATAATATTCTATTGTCACTTACCTCCTGTGTAGCATCTGCTTCTGTAAGAGAAGCCTGGACCACACCAACACGCACAGCATGAGTGCCACTGATCCGTTCCAGGAGCTGGTCAATAACCTTCAATGAGCTCTCCTCAAGCCACCCACAACACCACCACCCTCTCTGAATTCACTTGCCACTTCCATCACTCCTTCGCTTTTGATCATCACCAGTCCCATGGCCCGACTAGCACCCTACTCCGGTTCAGCAGAGGATTGCAAGGGATTTCTGCTGCAGTGCTCACTTACATTTGCCATGCAATCAACGCTATATCCAACTGATCATTCTAAAATTGCCTATATTATTACCATTTTGTCAGTTGTGCACAGGTGGGACCTGCAGTCACTTTAACAGTAGAACATTACCACACGCACATTCGGTCACATACTGTCATTGTTTATTAGCAATCCTTATTTCAAGTCACAAAGTTTGAAAGAATAGGCTTACCTTTATAATAGGCATACATCTTAAAGCCCTTTTCCAATTTGCTGCCAGGTGCTTTGGAGTAGGACTTACAAATGCAATGCACGTCGATAATGGGGGACATTCTAAAACATTTAACGTGGCTTACGTGCATAAAAACTGACGAGGGAAACCCAAATTTCATTTTTCATTTCAATTTCATTTCTGTGTAATAATCACTAACTACTGTAACAAGTGTTTACTATAAATATAATTTGACTTGATAGGGCCGCTGCTGAACGATTACTCCTGAAGGGGTGATAATCTCGTGTTGGATCACTGATGTATGGCCAGGGACTTCTGAGAACACATCCTAGAACTGACCTACCAGGGGCTGCAGCTCCGTCTTGTTGGTGTCAACAACCACAGGCTCGTGGACGGCTAGAGCGGCGAGCTGGTCCCAGTCCCCGATTAATTTCTTGAGTAAGTTTATATGGTAGGTTTGGGTTTCTTGTCTCTTCCCAGGCTGGCGAACTTGGTAGTTTACATCTCCCACGCATTCCAAGACTGTGTAGGGACCCTGCCACTGGGCCATAAACTTGCATGCAGAGCTGGGGACGAGGACCATCACTATGTCTCCCAGTTGGAACTCCCGTGGTTGGGCCACCCGATTACAGTGGCGTTGTTGGGCCTGCTGCGCTTTCACCAAGTGCTCCCTGACTAATGGCATGACCCAGTCGATCCTGTCCCTCATCTCAGTCACGTGTTCCACCTTTGTTTGATGGGCTGCCGGCTTCTGCTTCCAAGCATCTCTGGCAATGTCGAGGAGACCCACGGGGTTGGCATCTGAGGAGGAGCTTGAAGGGTGTGAAGCCGGTAAAAGCTTTGGGGACTTCACAGATGCCGAAGAGGATGTAGGGTAAGAGCCAATCCCAATCCTTTTCATCCTCGGACACCACCCATCGCAGCATTTGTTTAAGCGTCTGGTTGAACCTCTAGATGAGGCTGTTGGTCTGCGGATGATAAACAGAGGTCTTTAGTTGTTTTACTTTTAGCAGCCAGCAGAGGTCAGCCATTAGCTGGGACATGAATGGGGTTCCCTGGTCAATCAGTATCTTGGTGGGTAAGCCAACCCGGCTCGCCAGCAGGAACAGCTCCTGGGCTATGGCCTTGGAGGTGGCTTTCCTCAGGGGAATCACTTTGGGATACCGGGTGGCATAATTGACGGTTGTGCTCATGTCCCCAGCCATACTTTGGCAGCAGCCCCACAAGGTTCATCCCGATCCACTCAAAGGGTACCCCCTGATTGGTAGAGGAATGAGCAGGCTGGGGGGAGGTTTCCGTGGAGATGTCCTCTGGCAGGTCGGGCAGGCCTGACAGAAGAATTTCACCTTGGCGTTTATCCCAGGCCAGTGGAAACAATCGCGGATGACCTGCCAGCGGGTGAGAGTGAGCAAGTTCAAGTACAGTTTCAGTTTTTGATTTTGGTACTACCAGCAACCGTTTTACCTCCCCTCTTTGCTCAGCGACACAGTACAGTAGTCCATTTTGGACGATGAAATGTGGGAGAGGATGGGGTGGGGGGTGAACCTCCTGATACTCTATCTTGCTTTAAAGCTTTTTTGCTAACTCTCTATGCCCTAAAACACTAAAACACTCTAGCACCCCTAGTTGTAAAGAAGTAAACTGCTCACAAAATTCTTATTAACAGGCTCGTGTCTTATTGGATTAATCATTGGATTAGTATGGGCCTGCGGTAAACCCAAAATTGTGAGCCTCACCTGGGCAAACCTGTACTTTGGTTGACTGTTTAGGCTTTGGTATATACTGGCCCCAGCCCACTGTGCCAGCAAAAAAGTCAGCATGGGCCCTGCAAGGACATGTTTGCCTTATGTTTACATTATTGTTGTGGATCAGGGGTGCCCAGCCCAGGGGTCCGTTCTTCATACCTCGCTAACTCAGTTAGCTGGATTTGATTGTTGTGGATTTGTCCTGATCTTGGATCATTCGGTTCTTCAAAGTTCATCCGGGACTTGCTGTCATAGCAACAGGTCCGTAAGCTTGAACCTACTCAGGAGCAGGTTTATTTCATGTAAACAGGATTTAGGCTGCACTCCTGGAGGGTTATGATTGGTTGAAATGGCGAGGTCACACCTGATTGGTTAAAGAGCACGGCTGACGTGGACTGACTCACGAGGGAAAAGAAAAGTATCTTGCAAAAAAGTGTAGAAAATAATTACGATGATTAATAATTACTAGTATTAGTAATTAAATAATTATTAGTAATTATTAGTAATTAAATAATTACTCTCTCTTGGCTTTTCCAGCATTTACTGTGCTTCCCGGAGTCTTTATTAAAGTTTGAAATTTACAACTGCCTTTTAGTGCCACCAAAAAAAAAACAAAAAAAACAAAACTACGAACTTAAACTCAAAATATTTAGAGAATAACATCTTTAAAGAATAAAGAGCACCCGGAGATATCCTCTTTAAAATCTGAAAGTGGTAAAAAAGCGAAATACAAACAATATATATATATATATATATATATATATATCTTGTCAGATATCTGAAATGGCTTTGGTTTAAGCTGCAATTTAAATCAATAATTCTCATTATAAATTATATTGTAGCCTATATAGTCTATAACCTGTTTTCCCAGGCCTTCTAATGTTCCTTCGCTTTTATATCTTGCTATACACTTCAAACAAAGAAGAAAAACGCATTAATTTGAAAGATGAGCTGTTTTATGTCAAAAGCAACAAAGCAGGACATTATTGCGATTGCTGGGTGACTGACAGCCTACAAATAATGAATATGTATATATAATACAGTGATCTGATCATTACAATTACAGAGCTTGAACAACTCATTACTGTAAGACACAATATAAAACTGAAGCTGAGACTTTGTTTTAAAAAGTACTAAAGGGACTAATCTTATTGCTACTGAGTGGCTCACTATAACGAATCAAAAGACATATAAATGTTATAACAAATTTCACTGCTGCGCATGCGCATTAGCCGAAGGTATGCCATTCTGATGGGTATGGTGTTCTGATTAGTGAGCTCATAGCGCGATGATCTAATTTTAGAGGTCTCAATTCATCTTGGATGCATCACACCAGGTATGAAGAACTGACCCCTGTTCTTGGAGATCTACCTTTTTTAGAGTTTAGCTCCAACCTTGATCCAACACACCCGAACCAACAAATAAGGACCCAAATAATGACCTTGATAATAACAGACAGGTGTGTTTAAAATACCAGTTTAACCTAATCAGTGTGCTTCCGTCCTGTTCAGTTATATATAGCTAAATTATTGCACTTAAACATTTACAAACATTGAATAAAAAAATAGATATTGCATAAGTAATATTTACAAAACTTTCCAAACTTGTGCTTTTCAAATCAGGATATAGACACCGCCCATCTAAGTTCAGACGTTTCGTGCAGCCGCCATTCTATCCACTTCTATTTTCCTCATTCCTTCCCATCATGCTCTGCGCAGTTGTGAGCGGAAGTATTCACTTTATGTGCTCTTGACCAAAACGTTAGACCATGAAGCTTAAGATTAATTTTTCAAACTGATATTCCTGAGCATTTTAGCGTTGATTGTGAAAAGTCATTTATGGGTAAGTCTGGATATGTGGACTATTAGTTTTAGATGCAGCGAATGTTTATTTTAATAATGCAATATTTGCCATATCGTTGAACCGGTAACGTGCACTACTGCATTAATAAACATGCAAAACCTTTCGAGCTTTAAACATACAGCCTAACTATTTTTTGCACGTTTGCATTTCACACTTATGCTACCAAAGCTTTGTTTGACTCAGTATTATACAGTAAATATTCACTCAGGATTTCTATTTATCCATGCATTTAGGTCAAAGTTTGTATGAATGAATGAGAAGTTAATGCGTAACGTTACCGTGCACCCTTTTCTATGTATTTTGTGTCTGTATGAAGTTTGTGCATAACTTAATTTAACTTATACCTTTTTTTTGCGTGCGTGCATATTTTATGCCGTGTATTGGAGGTTTATGCATCCGTTTTATATCATCCCTCATGCTTATATGTCATGCATTGATTTGATCAGAGCACAAAGACAGATGCTCTCAGGAGGAGGTGGATGGAGAGAGTTGTGGATCCTCTTCCGCGGGTTCTCCGGAGATGGACCGCAACCCATCTCCTCCACCCGAGAAAGATGAGACTGAGGCCGGGGAGGAGGCGGACGCCATCGGGGAGACAGTGTACAGCAAACACTGGCTCTTTAGCACTCTGACCCGCCTTATTCAGGTATAATCATGCATGCGAGACTTCTGTATCACGTCTTCTCCATATATCAACATCTCGCCAAGCATAAAAAAAGATCACAGTGTGTGTGTTTGTGCCCCGAATCGTATCGAACCATGACATCTGTGTACCGTGCCACCCCTAATACACACACATAAAAATAAAATGGGATTGTTTTTTGTATTTTTGTGTTGTATGTGTTTTAACTAAATATCATTTGACTCCCTTTTTTATTTTTATCCATCCGTCAGTCTATCAACAAGTTTTCTTGAAGCTGTTCAATTCCTTAATTTCTTTCTTGATATATCCTTGTATTATCTTTTAGATGGTGACAGATCAGGAAAGTGGGCCGAGCGATTCTTCAGTGGAACTGACAGATGATCTGGAGGAGGACTTGTGTAAAGTTTGGGACATGGCTATGGATAAGGTAAACTGAAACCCACTGTGTTTCTCTGCTCCATGCCCACCATCGACATAAACATGACATGTTTTCTTCAGGACGTGGCAGTTTTTCTTCAAGAATTCAAAGCTCCAGACATCTTGCTGGGTGTGATCTCAAAGTCACGTAGTCCACGGCTCACGGTAAGACATTTAACCACTGTAACTGCTTTATATAATGCTTGTAGGATTATGACTTCATATAATTACTCTGAGCTTCTGTTACAGGAAATCTGTGTTGGCATTCTGGGTAATATGGCCTGTTTCGGTGACACGTGTGCATCTCTCAGCCAGAACTCTGACCTATGGTAACTCCATGTTAACTTCAGGATAATTCAGCTAGTTTTCATAAATGCAACACGACTCGTTCATGTCTGGCATGTTCTCTGTACGTCTCAGCTCTGTGTTACTACTGCTGCTCGGGGACAATGATCCACCTACGCTCCTGGAGACTTGCAGGTGAGTGCTGATAAAGCCCTGTTAGTACAGTTGAAGAAAACTTTGAGATATGTGCTTTATGTTACTGAATGCAGGTATGTGACTCGCACCACTGTGTCTTTCTCAGGCTCCTGCTAATGTGCCTGTCTCAGCCTGAAGTCGCCCCTCTGTGGCTGGAGAGGATACGGCAGGAGCCTGCGGTGTGCAGCAGTCTGTGTTTCATCATGAGCAGCTCCACCAATGGTCAGTAATTATTTACATTTGTTTAATATACTATAAGTAGAACTATTTTTTATATATATTTATAATTATTTATATATTGTTTATTATTACAGAACTGTTATTAGATAATACAGTATTAGTATTACTATTAGTAATAATAGAAGTATTTGTTTTGTTTATGATAAACCTTTTTTTTGCTATTTTGGGACCAAATATTGGCTGGATTTTAAAGATTTAGTATGCATTTATTCTTATTTTATTATTATATATATGTTTGTAGGTAATTTTATTATTATTAACTGTTTATTAACTTTATTTCCTTTTTTTCACTAGCTAGTTTGTGGACAAATGTTGGCTTGTAGTTAAATATATATTAAGAACAAACTATTTCTTTTATTCCCTAACAATAACTTTCTATAGCTAATTAATACATAAATGTTGGTCATTCTTAAAACAGTTATAGTTCATCTATACAATAATATTCAATACATTTTATTTTGTATATAAAATGTTTAATTAAACAAAATGAACATTTAATAAATGTGTTAAGTTTATATTAGCAAACAGATTAGTGCCTCTGAAGTATTGGATCTCTCTTTGCAGTGGATTTGCTGGTTAAGGTTGGGGAGCTGGTGGATAAGCTCTTTGATGAGGATGAGGAGATGATGAAGAATTGGGTGTCCACCCCATCCAGTGACAGTGACCCAAACAAGGACACACAGCAGGACGTCGTGTCCTCTCTGCTTGAGGCGGCCACACAGCTTAGGTGAGACGTGTTAATTAAGGTGATGTGTGTCTGTCTGTGTCTGAGGCATCTACCCACCTATTTCTCTGTCTGCCGCTAGAGCAAGAGAAGTTCTGTCTGAATCAGGTCAATGTTTCTTTATAATATGAATTTAGGCTCATTCAAATGATTGTGTTGTAGGTCAGAGAGTCCAGAGGCTCTTGAAGTTTTTCTTCATTCACTCCAGCTCCTGACTACAGTAGAAGAGGGCATGCAGGCTCTGGGTGAGACACACACACACACACACACACTAACCCTGAAAATCCATTTCTGTTTAGCCAGCTTTTTTTAGAGGCAATAGCTTAATCGCTTTAGCTGCACATTAGCATTCCTTCTCTGATAATTAGCTTCTTATGCTCACCAAGGTAGTGTTTATTACAGTAAAACAGTATTTAAATATTTAAATATTATTACAATAAGTCATCACACTTTAGATTAAGTGGCCTTAACTACTATGTACTATGTAAAAACAAATAAGTACAGTGTGCCTATTGTGGTCATATTTTATTGCAAAACACTTCTGCTGCTATTGAGATGGGATACGGGTAAGGTTAGGGACAGGTTTGGTGGTATGGGTAGGTTTAAGGGTGAGTTAAGATGTAAGGGATGGGTCAACAGTGTAAATATAAAGGTAATATCAGAAATGAATTACAGATGTAATTACAGATGTATATTTTAAATGTATAAGTACAATATAAAAACATGTATGTACACAATAAGTGCATTGTACTAAATGATTAATTTTAATGCAAGTACACAGTAGTTAAGGCCACCTAATATAAAGTGGTACTGAATCATTTATTATTACAACAATTTTAAAATGCAATTCATTCTTGTGATGCAAAGCTGAATTTTTAGCATCATAACTGTAGTTTTCAGTGTAACATTTGTATTATCAGTGTTGTGTTGCCTAATCATTTTGTGGAAACTAAAAAAAAAAAAGTGCTATATTCTCACGTCGTCCACAGTTGGAGACGGAGATGGAGCTCGTGGTCGTGGAGTGTGGACGTTTGTGTGTAAGATGGTATGTGAGGATTTATGTCAAGCGGACGATCCTCCACTCATCCTGCAGGAGCAGAAAGCCCTCCTGGTTCCAGCGCTCGCTTTATTGTCCGCGTTACACTCCAGCCTGCAGACAGATATCAGTACGAAACACACACGTCTAGCGTGGCATTCATTGCTTCATGAAAGGCATTGTGCTGTTTGTTTTAAGGTTTGCTATTAATGTGTGTTTATTCTTTACAGCTACAGAATTATTAGGAAGTCTTATTCGCATTCTGCACTTCAATGCTGAATGGCGCCAGAGCCGAACGGCTGCAAACTCTGAATCTGAAGAGAGTCGGAAAGAAGACGTGAAGCAAGAGGAAGATGAACAGCTCAAAGCTTTAGTGGAAACCACAGCGGAGTTCCTCTCAGCCGTCCTTATGGAACTGGATAAGGTGAAACTGGCAGCTAAACAATTACGCATTATTATAATATATTATATTTGGTGCTGTCAAATGGTTAATCGCCATTAGTAGCATAAACAATACGTTTGTGTGTGTTTGCGTGTGTTCTGTGTGTGTATTTATATCTATATAAACAAACAGTATTTATTTAGAGAAAAATATATATAAATTCCATCCAAAATAAAAGTACTGATTATATCCATTTTTATATATATATATATATATATATATACACACACACAACGCATATTTACATGTATATATTTATATTAATATAATTTGTATAAATAAATATTTTATATATATATACAACCCTTTTTTCATAAATGTATACATGCGTGTGTGTGTGTGTTTAAATACATCATAATATTTATGTACACAAACATTTATTTTGGATGCAATTAATCACAATTAATAGTTTGATCGTACCTTATATATTACAAACATATACAATGAAATTAAATTGATTTATAAAATAACAAATGATTACATTTTAAATATTATCATACTATATTCTATATTATAAAATACAAATAAAAATGTAAAAAAAGTATATCTATATTATTCAAAATATAGATTCAAGTTTAAATCTTATTAACAGAATCTTAAATCTAAAATAACAGAACGTTATTTTCAAGTGCAAGGTGTCTTTTTCTTTCTTTTTCATTTTTTCAGAAAATCAGTGGCTATTACATTTTAATTTAAGATATATTTTATATATTATTTGGTTACATTATATTATAAATATGACATTTAAACGATGATAAAATGTTAAAATGTATTGTATACAAGCACACTCCAAAAAAAAAGCATTGTATTATATTCTGAAAATTTAAAGTACAGTTTACTCAGTTAAAACGTACAAATGTTAAATATATTCCCATATTAATTTATTGAAAATTCCCTCTAATCTTCAGGATCTGTTATCATCCATAGTCAAGGAAGGGTGTTTGACAGAGAAAAGCTGTGTGTCTGCTGTTGGCTCCCTCATACCTCAACACATAACGGTGGTACGTTCTTCTCCTTTTTCATATTTTTTATTATTTTTGGTCTTTCTCGGTGCTCCTACAGACCCTCAGTGATCACAGAGCTTCTCATCTTTTCTCATCTCATCTACAGGTCCAGCACCTGCTTGGCTTGTTGTCAGAAGTGGAACCGAAACTGGCAGACATTATAAAAAAGGACCTTTCTATTCCGTCCAGTGTGTCAAGCTGAAACATCTGAACGAAATTCCAGACGCAAAAGACTGGAGATAAGTTCATCTCCTTTTGAAAGGACTCGTCTTTTTTAGATAACACCAAAAAAAAAAAAAAGCTTTTGTTACAGTTTAAAATATTTGTTTCAATTGTGTATAACATTGTTTTGTTTGTATACACCAACATTTCTATTAAATAAACAAAAGATGTTTTGTAAATTGTGGTTCGTATGAAGTAATTATTTTTATTCTGTTTTTCATTATATTCTATTTAGTGCACCACTAACTATTTATTTTGCGCTACTTAATTTGTGAAAAACACCTTTTTCTTAAATATATACACGTATGTAAATGTAAACAAAAACATTGTAAACAAAGTAATTTGTTTTGGATATGATTAATTGCGATGAATCGTTGGACAGCGCTGCTTATGAATAAATACATTTCATTTATAAACATATTTTTCCTGAAATATTCATGCATTTGTGTGTATATATATATATATACACACACACACACACACATAATAATATTTCTGTAAACAAAAACTTTCATTTTGGATGTGATTAATCACAAATAATCGTTTTGTTTGGAGTAATTGTTTTTATTTATTTTTTTATTATATTCTATAGTGTGCAACAAACAATTTATTTTATGTTACTTTGTTACGCTTTAAATAAACAACTTTTTTTTCTTAAATATATACAGGCATGTGTTTGTATTTATACACACATAATGAATATAAACAGTACACAATCAAAAACATTTATTTTGGATACAATTAATCGTGATTATTAGTTTGACAGCACTGCTTATGAATTAATATATTTAATATATAAACATAACCTATTTGTTTTGAAATATACATGCATGTGTGTGTATTTAAATATACCTAATAACAATTTTGTAAAAAAAAATAATTATGGATGTGATTAATCGCGAATAAGCACTAATATATTATAAAATACGCTTCAAACTGAAAGATTAGTGCGCTGATGGTTTTTTTTTTTAAGCATACTTGGCAGCATACATTCAAGTGTTTACTGATGTTCTCCATCAGGTGTCCCTCAAATGTGTGTGTCACGTCCAGGCTGTGATCGTCTCCCTCATTTGCTTTCCAAATGGCCATCAGAACGGGGAGAAAGGGTCTACTGCGCACTTCCCGCGCATGTGACGCCAGCAGGAATATAGCAGCTCTTTAATTAAGAGTTCGGTTTGATATGCAGAGCGCGCTGCATTCTTATGGAAATTCAGTGTGTAGGAGGAGGACCTGAGAGAGACACGGCCAGACGCTCAGCTGGGATATCGACCCGGACTGAATGTAATATGGACAGGGGCTCATTTTAACCATGTTTGCATGATTTGTCATTTTTGAGGGAATCTTTGTTGGCCTAAAATGACCAGATGCTCAGGTATACAAGGACTTCTGATTGACGTGTGTCTGTTTTTAGATCTCCCTGAGGATGGTCTGACAGATGTACCTCAGGGTGAGGAAGCACTTGAGTTGGTTCGATCCAGACCACTGCCTGTCTGAGTGAACGCTCAACTGATACGAGCTGACGGAGGACCGTTTAAGACAAGCAGAGCTGTTCATGTAGAAGTGAAAGTGTAAATATAGATGATTGGCAGCTGTCATGACATCTCACCGATGCATAGAACTCCTGACTCCTGATGGCTTGCTATATGACCTAAAACCGCCCACTAACTAGTCTACTATGCTAGAAGTGTGCAGCAGCCAGTAAAAGCCATACATTGGGTTTAAAACAAGCCAACCTCAAATGTCTCATTTAATAATCGAGCAATATTTTTTGTAGAAATGCTAAATTCTATTTATTATGAAGTTTCAAATGATAAAATAATGTTAATTTCAGCATCATTTGCTTGCAGATGCATGTTTATACTTTTTGTTTTTGTCAATATTTTACACTACATACGCATCATTCAAAAGTTTGTTTTCATTAAGATGTATAATAAGATGCATTCAATTGATCAAAAATAACATTAACATGACACAACAAAAATAACTAGACATTTATATTGTTACCAAAAAAGAAATAAAGATGTTTCTTTATAACCATTATCAAAGAACCCTAATAATTAAGCAGCAAACAATTAATCATATTCAAAATAATGTTTTTGTTAACAAAATATATGTGTGTGTACTGTGCTTATTTATTATGTATAT
>JAUYWG010000066.1:2879892-2920005 GCA_034779775.1 Enteromius afrohamiltoni | reverse complement strand
TATATATAAATGCAGACTTGGTGAGCAGAGGAGTCACTTAAAAAAAAAAATGATGAATGATATATATTTAATATGGTCTAATATAAAAATAGAATTCCATTCTGTTGTGGATGTTAAAAGCTGTCGTAAAAAAGCTGTGCTAAACTTGACCAAGAACAAGCATAAATCTAGAACAAGTTTTACTTGGATTATCTCTCTAGGATTTCCCATCCTGAAGATGACATAACAGATTCTCTAATACGCCTTACACAAGATTTTCCAGTCACAGCTTTCAGGACGCTAAACTGAAAACAGTTCACAGACATACCAGATAAATATTTGTTTAAAAATACATTCTTAGAAATCCCAGATTTCAGCATGGGTTAGATTTTGGACTTCTATTATAATAATGTACCAATTTACTACAGTATCAGTAAACCTTTTACAGTCAGCTTACTTTGGTTGAAAACTTTATTCTTCATATTAAATTAAATTATACCTATTTATTTTTCACCCATTCATTTTGTTTTTTATATCAGCTATGCTTTACAGTGTTTATCACAGTTAAATATGTTTAGACACTCTAAAACACTATTATTTTCTACCTGGTCTCATGGCAAAAACATATAGTAGGTGCACACTTTCAAGAGACACTAAATATGTACCAGTAAGTACATATCACTGCAGTTTCCAAAAGAAATGAAGGCAATAAAACTCTTTATTTTTTAACACCTTTCACTAATTTTCACTAATTCTTGACTAATAAAGCATAATTTTCACACAATTACTTGAAGAATATCATGTTATGAAATTAAAACAATATTAATATGCTGGGATATTTGCAAACTGATGCTTTTGAACGTTAGCATCACACATATCCAGCTTCATATCTATGGGTTTTCGTAGATGGCATGTTTGTTCAGTAGCTCATGGAGTACAGAGATGTACGTCAGAGGTGAGAAGCTCCGGTTCGGATGCTGTGTAACTGTGGTTTGACAAAATCTGTGTAAAAGCAACACAGCTGCATCAACAAATGCCTTTTTATATCAGTTTTGCATTTGTTAACACTATCAGGTAGGTTTAGGGTTGGATTTGGTGTAGGGCATATTTCCAACATGACACAGCATTAACTTTTAGCGACAGTTTCTGGATGTTTAACGCAATAAAAACACAGCAATGCGTACTTATATCAGCATCATAAAACATGCAAGGGTTCATGTATTGAACCTGTGTTTTAGCACCGCTCCGTGAAACTGGCGAAATGTGCAGTAAGATAGGTAAAAACGAACAGTGTACAGGGTACGTATTTTTATGAAACCAGGTATAGATTCTGTAATGGGATGGAATTTGCATGCAAGCATGTTTTGGTTTTTTGCAAAGACAATGACACATGTTGTTTTGGTTGTATGACTTTGGATGCATTTTATTGCTTGTCAGAAATAGCTCAGACTTTCCTACACACAATGAGTCAACAAAAACCTCCACACAATCTCCAACCATCCACACAGTTTCTACTGTTCAAACTCTGGACTGCTTTAGGCATTTCTAAATGAGAAAATACCATCAGTGTAGTGTTAATCCGTTAATTTTAGATTAATCCTGTCTTAATCCTGTTACCTTCCAAGTGGAGGTGCCAGTTTTGCTCAATTCATCTTCGTGGTCCTGGTTCAGTATGTCATTGCTAAAATGACATACTGAACAATATTATTCCTCTAAATTAACCTTTTTTTTAGCTGTTCTGTTCTGAATTGACGTTCTCTCACATTTGACATTTGCTTGAGAAATTCGGCATTAGCATTGAGGTCATGGACCGCATTGTCATGATATATGAAGACCGGTTCCTCGTTGACCTCAAGCTATGCAAATGAGGAGTGTAATAGGCAAACACATGAATGCCTTCCAGAGTAGAGCTTAATTGCAAAATACACTTTACACTATATTTACACTCATATCAAGGAATATATAAAGGTCAGTGGATGTGGGACACACCTGGCACAGAGTTTTTGATTTTACATGTCCCGTGGCTTTGGTGATTTCATCTGTTGGTTGACTTGGGGCCCTCTTGGAATTGCTCTCTTGAATCTTTTCTTTTCTTTTCTTTGTTGAACTGAATCATCCGAATGATGGTTTTGTTTTCTTGTCTTTTATTTTTTTCTCTTGCAGCTTGTTGATTTAAGGTATGCTGTTACTCTCTAAACCTTCAATTTTGCTATGTTCTGACTTGGCCATTCTTTATTTTAAGTTATTGATAAGAGGTTGATATTATTTTATTTGCTTAGGATTTGTTTAGTTGTTCCTTTCTAAACAATTGAGTTTGCTATGTTTCTTTCTTTTATTTTAAAGAGGTCATATGGTGTTTTCTTTCTCTTTAGAGTGTTACACGGCTCTCTGGAATGCTTGATTCTGATTGGTCAGTTGAGGCATTTGCAGGTTCGTTCTTTTCAAATAATTACCCGCTCCAAAGTAATAACGCATAGCCGGTACTACTTATATGTTTAAAATCCCTCTGCGCCAACAAAGATTACCGTTTGGCGCCATCTTGTGACAAACACTGGACAACCACAATTAATGGAAAATTTTCATATTAATAATTAATCATTTTCATATATAGATGTTATAAATTGTCTTACTAACAATGTTAGTCACGTGGTACTATATCGTTTCACGGAAGGATGAAAATGTTCATTTAAAACAAATATGCCAATAAAATGTTTCCAATTCATATTCATGTCATGTTTTTTTCCTTATGTGGCAAGTAGCCGTGTAATAAGCGGGATAATGTACAGATACCTGTAGTTATCCCTTACTTGGCAAATAAAGAACATATTCTTTATAAAAGTTCTGACTTGTACAACCCCCCTAAAATGACTCATTTAAACTAGCCCCCACTGTGATATGTGGCAATTCTAACTATGTGGCGCTTCTGACTCACAGCCTCTTAAGTTATTAAAAGAACCTGCTACTTACTATTCAAACCCAAGTTTTGAGCAGTGAAGTGTAGTGCTTGTTGTTTCTCCGATCACGAATGCAGACATGGGGTTATGTTTATGAGGTACGATGCGTAAAAAAACAGTACTAAGTCATGATAATCAGTAATTATGTCCCCACTGGATGCAAGAAATGACTTGTTTGTAATGTGTTTTAATGTTTTGGTGTCATAGCGCCAGGACACAGCGTCAGGTTATGATAACATTTCCACCACATGCTTGAGGTATTGGGCTAATCACACTGCACTAGATAGCTGGCCAATCAGAGCACACCTCGCTGTTTTAGAGCAATGAGCTTTGTAAAAATCGACCCTGTTTCAGGAGGTGGGGCTTAGAGGAGGTGAAAAAGAATGTGTTTTTTTTTTTTTTTTTTACTTAAACCACATAAATTGCATTACACCAAATATACAAAATAATGTTCTTTTTAGCAACATCATATGACCCCTTTAATGTTGACTTGAGGTGTGCTACCCACAACTACCTAGCAACCAGTGTAATACCATTTTTATTTATTTATTTATTCAATGTATTTAAATGGTATTTGCTTCTTGCTGAATTTAATTATTTGAATTGTTTTTAGGCGTTCATTAGGCGTGTTATTACCTTCTAAACAACAATTTTTGTTGCTTGTTGACAAGGTGTGCTGTTACTTTCTAAACAATCACATTTGCTACATTCTGACCTGGCCCAATAAACAGTCACCTAGCAACCGCATAGCAATGCATTCATACCAATCCGAACATCTTAACAACCACCTAGCAACCCTCCATAACACTCCAGCACTGTTTGCACCGGAAAACACCATTCACGTTGTCCTGTGAAAGGTGTCTGAATTACATATGCGTTAAATCTGATGTTTAATGCACTTCGTCCAACCACACGCTGTTGTTTTTCTTCTAGTTTAATCCTTTTGCAGAGATGAACGCTGCACCCACTGCAATCTCACACGCTTATATGAACACATAGCTTACAAAGTACTCAACCTGCTGGGCGCGCGGCCAATGAGTCACTACATTTCTAGCCTCCTGAAGGGCTTACGTTTCAATCGCAGATGAGAGTTGAATTTGACAGTTTAAGAAACGGATGACAAATGCTTCATTTTGGCAAAGCGCCAAGCCCTATATTTGGTAAACGGTTCAGGAAACCTTTTGACTGAACCGGCCTTTTGTTCCAAGCTTTCCGGATTGCGGCGAGTGCTTGTGTTAGTATTTGTAAATGACTGTGTGTGCCGAGGGATTAGAGCGGATTTTCAGTGACCAATAAAGGCTTAGCTGCGAACCACAGTGGCCAACTGATTACACATAGTGCATATGATACAACATCCCTACAGAATCATAGCAGACTTGAATGTGTGCGTACAGGTTTGGCTTTGGTTTATACAAATATTTGAAGAAGTACAGGCACTTAAAGGGTTCTTCATATTTGAGATGCTCATAAATCAAATGATTGTGCAGTATTTTTTTAAAGGCTGTAGGCTTCTGCTTTTTTTAATATTTAGTCTTCTTCTTCCCTTTTTTAGACTTTCTGAAACACTGCTATTTTATTTTGTCTGTCTAAAGCCTTTTTATTTATTGATTTATTTTCCCTTTGTAGGCAGTCTAAAACGTTTGTTTGTTTCTTTGTTTGTTTATTATTATTTAGTATCTGCCCCACAACTTTTTTTTGCTTCTGCTTCTTTGTAGGCTGCCTTAAGCACTATTATTTTTATTTTATTTAATAATTGTTTCATTTTATTTTATGTCGCTTTGTAGACTAAAGCATTTTATATATTTTTATTTTAAACTAATATAACTAGTGTTTACTAAATCCCTAGTTTCTTAATTAATTAATTAATTTTCTTTATTATGCCTCTGCCCACAACTGCTTGTATTGTTATGTTATTTTATTGTAAAATCTTGTTTTATTGTGTGTTTAATTGTATGATTATTTTTGTTCTATTTTATTAATCTAAATGGCTACTATTTTATTTTTATTTTAGTATAACATTTTCTTTGCTATTTCAGTCTGTAAAACCCTACTGTATGCTCCATACCTTGCAAGCACCTTATTTTGTGTCCTTTTTCTGTATTCCAAAAAAAAACAAAAACCAGTGGGGCGTTTTCTGAGGTGGTCCTGGCCCAAGAGAAGGCCACAGGAGAGATGTACGCCGTGAAATGCATCCCAAAAAAAGCACTAAGAGGAAAAGAGAGCGGAATAGAAAACGAGATTGCCGTGCTGAGGAAGTAAGTATTCTAAAAGGCTCCCAGAAAAGGCTTAAAATAACAAACCTGACACCCATTACATGCTTTACACAAGTTCCTCGGCTACAGACGGAAACGCTGAAGTTCAAAGGAAGCTGTTAGTGGGAGTTTGAGCTTTTCTCCACAGAGCTAGAAAGATGACTCAGCCTTTACGACACGCCCCTCACCGCCTCCTACCTTTACTGACTCCTACCTGTCCCTGTCAATAGCGTCGGAAGCATTTTAAAGGCCGTGCACATGATTCATGTGGCCTCCGACACAGACCTCTCTATTCACTGCACGTTGAGGCCGAGCGCAGGTCCACGGTTGTCATGGTAAAACGCTACAGTTTGCAGCTGGATTGAAGATGCAGCGGTCAGAACGATAGAATCGTTCGTTACTTTTGGGAATTTCTTTCTTTTTCATCATCTGCATGAATAAAACACCAGGCCATCCAAAACAAAGCCTTCATAATCCACTGTAATGAATCCAATATTTTGTCTGTTCTTTTCAGGATCAAGCATGAGAACATTGTGGCACTGGAAGACATTTACGAGAGCCCCACTCATTTGTATCTTATTATGCAACTGTGAGTAGAATGTGTTTGCTACTTCAATTAATGCTTGAGTCTTTGAAAGCGAGCCAAACGATGTGAAGCAGGATTGAAACACTTTAAAAGTAATCTGTTCTTGTTGTGTGAATGTTGAATTGCTTTGTATTGCAGTCCAGGATATTCTCCTTCCTGTCAATTCAATTCACATTCCAGTTCAAGGTCCCGTGGGGCGTCCATCTCATGACTTGAAAGGGAGCCAATTCTTTACTTGATTCACGCACAAGCCTGCTGCTGTTGTTCAAAATCACTTTATTGATCTGAACAACAGATGATTACCACAGTCTCCATCTATAATCTATAGGTTGACATTAGATTTGACTAGATTTGAGTATTTTTATTTAATATTTTATTTTTTGTTTTATTTATTTATTTATTTTTTGCTTTGCTTTTTATTTGTATTTTATTTTCTTGGTTCATGATGTTTGACTCAAAGTGTGCTATAACTTTTCTAAACAACCATATTTGATTTGGCCCAGTAAACAAATACCTAACAACAACCAATAAATCCCTAGCGACCACATATTAATGCATTTAAAAGCTATAATAAAGCAGACTACCATATGCCGACCTTTAGAAATTAAACCTTTTATTTATAAAGGATGCATTACATAATTTTAGTGACAGTAATCTGTTTTATATATATATATATATATATATATATATATTCTGTGCATGTATATTAAGTTTAGTAGCTAACATATTTGGGCTTAAAAATATAATTTTATTTATTTTTTGTCAGGGTGTCAGGAGGGGAGTTGTTTGATCGTATCGTAGAGAGGGGTTTCTACACGGAGCAGGATGCCAGCGCATTAATCAAGCAGGTTCTGGATGCAGTGAACTACCTGCATTCACTGGGGATAGTCCACCGAGACCTGAAGGTGATGATTTCCCTTCACACCAAAACAAATCCATATTCTTTCACTATACATTATATAGGAACATGACACATGAAAGGTCACCGCTCTGCGATCACAAAGTTCCACTTCAGTGTGGTGTAAAATACCCCCCCGTGACTTTTTAACCCTATCACCTTCTCTCTTATCTACCGACAGCCAGAGAATCTTCTCTATTTTAACCCTCATGAAGAATCAAAGATTATGATAAGTGATTTCGGGCTGTCCAAGATGGAGGGAGCAGCCAATGACATCATGTCCACAGCCTGTGGGACGCCGGGATATGTGGGTAGGGTTGTCGATCCGCTTAATACCAGTGTTATTCTGCAGCCAATCTAAAGATGATTGTCATTTTATTGGTAAAAAACTGGTAATATTGGTTAATAGTAGGTTTAGGAGGAAAGGAAAGGACGTGACAAGTGGCCAGGTAAGGTTTCCCATACTAGGAATTGGTGCTCTGCATTTAACCCATCCAAGTGCACACACACAGCAGTGAGAAGTGAACAACCACACGCACACCCGGAGCAGTGGGCAGACATTGCTGCGGCACCTGGGGAGCAGTTGGGGGAACGGTGCCTTGCTCAAGGGTCTCACTATATATATATATATATATAGTGTAAACGAAAATATATATACTGTTACAGTACAATACTGTAAAATATGGTAACATCTAATAGGAACACTTATTCACTATCAACTACTACTTTTCCCGCACTAAATTCCAAATTTGCTGCTTGCAAATTGTTACATTATATTGTTACACTGTAAAAAATGGCAGTGATTTTAACGGTAAAAAACTGGCAAAATGCTACGGTAAAAACCTCTTAAATGGTTTTCCCTCAATTCCCTGCATTGCATTTAAAATTTTGTTTGAATTTGATGTTTTTTCTTTGAAATATCTATTTTTCTTCTTAGTTTTTTGGTATCAGTGATGTTTATTAGGGTTGTATGTTGTAAAATGTAATGTTGTTAAATAAATATTTATTTCACATGTCAGTTTAATAATTCTTACCATGATGGTTTAGTGCTTGTGTGAATGACATTGAGCACCTTCTATATGTTACTGTTTAAAAGTTTCTTATGAAGAGCTTTCTCATCACCACCTGCTTTTGGTAGGTTTCAGTCTATTTCAAAGATACAAAATAGATTTCACTACTTTAATAGGTTGATATATTAACATTATATCAGATTAGTATTACAGTTTATTATTAGAAATTTAACTGTAAATTTAACGCAACCGTAAAACAAAAAGTATTGTTACCATATTTTTCCCTATTTTATTCTGGCAACAACTGCTGCCATTTTTTTACCGTACATTTTATGGATTTTTTTTACAGTGTACATACAGAAACATGCTTCTGCACACATGAGATTTTCAAAAATGATGATTGCATTTGTTTTGATGTCAACTATCTTTAATTACACTTTTAGACTTTAGTAAATGCATCATGTCATGTATTTTCTGTGTCTTTTATGACTTCAGCTCCAGAGGTATTAGCACAGAAACCTTACAGCAAAGCTGTCGACTGCTGGTCTATAGGAGTGATTGCTTACATCTTGTAAGTGTTTTTTTTTTTTTTTTAACCCTATATGAAACACATTTTATATTTTTACAGTCGTTACTTAGTTTAAATACTGACCACTTGTGAATCCTCAGGTTGTGTGGATACCCTCCGTTTTACGACGAGAATGACTCCAAGCTGTTCGAGCAAATACTGAGGGCAGAATTCGAGTTTGATTCCCCGTATTGGGACGATATTTCTGATTCAGGTGTGTGATTTCACTGTGAAATGAGTCATATATTAAACATACCTCATTTTCTCACATCCATGTCATTCCAGACCACAAAAGAAGATATTTTAAAGAATCTTGGTGACCCACTGACTTCCATTGTATTTTTGTTGACACTGTGGAAGTCAATGGGACATGAAACTATTTAGTTTCCTTATGCCTTTAATGACTCTTTCAAACTAAATGACACCCTTCTTCACCTCTTTTTGTCTCTTCTACCCACTTAAATGCCATCATTAAGAATGACTTGGCTTTCTTGTGTTTACTTGTCACTGACAGTCACGACTTTCTTTTCCCATGAGAAACACTTTAATAAGGGTTTTTCAAAAGTAACACTGAGGTATTGCAGCCAGATATAAATCAGCAGTTGAAAAGCATTATCTGGCACTTGGCCATTCGGCATCGTTTGAAAATAACAACTCGACACCCACACCACAAGCTGTTCCCTGGTGTCTGGGGAAGTGTAGGAGGGTGTCATTTTTTCACAATTAGAACTGCGCCCTTGTGTAACTGATTCAGGTTTCTTTATTTTCACATTTGTGTTGTTTCGTAGCTAAAGACTTCATTAGTAACCTGATGCAGAAGTATCCAGAAAAGAGGTTCACTTGTGATGAGGCTCTTCGGCATCCGTGGTGAGCGACTAGGAATATTGGCACAATGTGTTTATGATTTTCTCATGAAAAACCCTGGGGTTATATTAGTTGCTGCTGGTTTAGTTGCTTTCAATAGCATGCTATAAAGCAAATTAGGACACTAAAATGACTGGGAAATAATGGTCCAAACATCTTTAATAATATAATATAATCCTATATATTATGATTATAAACAATATTTATTCATATGCATTACAATGCCCCACCCCCCAAAAAGCAAAGTCTAAAATAGAACTTTTTATTGTATATATTATGTAAGAATTTGCATGCATAGTTAATTTTTTTTTTAACAGAGATTAATCATTTTATTTAGACAGGAGCCAATAAAAAAGACTAGAGTTATGGCTGCTGAAAATTCAACTTTGCGTTACAGAAATAAATTACATTTAAAAAATATATTAAAATACATAAAACATATTCAATGTTTTAAAAAATTATTACATTTTACATCCCATGCAGCCATAGTGTGTATACAAGATAATATGTATTTATGTTAATGCTGTCAAACAATTTATCACAATTAATCATATTGAAAATAAAGTATTTGTTTATATAACATATGTATGTGTACTGTGTATATTTATATAAAATACAAACACAATGATGTATATATGTAAGAAAAAAATTATGTGTGTGTATATATATATATATATATATATATATATATATATATAAAATATAGAATATAAATGTATATACATGACATATTTTTCTATGTGTAAATACATAATAAATATGTGTGTGCATGTATTCATCTTATGATGTTATTTAGCACAAGGCTAAAAGTTTGCTAAAACTAGAATTAATCTTTTTTATTATTACTTATTTCAGTAAAATGTATTTTATTTTATTATTTTTTATTTTTTTATTATTTTAATAAGTAATACAAATTCAACATACATAAAATAAACTGAAATGTAAAAACAAAATAAAATAAACAACAAAATGGAAAATGTTAACATTTGGAAAATATAATATTATCTCAATGACACTAAAATAACACTGGCGCATTTTTTACTCTATATTGTATAGTTACACTCAACCTCCTTATGGATGCCAAATAATACTACAGGAAGTCCTCCTGCTGACTCTCCTCTGTTTGCAGGATAGCTGGTGATACTGCTCTCTGTAAGAACATCCACGAATCAGTAAGCCGACAGATGAAGAAGAACTTCGCCAAGGCAAAATGGCGAGTAAGTGACCACTTCCTTTCCTCCTTGTCCTCTTATACTCCTAACAGCATGACAGGTGATTTCAAATTCTGTATGCTTCTGTCCTCACAGCAAGCGTTTAACGCTACCGCGGTGATCAGACATATGAGGCGTCTTCAGCTCGGCAGCAGTATGGATTCTTCTCAGCACAGGAAGCAGAATCCAACCTCCATGCCTGGGAAGAGCCAGTCGGTCGATGTTTCCTCAGTCCGCCGCAGCGACTGTAAGCTTTTGCCTTAAAGGGTTACTCCACTGCAAAATTAAAATTTTGTCATTAATCACTTACCTCCATGTCGTTCCAAACCTGTAAAGCTTTGTTTGTTTATGCAACACATTTCAAGATATTTTTTATGAAAACCAGGAGGCTTGTGACCCACTGACTCCCAAACAATCACCACTGTCAAGGTGCAGAAAAGTAGGAAAGACATTATCAAAATACTCAATCTACCATCAGTGGTTCAACCGTAATATTATGAAGCTACGAGTATACTTATTTAAATGGAAAGAAAACAAAAATTACTAATTTATTTAAATATTCGGCACGTAACCTTACCGGAGTAAAATTTTTTACATGAACAACACAGAACTGCATACGTAATGTGCGTCCACCAGATGCTGTCACAAATCATGCTACACTGTAAAAGAAAAAAGATATATAAAATATACGGTTAAAAAACGGCAGCTTTGGCTGACGGAATTTGACCATAAAAAATCTGGTAACAAATTTTTAGGTTTTTTAGGTTAGGTACCTATTAAAGTACTGAAATCTGTTTTGCAGCTTTGAAATAGACTGATAAGCACCAAATTGCAGGTGGTGATGAGAAAGTCACATGATGAACGAAAGCCCATCGCAAGCAGCTTTTTAATATGAACATATATAGAAGGTGCTCAGAGTCATTCACACTAAACACAATCATGGCGAGACTAAAAACTGAAATATGCAATAAACATGAATTTAACATCATTCATTTACCATTAATCATTTAACATGTTTTTATCGTAGCATTTTCTACCAAAGTGTTTACGAGTTTGGAACAACATGGGGATAAGTTATTAATGACAAAATTTTCGTTTTGGGGTGGAGTAGCCCTTTAACAATTCATGAAACTCATAAGCCTTATGTTGACCAAACTTGAGTGACTCATCAGCGACGGTGTGCTGTGTGTTGTATTATGTCGTATTGTCGAGCAGCCCTTGAGGAGGGTGTTATCTTTGTCTAGGTTCATCCATGAAAGCAGCAAACTCTTCCTCGAGAATGCCCGAGCGGCACACGCGGCCATCCACGGTCACCACCATCATCACTGGCTCCAAATGACATCACTTCCTGTCTGACTGCTCACTTGACTGTTGCACTTTGTGGAAAGACGCGTTTTCTTCTATTTAACAGTAACTTCCATTGTCCACGGTCGCCCGATCAAACCAGTTCTCCTTTCTGGAAAGCCAATGGTGCGCTATGAGGGAAAAATAGCAGCCTAAGTGAATTCTAGGGGATTGTCGAATGGAGATGACCAACCTTGAGATGAAGAACATCTGCTTCGAGTCTTAATAGAAGGTGTAGATAAAAGGATTTGCGTTCATTAAAGAGTTCTCGTAACGTTTTGTTGCTTTATTTCAACCCACTGCTGTTTTGAAGAAGCAAGCGATAAAGGATGTCAGATTCACCAATAGCCACGTTTACTGTCATCCAATACGTAGATATTCAGTCTTGGATGCGACTGCCATTTATTAACGAGAGAATGAAGGATGTCAATATTGTATAAACAAACAGAGATGTCGAGTTGAATGTTTTTATCAGCAATTTGTTTATATCGGTGAAAGAATCCGGAGTGATTTGTGTTTCTGAAAGTATAAAATGATGGTAAAAAGCACTATTTTGTGTATGTTTTGGATTTGTTTCGTAAGCTTTGCTTTTTTAAAATGACTTTTGGTCACACTTTACATTGCAGTGATTATGTTGCGTTGTAACACTTGGTGTAAATTTAATGCTATTGCCACTAAAATTACTATTAATAGTATGTTATTATTAAATAGACACTGTAATGTAAATTGTCATCATTCTTTTAATTGTGGTTAATGGGGAGATTGATAAACGCTTGACCAATAACGTCTTTGTTTTATCACAGGTCTAAATGAAAAGTACCAGCTTTAGTGACGGACATTTGTATTTGCCGATCTTGTGTTTCAGTGAAGCCAAACAGCTCATATTTCACACATTGTCCCGTGCACGAAAGCAAACGTGCCAGTTTTCCAGTTGAACTGAAGCTGTTTTGATATGATGTGTCCGCTGATATACGACCGTGAGAGATTCAAACAGTTTCTAAATCTTGCATGTCATCCTGGTCTTCATACCGGCCCTCTGAATTTAGCAGCTGAGTGTCGGTTCTTTCATTCAGGTCGCAGAAATGATGTAAGCAGTGTTTTCTCTTTAGTAGATTTGTTCTGTGGTGAGTGTTTTTGGTGAGTGTATGGTTTCAAATTTTCATTAAAGACAAAGATAACGCCAGTTTTATTGTTGACTTATTGTGATTCAAAATAAAAGAGCTGTTACAAATGTTTACGATATGAAATGTTTGTATTAAATGTAACAATTTACATGATCCCAGTAGGGTACAAACTGAATAAAAATTGTGTTACTTCGAAATTAAGTTTGTATTAATAATGATTAAGCTTAGTGCTGTCAAATGATGAATTGTGATTAATCGCATCCAAAATAATTATATGTAATATATGTATGTGTGCTGTGTATATTAGGTATGTATAAATCAACACAAATGCATGCATATATTTCTTAAAAATATATTTATTACATAATTATATTATATGTAATGCATATTATATGACTATATGTAAATATATACTGTATATGTGTGTACTTATACACGTATAATAAATATACGCAGTGCACATACATATATTACATAAACAAAAACTTTTATTTAATCGATTAATCGTTTGAAAGCACTCAAAGTTACAGTTTTCCTGTAACTTATGCAATGACTTGTCATAGTGTGTGACGAAATAATGTACAATAGATTTTAAACTAGCCATTAAAAAACAATTGGCGAGTTATTAGTCATACAGTAAGGTTATGGGTAAGCCTACATATGAATAAATGTACATCTTTTTAAAGAACTATGATACATGGATTATATACGTTCTGCATGCATGGATACACATATAAGGCTGCGTTCTTTTGCGCAATTTTGTGCATGTTTACTGCAGACATTGTGCCAAAACGCCTTCACAGAAACTACTGTAAAGTACTGTAAAGCTCTACCCGTTCTCCTGTAGTTATCCTGTGTTTTACACCGTGTGTCGGTTGTACTCGTAAGATGGGTCCAGGCCGTCGTAGTGAAACTCTCTCCACTGCTCTGTCTTCTCTCTGGTGCGCTCGTCTTGCTCTGGACAAGAGTAAAAATGCAGGAATTTTAGCTTTAGCTGTGCATTCAGATGACAACACATAAGCCTTCACAGTACCCCTAACAATTATTAGTTTTGATTATCAAATACGGCATTGGTCATGGAATGTTGCAATTAATAAAAAAAAAAAAAAAACAGAATGTAAGCATAATAAAAAAGGTATGAAATAAATGCATTTATTAAATACACGAAATGTTACCTGTAATTACATTTCTTAAAATTAAAAATGCAGCTTGAAGTAAAACGACGCAGACAATATGAAACAAATCACGAAGTGTATTTATTTACATTACATGAAACTTCCTGAAAATATCCTAAAAAATAAATGTAATTAAAGATATAATTCAAATTAAATATAATATTTAACTAATTAATACAATTCGTTCTTCTTTTTACATAGGCTACACCTTGAACAATGAACAGTCTCGGAGTTCATATATATCTATTTGTTTGTTTGAGAAAAATGGCTTAATTAGATTTGGTAAACCTGTTCTGTAAAACCCTAGAAGGTTCAGCTAAGGTCATGTGTAATCCTGTTTGCTTAAGTGACTTTTGTGTTGAATGAGCTCAAAACGCTACTAATGCTGCCTGATCCAATATGGCCGCCAGTTCTCACCGTCATGCTCCTCTTCAGCGTAACTCTCAAACTCATTCCTCTGTTCCTCGTGATACTCCCTCCTTCTCTCATCTGCGGCCAGCCTCTGTCTCTGTTCAGCTAATAAGACAACAAAATGTGCGGGAAAGAAGAAGAGACGGCAATAAAAATAAAAAAAACAAACACGAAACAACGTTCACAAATGATTCAGAATAACTTTGAATATAGTAAATAGGCCAGTATTGTATTATAGTTATAACTAAATGCACTCTTCATGATATGAATTACAAAATAAAATGCCTTTTCAGTTTCACAGCGATAAATAGTACTATTCATAAAGAAAGGCTGTTTGTTATTACATCACTGTTTATATTACATAATAGGATCATCTTATTTGGTGTGACAGCAGCAGCGAATTATAAAGCACCAAAGCTGCATACTAATTAATTTTATTTTTAATTTTAAGTCCAAAAGGAGCAGTTTATGATTGCATGTGGGATGTTCCACACAAAATAAAATGCTCTTGTCCTCACTGTTTGAGTACATAGTCATGAATTATCTCAGGTGAGTCAAACATCATTTCTGGTGAGCCCATAACCATAAATGAACTAATCTCAGTCCAGGTCAAAGCGGCAGCAGCAGAGCCCCTCCTCCAGCACTGGCAGGAGCTGAAGGCAGGTTTCTCCAGCCTATCCTGTGGTTCCTGCTATGTGCTGCGGCTCACCGTCCTTACATTCCTCAGCTGGCTCTAAACGCAGCACCTGTGTGGCCAGTGCTAGCCGCTACTAAAAGGGCTCTTTATTAGCGCTTTACACTAGCAAGCCTGACCACGAAGTCCTATAAGCCACAAAAGTGATGTCATTGATGGAAATCGATTTAGCAAGACTTCAAATTGTGACTTTTTTTGTTACAAAGTTTGTGGTCAGTAAGGTTTTTGTAATGTTTTTTTTGCACACTCACGAGCTGCATTAATTTGATCAAAAATACTATATTTACTATACTATATAATATATAACTATATAATTACTATATAATATATTTACTATAGTGCACTTGAATTGAGTTTTTACATAAGCACAGATAGCCTCACCGTTTATCTCATCTTGCGTTTTCACAGCCCTTTTGCCTCGCCGTTTAAAGAAGCTGGAGGCATCTGCCTCTGGCATGAAGACCTTCCTCAGTGCACCTTCGGTGAAGAACAACATTGATGAGATGGAAGAACTCTTGAGAAAAATCTACAGCAACATTGTGAATTTCTGGTCACCTTGAGGATTGGCTGCCTTCTTATCTGACATAGCGGCGCTGTCGGCTCCATGGAACACTGTAACAGAGGAAACACGGATGAAGTGGGTCCAAAAGATTTGCAATCCTTTCCAGAGAGTGTTAGACCACACTTCCCTTGGTCAGTACAGTAAACCACAGTCCGGTTACTCACAGGTGACGATGGACAAAACAACAAGACAGGTGAGAAGAAGAAGTCGAGTCCAGGACATTTTTAGATTTAGCTGAGCAAGAGCAAAGAAAAGGAGCTGATGTTCTCAGGGACGTCCTGCCTGAGATTGGGCTTGTGTTGGTGAGAGCAGTGAATGGAATTTGACCAGGAGGGTGAAGGAGGGGTGGAGTTTTGGGAATGTGTTGCTCTTGGGGTGGAAGGGATCGTGGAAGGTGGAAGGGATCGTGCTCTGTGGGACACCGCTTGAAATGATCATATGACATGGGAAGGGTGCAGTGTTTTGTTTTGTTTGGCCTAATGAAGTTTTACTGGAATTAATGAATTGGAAATGTATTAATAACACTCTATTCTACAGGGTAACACTTTACAATAAGGTTCCATTTGTTAACAATATTAGATTAATAAAACATTTACAGTGAGGTAGGTACCTGAAATTGATGTTTTTAGAAGGTTTACATGCATAAATAAGAAATGTATAATTGTATAGTCTAGGTTTAGAGGTTTAGGTATTAGATTGAACCATAATTGTAAAACTGACTAGAAAAGTTTAGAAAGTGAGGTTTTTTTTGCTTTGCTTTTTTTTTTTCACTTTTCGTGGCTGTAATATTAAAACAATGAACATTTAAATGTTAAGTGAATATGCTGGCTGAGTAGCACAATATTTATGTATACATTTATTTATTTACTAAACTTAGAATATAAGGGAACAAGATCAATATTTGTAGGGTGTAAATGCAGAAATCTGAAGCTTACAAATTTATAAAAGTAAAAAAGTTGGTATCCTAGGGTTTTTTAGGCATTACCTTGTCTTTACAAGTTATAAAACTGGATATAACCTAACATATAACAGGTACAGATTGACTCAATTTTAACATTTTTGTAAATAACATCATGCCACAATTGAATAACTTACATACAACGTTACATAAAATCTGTTTTTTGATGCATTATACAAATGCATCATACAGTATATTTAATATTCTCAGCCTACAAACTGTTGTCTTACTTTGATTTCTGTTACCAAAGTCTTCATTGTTCGCACCAACCTTTTTACACTTTACATGTCTCTTTACGTCCAACCTCAAAAAAATAATATTCCCCTCATGAAAATATTAACTTTTCAGCAAATGATTTCAAGACATGTTTCTGGCCTCGGAGGTCCAAAATATGTCGAGTGCTTTGCACCTGAAGGGTGTGATCCAACACAAGGGGCTCCTCTCATGCCGCATGCCTCAGGCCGGAGCAAACGTCTGCAGCTCTGTGTTTACTTAGGGTTTTTTTTTTTAAGCTGGAGTCTGGCCAATAGCAGGATGCAGTGAATGATGAAATTGTAAGGGCCTCTTTCTGAGAGTCTGGGGCCCCGAGAACCTGAGATGTAAGAATATGTAAAGGAAAGACTTACAGAAACATATAGTGCGTGTGCTTGACTGGATGACAGAGGGAAGAGATTTGAAGACGCTGTCAGAATGTGTCGCGCATACCTGCTTAAAATATTCCTCAGTGTCACCGGACGGTCGTAAACATGCCAAAACTGCTGCCTTTTTCTGTCCCTCAGAGTCTAGGCTGTGTCACTGGATAGGCTTTGAGGTTGTTGAAGCGTTATAGATGGTGTGGAAGCACAGTAAATTGAAAATAGGCTTTCAATGATTATTGAATCTATGTTTGTCAGGGTATTTTGCTCACTGAATTAATAAAAAATGCAAATAGCATTTGTTTAGGGCTAATTGTGCCAACAACCACAGAGCTTTCACTGTCTGTCCTGAAGGGAGCGCTAACTGTCTAGATTTACCTGCTTCTTTATTAAAAGCTGTTATGAAAATGTGTAAAAAAAACACGAATAGCAATAATATTACAAACAACTAGAATAAAACAGTTGGTAATAATTTAGAATACGGTTACACTTGATAACTATTAACTTTGACTTTTCCTTGCTCCTTATTATTAGTTAGTAAGGTAGATATGTTTAGGGACTGAGTAGGATTAGGGATGTAGAATTAGGCACTGATATGTCCTTAATTAGCACTAATAAATGGATAATATTCTAGTAATATGCATGCTAATAAGCAACTAATAGGTGTAACTGTAAAACAATGTGTAACCAAAAAATAATGAAAAAGGCATCATTTGGAACATTTAATCTAATACTTTCAAAGAAATTTCTCAGACGGGGTAGTTTTAGTGCATTACTGTTTTATTATCATTTTGAATTAGTTTTTGTTTTCAAATGTAGTAAGTTTTGGAAATTGTACCTTAATTTTTGATAAGGCTTTGAAAAAGTCATTAATTTTCTCCTATAATGCATTATAGGAGGACACCTGACAAGAGATCAGAGACAATTCCTTCATCCAGAGTCACTCCAGACTCTTTAGATTCCCAGCTCCATGTTAGTGCTGCTTCTCTTCAGTTCACCTCAATCATTTTCAACAGGGTTCAGGTCAGAGGACTGGAATGGCCATAGAAGCTTGGTTTTGTGCTCAGTGATGCACCTATATCTTTTGGTAGTTGATAGAATCCATGATGCCATGTGTCTAAACAAGATGTCCAGCAGAATTATTGGCCCACAACATGAAAAATAGAAGCAGTATATTTAATTGTACACATTACCATGAAAGCCAGTCCTGTTTAAAGTTCCAGTCATGTCTGACAACTGAATACGCTGGAGTTTCTTTTTGGATGGGCTAGGAGAATGCTGCACATTAGAAATATGCTCTTCGTTTTTTCTCAATGAGCTTTGTTTTCCCTCCTATTTATATTTCTGTGAAACAGGAAACCATGTTCATAATCACCCTGGAGTGCTCAAAATTGTGAATATGAATGGAAATATACTTCAGATATATTTTACTCATAACAAAGTCTAAGGGTGCCAATAATTGTGTCCAATGTGTATTAAAGAAAAACATTTTTTTCTAATAATGATATTTCCCCCCATTTGTAATTCTTATTATCCAATGAAAGGTTATTTTTTTTAATTTTCACAGCCGCCTTTGATCATATTTACCAAGGGTGCCAATATTTTTGGCCATGACTGTAGCTGGTATGTAGAAAATATCAAATGCATCTCACAATAGGGCCCATTTTTATTATTATATTATTATTTTATTATATATTATTATATATTATTATATTATTATCTCGGTCTATCTATCATTCTATTGTTCTGTTGTTCTATCAGTGTTTGATCTATACACATTTAGTTGAAATTCTATATGAAAAATGTTATGTATAGAAAGTAGATGCAATTATCTAATTTAATACAAATATTTTCCACATTATATTTCATCAGTATAGCAGTAACAATGACAGTTAACAACTATATTGAGTATATGTTTTAAAATTATGTATTGAGAAGGGTCCAAATGTGTGAGACATTTTAGTTTTTAGTTTTAAATTCCACTTTTTCAGCTTTTTTTTATGCTGATGATACAGAAAACTAAAATGGGGCCGGGGGCTTTTTGTGGCAGTGTGTGTGTGTATTCTGTTGCTACTGCATTCTGCAAACTTAAACTGAATCACTCAGTCTGACAGTTTTTTTTTTGACAAACATATAATAACACAGAACCTTTGGTGCAGAGATAACGTATTCAAACAGCACCATGTACTCTGTCTTCTGTGGTGAAGGAGGCGTCCACAGAACAGTCTTTGATTGGTCCGTTGCGTTTAGTGTGAAGTGATTTGCATTGCTGATCGCACTCCTCGGGTATCAGCCTGTGGTTGTTCAGTCCAACGTGATGCCTCGTTTCACGGTCCACGTTCGGGACGAGTGGATAACCGTTCCATGCAAAGATGCCACCTGCTCCATTAAATGGTTGGGTTTTGAAGCTCTCAAGCGCTACATCAAGAACAAACCCGACAACGGAGGGATCCAGCACATCAAAGATGTGCATTTTGTGGTCAGGAGATGTCAAGGATTTGGATTGCTGGACAATGACGATACCATAGAAGATGTGCTTGAGGATAATGATTTTGTTGAACTTGGTAACGTTACAAATATGGTTTACGTGTTCAGTGTTTGTCCAGAGATTGATCAATCATTCAGTTCTTGGCTGACTTTGGACAAATTGTTCTTTGGAGATTGTTTACCGCAAATACTAAATCTTGTTTTGCAAGATGAGTCAATAACATGTTATTTCCCTGTTATCTTCAGCTATTGAAGGGGACACCATGTCACAAGATTTCATTCCAAGTCAACCTGGGACGTCACATCTGTATCTTTAAACTGACATTTGTATAAATTATGTTGCCAAAAGTATTTGCAATTACCGAAATCCCACAAATCCCACAATTAATTAAATTAAATAATAGAAAGTGATACTTAACGCTCAATTTCAATGATATTTTTCATGTTTTTTTTTGTGCAGTCTGTAGCATTTTTTTTTATTAATTGCGCTAAAAGTATGCATTCATTTGACCATGCTTCTTGTTGTTTTTTTTCATTTTATGACTAATTTATAACCTTCATATAATATCACATATATACCACTTCACCCAGACCCACATTTGGAATCATTTTGACGAAATACTTGCATGTAAATGATAGTTGCATCTTTTGGAAAGTCTCTCAAAAGCTTTTAGCTATTCAGTCCATATGTAAACTTTAACAGATCTGAAAATATCCTTAATGTGAATGTTAAAAACAGAACAAGAGAATACAGAGAACCAGAACATGTAAGTATGAAATATTGCTTTTAAACATGTAGCATTTTTACCCTCATCAGTACTCTACAGTATTAATGAGAATGGTCTGTTTTTAGTACATTTCTCTAGATGGGAACAGCCTGACCTCAACTGATCTAGTGAATTTAGGGAAAGGCATGTATAAGATTAAGGTAAGTGCATTTATGGTAGACTTTAATGTCAGTTTTGTGAAGATTTTACATTTATGAACAATATTTCTCAATGGAAATGCATCAGCACTGTGTTCTGTCCCTCAGCTGACCCCAGAGGCTGAGCAAAAGGTTGTGCAATCAAGAGAGCTTCTAGACACCATTGTGAAAGAAAACAAAGGTACATAAAGAAAATATTTTTGGCTTCTTTAAAAAATATATATATATTTTTGGCCTTTTCCAAAAAATAAAGGTTCCAAAAGTTCCAAAGAAGTTTTTCACAACAGTGTCATAGAAGAACCTTTTTGGGTTCCTCAAAGAACCTTTCAGTGAATAGAACCATTTTCCTTAGTATAAAGAACAATTGAATATCCTAAAGATTCTTTTGTGTCATGGAGAGGTTCCATGGCCAAGCTTCTTTATGGAACTATTGATGTCATCAAAGAACTTTATTTTAGGGATGACATATGATAAAATGCTGCAAACTAATCTATTGATAGCTTTAAATATTAAATTGTGTAGGGTTTCATAAATATGACCTATCAATATTTTCTTTTCCTTTGTTTTAGTCGTGTATGGCATCACTACAGGGTTTGGTAAATTCGCTCGGACTGTCATCCCAGTCAGCAAGCTGAAGTATATATAATTTTTGAAAATGTCAAATATTTTTACACCTAAAATCTTTTGCATTTAAATTGTCTCACATATTTCTCTTTCAGGGAGCTTCAAGAAAATCTTCTGCGCTCACATTCCTCAGGTGCGACACATTTTAGTCAAATTAAAAATACACTACCAGACAAAAGGCTGGAAACGTTGGGATTAATTAAAGCCTCTTAAATATAGTATTATATAAACAGTATTATTGTGAAATAACCATATAAATGATTTCTGTAGGATCATGTGACACTGAACACTGGAGTAATGGCCGCTGAAAATTCAGCTTTATATCACAGAAATAAATTACATTTTAAAACAAAAAAATTATATTTTAAACTGTAATATTATTTCTCAATTTACATATCAATTCCAAACTTTAGACCGGTAGTATACTGTATATGCAAAACATTTCTGCATATATTTTTGTGTAACATATTTATTTATCATTATTGTTATCAATTGACCAACGTAATTTAAGCAATTGATATTTATTATTGTATTTGTTTATACTGTAGGTCTGGGAAGCCCTTTAAGTCCTGAAAGAACTCGAATGCTGCTCGCACTGAGGATCAATGTTTTGGCCAAAGGGCACAGCGGGGTTTCCCCGGAGACCCTGCACAGCATGGTCCAAGCCTTCAATGGTACATTAATGCATCCCTCATTATTTTAACTGAAGGGAGCATTGTTGAGGGTTTTGGTTTCTTTGGCACTGCTTATGACACATGGTGTACCATTTCAAAGAATACTAAAAGAAAGAAGTTTCTTTGAGTTGCTTCCTCAAATGAGTATGGTATTTTACTGTTTTATTTCTTTCCTCTTTCCTCAGCCTCCTGTTTATCGTACGTCCCTGAGAAGGGTACGGTAGGTGCGAGCGGAGATCTCGCCCCTCTTTCTCACCTGGCACTTGGTCTTATGGGAGAAGGCAAGATGTGGTCGCCAAAGAGCGGCTGGGCGGACGCCAAATACGTGAGCATGTTGTTTTGGTCGCACATCTTTGCCGTAATGATAATGCAAGCAGTGAACAAACATATTTACTCCTCATTTAGCCTTTAAAGTCACGTTTGACCTTTGTATTGCCTGCAGGTTTTGGAAGCACATGGTCTGAAGCCCATATCTCTGAAGCCAAAGGAGGTACGGTTAATCCCCCCATTGTGCAGTCAACATGTTTATCTCTGTTGACTTATAGCTGTTTTTTGGGTCAGAAACATGTGTCCTTGACCTGCCTGGTCCATTTTGACTAAAGCCCCTCTTAAAACCCACTGTAGCCTTTTAGAGAAATGCTAGAACGTTGCTGCTCAGCAGTTTAACAGGCTGTTCTGGTTGTGGTAATAGTTAGAGAGAGAATAGATTAATAAATGCATTGATCGATTAACAGGCAAATCAGTGGTTCAGTAGTATTGGTCTGTGATAAAAGATAAGTGTTGGTTATGTTTATCTCTGTCTGCAAGGGGCTGGCTCTGATCAATGGGACTCAGATGATCACTTCGTTGGGAGCAGAGGCCGTGGAGAGAGCCGAGGCCATCGCCCGGCAGGCTGACATCATCGCTGCCCTGACCCTCGAAGTCCTCAAGGGGACCACCAAAGCCTTTGATAGCGGTGAGCTTGTGTGCACAAGTGATTGATGTGTTGAATGTGAGCAGAAGTATTTAGACAGAAACACTGCTGTAAACTCAGACTTGTCAGACAAAACATGCTTGGCAGACAAAACATATTTTTGTAGCACTGCCTCACCTATAAAGTCACAGTCCCTGTCAAGACAAAAAGACTAAATTTTCAGTTAAAGGCATTTCATTACTGGATTCAGTTATGTCATGGTCCAGCTCGGTTCAGTTTAAATGCAGAACTGCACTCATTTTCTATGCACATGCTTTGGTTATATATTTTAATGGAGAAAAAAAAACATTTTCTTACAGATATTCATAAACTGCGACCTCATCCGGGACAGAAGGAAGTGGCTCTGCGTTTCCGATCCCTGTTAGACTCTGATCATCACCCGTCTGAAATTGCAGGTGACATAACATAAATGACAATATTCTTTTGATAGTTTGTAACCAGGCTGCTTTAGTCACCATTGACTTCCATAGTATTTTCCTACAATGGAAGTCTGTGGTGACCAAAAAAGCGGGTTACAAACTTTCCTCAAAATATTTTCCTTTGTGTTTGGCAGATGATGACAGAATTAAAATTTTTGGGTCAACTATTCCTTTAAGCTCATTTTTAATCGTTTGGTTTTAACCGCTCTTACATTTTTCAATAATTGCAGAGAGCCATCGGTTTTGCGACAGGGTACAGGATGCCTACACCATGCGCTGTTGTCCACAGGTAACATAAGAGCCTATTCTGGGTCGTCTGAAATAAATCGTAAGTGTTGTTGATGTTAAGGTTATTATCGTTAACTTAAACAATTTGTCTTCTAAAAACACTTGAAATGGAACATTTGAAATAAACACATAAAATTATAAAATAGAGATATCGAGAGAGAGAAATAGAGATGCTATAGATAAGTGGATGGAACTTGCGTTGGCAACTAAATAAAAGTTCTAATATCGCAAACTGGAAATAAATAAAACATAAAACAGGTTAAAAAAATCCTTTAAATATAAATGGTAATATTTAAAAAAAGTAATAAAAACTCTTAAATTTCAACAGGAAATATAAAATAAAAGTTTAAATAATACTTAAGTAAAACTATGAATATGTGAAATTTAGTGTAATTTAGTTAAATATGACTATTTTTAACCGAACGAGGCTCATAACAATATTGCTGTAAATGAAAACAGAAAATCTAAAAATACTGTGAAAGCTGATTGACACCCATGTGAACTGTTTTAATAAATTATGCCTTAAATTTTGCAGGTGCACGGAATCGTCAATGACACAATAGAGTTTGTCAAAAAAATTATCAATACAGAAATCAACAGCGCCACAGATAACCCTGTATCCTTTTTCTCTGAATTTACAAATTTTATAACTTGTGTTGCAGTACCAATGATGTCTGTTGGTCATGTGACCCAAAAACTCGTTCGAAATTGACTGACTTTTTAATTACTCCTTTTGAGAAGTGGTTTGGTGTAAGGTGGATAGCTAGTCAGTGCCATAATCACACCAGCCCCTTCTTTAGTTCAGTACTTTTATCCTTGACTATAAGTTAGATGGTGTTTGCAGAAAGAGGCGAGACCATATCCGGCGGAAACTTCCATGGAGAATATCCAGCAAAGGTATTTCGTCTAGCGTTTGTTTTGCAAAAAGGTTTGGCCGACGACTGCGCTCATTTTTCTCCTTACGTTTTTAGGCTCTTGATTATCTGGCGATCGGGGTGCACGAGTTGGCCTCCATCAGTGAGAGACGTATTGAGCGTCTCTGCAATCCCTCTCTCAGCGAGCTGCCAGCGTTCCTGGTCAATGAAGGAGGCCTGAACTCTGGATTCATGATCGCGCACTGCACTGCTGCAGCTCTCGGTGAGCATCACAAAGTTCAGAAGAGAATAACTTCACTTAATCAAACACTGGAAAGTTTAATTTTGACTACTGTACTAAAGTCATGTTGACCATTACCTAAAACGGATTCATTTATTTCTGCAGTCTCAGAGAACAAAGTGCTTTGCCACCCCTCCTCTATTGACTCACTGTCCACTAGCGCTGCCACGGAGGACCACGTGTCTATGGGAGGCTGGGCAGCGCGTAAAGCCCTCAGAGTGGTCGAGCACGTCGAGCAAGGTCCAAAATCTGACATTAACCTATAATATACCTACTGACATCAGCCACTGTTTCATTTAACACAAATTTTTACTATAATGGCGCCCTCTATTGGAGCACCAAAGCTCCAATTGTAATAGTACTTAATATTTTCCAATATAAACTCATAACAATGTGCAACTCGTTTGTTTTAAGCCAATTGTTGGCTAATTTCATGATTTCTTTTATGTTTTGCATACCCCAGTGTATGGTTAGGTTTAGGGTTGGAGCTGTACACTTACTTTTTTATTATTTTTGTATATATATCATATGAAAATGTACAATTAGACTAATCTGCAAATACAGACCACGATATGTTATATATCAAACCTGCTAATGTCCGTTTTATATCTCCTTATAGTGCTAGCTATCGAGTTGTTAGCTGCCTGTCAGGGTATTGAGTTTCTACGCCCCCTACGTACGACTACTCCATTGGAGAAAGTGTATGATCTTGTGCGGGCCACAGTAAAGTAGGTCAAATGATGATACACTAACCCTAAAATCTCCAATACGTTGAATCCTCAGGTTAATAATTGGCAAACCTTCGTTAATCTGTCTCTTCCTACTTATTTCTACTTACTTTTCCCCAGGCCCTGGATTAAAGACCGGTTCATGGCTCCAGACATTGAAGCTGTACACCGGCTACTCGTAGACCAGAAGGTAAGCTTTTATTACCATCAAAACATATTACTGACCTTTTGATGTGTGGCTGACTAATGCCAGACATGTCTAATACCACAAAACATGACGGTACATCCCAGAACACCATAGCAGTTTAAATTAACATTATTATTTTCAAAGGCTTTTCTAATATATATTTTTTTCTTTTTAGCTTTTAATTGTTACATACTATAATTGTATAAAGAACTATTTTAAAGTCACATGATCCTTAAGAAAAATCATTCTGTTGCATTCAGGTGTGGAACATCGCTGGGCCATACATTGAAAAATACTGTATGGAATACATCCCAGAGTCCCGCCCCTCTTCCCCAACAGCCTTTGCTCTGGACCCGCCCCTATCACCACGGAAACGTGTCAGGCTGGAGTGACAGAGGATGGCATCCTGCTGACACTGTCCTATAGTCTCACATTCAATACATTAAGATGAATTGATATAGAGCGTGTCAAGTGTGTGCATACTTCAGCATACTTCTTACTCTTTAATGTTGTTGTTTTCTTTGTTATAAATATTCCACTTCTGCTGTAAAACTCAAAATTTTGCCATTTGTTGGTCCTTATGCGGGTTTCTGAGTGAAATAATAGTGAGTCTTGTGATATCAGTTTTGTTTTTCTTTCCCACCGAAGTTAGCACACATTGACTGCAGAATAGAGACTGTTTTCATTGGTATATTAAAACGAGTATTTGCATCAGTCTGGTCTTAAAGGGAAGGAAGTGTCTTTGAACTGAGGCCACAGAGGGATTTTACAGATGGAAGGATGTTATTCTTTTATTTCTTGACTCGCCACCACTTTCCCCTTTTTGGCTCTTTGTCAATTCCCTTTTTTACAATTGACATAACAATTTTAGTCTACCTTAGTGCTGCTAGCAATTCCATTGATTCATATTTAGGATGAAATGTTTAGAATCAGAATAAAAATTCCATTTACACACATTTCTTTGTCGTGAGTGTTTTAAAATGCGTTTTCTGTGAATAAAATTTCAAATGCAACCGAGTATGACTTCAAATGACTTTTGAATGTATAGTAGTGCATAAATATCACATAGAATCCTACAAAGTGTTTTTTTCGTCCTGATAAGTAGTTTTATAATTAGGGTATTATTACCTGTGATCTGGTGATGAGTAGTGCAGTGTGGGTCGTACTGAGGGCCGCTCAGCAGGTGCAGGGATGTCAGGGGCAGCTGCTGCTGTGTGTACAAGATATTGAATGTTCATAACAATACTGTCCAGCCTGTCTCTGAATTTCCTCTGAAAGGTGATTAACTGGAATAGAGACCGCAATAAAAACTCTCTGTATCTTTTTCATTTTTGTCTGTGAGAATATTTTCATGAAAAGGCGAAAGGAAACACTTGTAAAAGACGAAGAGAGAGAAGATTTACATCTGAAGGTAATGCCTGCTCTTGTATAAATGAATCATTCTGTAGTTACTCTCATAGATTATTATTACATTTCATCTGTTTTTTTATTTTTTCTGGTAGGCTATATATATATATATATATATAATTATTATATATATTGTCAAACATGATTTATCTCTGAAAAGTTTTCATTTACAGAATGTATTTTGTATTTTTACAAAATATAAATACAAATACATGTGTGTATATATATTTTAAAAATATGTTTTTATATTAAATATATATATATTAGAAAATATAAGAATATAAATGTTCAAATGTAAATATTAAAAAAATATGCTGTGTGTATTTATATATACAAAATTAATATAATGTATACACGTTATGTATAATACAATGTATAATACGTATATCACATATTAATAATTTGAAAGATAGATAGATAGATAGATAGATAGATAGATAGATAGATAGATAGATAGATAGATAGATAGATAGATAGATAGATATGAAAAAGTGTATATTTCCTGCATATTGTTTACATGTATGCAGTTATGGACTAAATATGATTGTGAGAGGAGATGGAGACTATGTTTGTTTTTGATGAACGTATACTGCTAGCAGAGCGTGTGTGGACCGTGAAGCAGAGACATGAGTCTAGAAGACGACTCACGCTGGCTGGAATGGGTCACCAAGCAGTTTGAGAGCATTGCAGGAGATGATAAAGAAATCGACTTAGATGAATTTAAAACAGCTCTGAAAGTAAAAGAGGTGAGCTTTCTGATCACGGAAACCTATATAATATTAATTTGTTATCTTGTTCTGAAGAGATCTCAGATAATTTTTTGTCCTGTTTGTTGTTGTAGTCATTTTTTGCGGAGAGATTTTTTGCCTTGTTTGACTCTGATGGCAGCAGCTCCATCAGTCTGGATGAACTTCTCGAGGCTTTACATCTTCTGATCCATGGCAGTGAGACAGACAAACTACGCTTCCTCTTCCAGGTCTATGATGTTGATGGTACGTTCTAAAATCCCTTCAGCTTTTCCTCTTTCATTCTTAAATTTAGTGGTAATTTTTTTGAATTTTAGCTCAAGAAAAATCAATACAATCTCACAATATTGACAATGAAGTAACCTGTTTATTTTATTGTTCTAAAATGCTTTAGTACATTTTCTGTGCACAAAGAGATTTACACAAGTAGAATATGTTCCTGGTCCAATTATATTTTGACCATTTTATTTCTTATTTTGGCCTAATTTAGCAATATTGGATGTAGCGCTGTCAAATGAGAAATCATGATTAATCGCATCCAAAATAAATGTTTTTGTTTGCATAATATATATGTGTGTGTGTGTGTATTATGTATATTTATTATGTATAAATAAGTACACATACATACAGCATATATTTTGAAAATATTTATGTACTATATGTATTCATATAATTTTATCATATATTTAATATATAAACTAGTACTGTCAAACGATTAATCGCATCCAAAATAAGTTTTTGTTTACATATGTGTATTGTGTATATTTATTATGTTTACATAAATACACAAACAGCCTATATTATGAAAATATAAAAGCTTTTGTTATAAATGTGATTAATTGTTTGATATGATAATGATAGAGATGTATAGGCCTATGCCTTGCTGTTCTTTACATAACATTCCTTTTGAATTACACGGATAACAGTCCCTAAGATAAATATAAACAAATTGGGTGACTGTAATGTTGTGCCAAAAACAACAAATAGTTTTGATCCAGAAACAGGTCATACTTGTGTTACACTCTACAGTTTGTTAAAAACAAAAATCAGCGTTTAACCATTAATTCAGTTGTTTTGTTGACCTCTCATGTAGGCAGTGGTTCCATAGACCCGGATGAGTTACGCACGGTTCTGAAATCCTGTCTGCGTGAGAGTGCCATCTCGCTCCCAGAGGAAAAGCTGGACGACCTGACTCTGGCGCTGTTCGAATCTGCCGATAAAGACAACAGCGGCTCCATCACGTTTGAAGAGCTGAAGGCAGAGCTGGAAAACTTTCCTGAAGTTATGGAGAACCTCACCATCAGGTAGGACACGTTAATGTCACAAAAGAGATTATAGATACTCGCACATTTATGGGTAGTATACTACAGTTAGTATACTACAGTTACTTGCCCATTTCTTTGATTATCTTTCTTTTGGTGATCAAAATAGTATCAAATAAAGTGAATGAAGTGAATGTTTTTGAGTTTTGAATGAAAACGAGGACGGAGTGATTCAATGACTCACTCAAAAAAAAAAAAAACAGTAATCTTAATTCGTTTTTTTAAATCATTTAAGTGAATGAACAAATGCTCCAAAATGTACCAAATGAATTACCAAACAATATGACTTTCTCTTGTTTTCACTCAGTGCCGCCAACTGGCTGAAACCTCCTGATCTGGAGCAGAAGAAACGCAAGACTCCTCGTTACCTGACGCGGGCGTACTGGCACAACAACAGCCGCAAGCTGTTCTTCCTCTGCCTGTACAGTCTCCTGAATGTGCTCCTCTTCGTCATCGCAATGCTGAAGAACGCACACGGAGGCCCCTGGTTCATGGTGGCCAAGGGCTGCGGCCAGTGTCTCAACCTCAACTGCACGTTTGTTATGGTGAGTTGAGCTCATCTGATTAATCTAATATTTAATATTTCCTACAGTGACAGAAAGTTTTGTCTCACAGGTGCTGATGTTGAGGCGGTGTTTGACGTGGTTGCGTGCCACCTGGGTAGTGAGGGTCTTACCTTTGGACCAGAACATTCTACTGCATCAGATCGTGGGCTACGCCATCTTGATCTTCACCATTGTGCACACAGGCGCTCACGTCATTAACTTTGGTAACCTGTAGTAAACTTACTTTAAAAATGATCAAATTCAATTAAAGGGATTGTTTATGAAGTCAGTGGGGTCCAAAAAACATTGACTTTCATTCTACGGACAAGTAAACTTTTCAAAATTTGAACCTGATGAAGTTTGTGATAAAAATGACCCAACATGAAAACTGTCATAATCTGTCAACTTAATTAGTTGCTAGACATTCTCCCAGCTGAATCTTTTTAAAAGGTCCTGCTTTTTTAGCGTTTTGTTGCCCCCGTGCTAACTTTTTTGAGACCTGTAGCAGGCATCAAACTTGAAATGAGCTCATTTAGTGTATAAAAGTGTAACATTTCTCAGTTTTAACATTTGTTATGTTTTCTGTGTTATATAGTGAATAACATATTTTCATGCACAATAGAAAACAGAGAACATAACAAATGTTATGTCATTTGAAAGTCTTTTAGTTAAAATAAAAATAAATTGTTTTTAAAAAGTCTCAACATTTCCGGAATTCAAGTTGTTCATTTTGTTGCAGCCCTGTTATTTTTATTTTTACTGTAAATCACAACTTATTTTTATTATTATTATTATTATTATTATTATTATATATATTATTTTACATTTAATATATAAATGTCATTATTTATTTTAAAAGTCAATGGGGTCCAAAAAACATTGTTAAACAAAAAAGCACATGATAACAATTTTCCTTTTTGGGACAATAGTCACAAAATCTATTTTATGTTATTAATTTATTTTATTTATTCTTTTAATGTTTTTGAATTTTTTGTTGTTTTGTTTAGTTTTTTTTTTCTTTAACAGTATATTGAATCTTTACTATGCAAGATCTAAATAGGATGATACAGCAGAATGTGGAGTTCAAAATCAAGAAAGAAAAAACATGAGTAAAAATATGCAATTTGGTGCAGATGCTATTTATATAAAAGTAAGATGAAATCTGATTTGTGACCCTGGACTACAAAACCAGTCATAAGTTAAAATTTTACAAAACTGAGATGTATACATCATATGAAAGCAGTCATATGTAATCAATAATTTTGACCCATGCAATGTATTTTTTGGATACTGCTACAAATAAACCCCAGCGACTTAAGACTGGTTTTGTGCTCCAGGGTCACATTTTAATGTAAACCACTGTGGTTTTAACAGTATAACAAGCTGCTTACATAAAATGCAAAAAAAATCTCCCATGAATATAATTGTCATAAATGTCATAATAGGATGATATATAAATATTGCTCTTATTATGGGGAGTGAAATATACCCTCAGTTTTCTAGACAAGGCCTAAGCCTAGTCCAAGAGTAAAATGTAAATCTGAGCTGTTTCAACTGAAAGAAACTTGACTGAACTTAAAATATATCAGTGCCATCAAAATGATTTATGATTAATCAAGAATACCTTTAGTCCAGTCTTTATCTTGAAATATTAGATTGCGTATCATAATGTATGATACTATAGGCTTTATAGGATTATATTTAGAGTATATGACCTCATAACACAGTCACAAAAAGCACATTTCTTCTTCCCTCTCTTCTTAGCCCGTATGTCTCAGAATGATGGTATATACCAGCTGTGGGAGTATCTATTCACCATCCGCCCCGGGATTGGCTGGATCAATGGCACCGCCTCCATTACGGGCGTCGTTCTGCAGGTTCTCATCTGCTTGATGGTTGTGTGCTCCAGCACGTTTGTCAGGCGCAGCGGTCATTTCGAGGTGATGGCTTGTTGATTAAATTCACTCGCTTACGATGAATATCTGATGATTTGCAAAATATGAAGCCATTTCAAGGCCATTAATAACAAGTTAGCAAAGAAATCTGTTTGCAGATTGCAGCGCATTGTTTCAGCCATGCATACCAACAAACAAAAAGCATTCAAATATGCATAATATAGAAAAGGTTGGTTTTTGTGTAGGTGTTCTACTGGTCTCACCTTTCCTACATCTGGGTTTGGGCCCTATTGATCGTCCACTGTGCCAACTTTTGGAAGTGGTTTGTGGTACCAGGAGTGGCGTTCCTCATTGAAAAACTTGTTGGGATAGCAGTGTCCCGCATGGGTGGGCTGTACATAGTTGAAGTCAACTTATTGCCCTCAAAGGTACCATCTGAGCCAATGTACATATTTTGGTGTATTTTGTTTACTGGAACATTTAGTTAGTCATGCATGCTGAAAGCCTCCCCTCTACTGCCTTTTATTTCAAAGGTAACGCATTTGGTGATCAAGAGGCCTCCGTTCTTTCACTTTAAACCTGGAGATTATGTGTATATAAACATCCCGGTTATCGCCAAGTACGAGTGGCATCCGTTTACCATCAGCAGCGCTCCTGAGCAGCAAGGTAAAACCAACACACTACAACTCATCACATTTTGATGCTTGGTCAAAACAGTTTTGCACCTTTTTACGATGCTCAAGGTATCAAGGTTTGGCTTAATGCAATGGTTTGCATGCATATATACATTTATTATAGAATTTTTTAGGTTTATTGGAGTACCAAACCCCACCCCTACCCTAAACCTACCCTCCTCTGAACAATATAAACACACACACAGGCAAATGCAGTTACTGTACAGGTATTTATTGCTCAAACTAATCATTAACAAGCATTATAAATACATTACAAACAAGTCACAACTACAGGCTGCCTGTACATTATCCCGCTTACATATAAGTAGTACCGGCTATGTTATTAATTTGGAGCCGTTATTATTTAAAAAAGAACAAATTTTTTGTTCTTACGTGTTTTCAGATAATCTGTCTTAAGTTTTGTTCTAACAAAGAATAATAAAACAAAAAAGCACATTTTTAAAACAATAAGATTTTTCTTATTCCCTCAAATAGAAATGCTGTGGCTCCATGTTCGTTCCATGGGCCAGTGGACAAACCGCCTGTACGAGTATTTCAGACAGCCAGAGAGTCAAACCATTAGCAACAAGCGTCTCACCGCCAGCCTGAGGAACAGACGCCACGGCGAGCGCAGAACACAGGTCATAGCTTTTCTCCATCATTCAATGGCTGAGCGCCGGAATCTAATCACATAGCGATAGATGTTCATTACTGTGATGTTTAATTGATGCTTGTTATAGACAGGGTGGTTTTGTAATCACATCATTGACATTACCTAGATTATTGACTTTCTTTTATTATATCAACGGGCTTCTCTTCTCTTCTATTTTTCTTTGGAACAAATATTGCCATTTATTTTATAGAAAGACTAGCTCAAACTGCAAAATAAGAACAAGTTTAATACAATAGACATCTGCACTTCTTCTGTAGAATCATTGACATACTATTACAGTTTTCATTCATATTTTGAATTAGTTTTATTTTTATATGTACCATTTTCATTTCAACTTTTTTCATATTTATTATTTCGCAAATATCTATGTATTTTTATACATTTTTATTTTAGTAAAAACATGTTGCCTTGGCACTAAGCTTTTTTTTCCAGTTAATGTTTATTTAATTTTATGCTCCACGTAGATTGAATTGTTTAAGTCTGCAAGCTGTAACAATACTGTGGCGTCTAATAAGGATGATGCTGTTGAACTGACCCTGTACCGGACAAGTGGAACACACACAAACTCCCAGAAGCCTGTCAATGACCCAGTAGCCCAGGTAGAACTGGGGGACACCTCTCCGGCTACAAGAGAAGTGAATCATCTCTCTGAACGAAGCAGAACTTATGTTTTATTGTAAGCAAGACACACATTAAACAGGCGTATTTTCTGTTGTCTTCCAGCTTACAGCTAAATTAAGTGAAAATCACAGATACTGTAACATTAAGGTCAGTCATTTTATTTTTAAAAAATGTAGATGTCTAATTTACTAAAAGGGATCATCTTACAAGAATTGTATCCTTTTGTTTGTTAGTGCTATGTGGACGGACCTTTCGGCACCCCGACTCGACAGATCTTTGCATCGGAACACGCGGTGCTTATCGGCGCTGGAATCGGCATCACTCCCTTTGCATCTATTTTGCAGAGTATTATGTGCCGGTGAGACACGCAAGCTCTCCATTCACAAAATTCAAATTAGGTGTTCTTTGCATGAAAAAAATACATGCAAATTTGTTTTTTCAGTTATCGGATGAGAAAGCAAAACTGCCCCAACTGCAATTATTCCTGGTGCGAAACCATCAAAGACAATGAAATGAAACTGAGGAAGGTAAGAGTGAAGTAAATAGGAGGAAAAATACTCAAATTTAAATTTTAAAGTTTAGCTGATGTCTTAAATTATTTAGTAATCAATCTAGTATGTTGAACAGTTCAACTAATTTTTTTTTTAATTTTTAATTACTAATTTTTACCATGATTTGTTGATCATATTATTTTTTACAGTATGTAGATAGTAGTGCAATCTATTAATCGCAACCAAAATAAAGGTTAATATATGTGTGCACTGTGCATATTTATTATGTGTATATTATGGGTAACAATTTATTATAAGTTTCATTACTCAACAACTAAAAATGAACCATACTACAACATTTATTAATCTTAGTTAATGCTAAATTAAAATCTCATGTTTGTTTATATTAGTTAATGCGCTGTGAGCTTACATGAACTAACAATAAATTATTGTATTATTGTTATACAGTCATATATATTCATATAATCATATGTATTATTATTGTAAAGTGGTGACATATTATGTATCTACATGATAAATAAACACAGTACACATACATGATATATGTCAACAAAAGCTTATTTTGGATGCAAGTAATAGCGATTAATCGTTTGAAAGCACTAACAGATGTAAAAGACAACTTCGATCTCATGAGGTTTTTTGTAAATATCCTCTAACTTCCTGCAGGTGGACTTCATTTGGATCAACCGAGATCAGAAATCCTTTGAGTGGTTTGTGAGTCTCTTGACCAAGCTGGAGATGGACCAGGCAGATGAAGAGCCAGAGGGTAAGAGACAACTGAAGTGGGTGGTGGGAGGTGGGGTTGGCACTATCATACTTGTTTTTATGTTTTCAGGCCGTTTTTTGGAGATGCACATGTACATGACTTCAGCCCTCAGCAAGAATGACATGAAGGCCATAGGTCTGCAGATGGCTCTGGATCTTCTGGCCAAGAAAGAGAAGAGAGATTCCATCACCGGCCTTCGCACACGTACACAGCCAGGCAGACCAGACTGGGCCAAGGTAATCAAGGCCAAATATTCTATTCTATTCTATTCTATTCTCCCCAATGTCTTGATTGTGTTTAAATGCATTTTCAGGTTTTCCAGAAAGTGTCTGAAGAAAAGAAAGGAAAGGTTCATGTTTTTTATTGCGGTTCTACTGCTCTTGCAAAAGTCATCAAGGCCCAGTGTGAACATTTTGGCTTCAACTTCTACAAGGAAAATTTCTGAAGAATTTACAATTTTTCATTTGCTTGGAATCCTACAAATATGAACATAATCATCTCACAATATGATCTTGCTGATGTTTCTGATGTTGCAGGTTTTTATAAATCCTATGTTTTATGTTTTCATTTATTTGTAACCTTTTTACATGTACATGTTTTTATTATCATCATCTTTATTATTATTATTCATTTTAGAAATTAATTTTCTGCCCTTTTATGCATCATGCAAAAGTGTTTTTGTTTTTCTACAGTAAGAATAGTAACTGCAGTTGGTGTAATATTAAATTGCCGTGTAAATAATAATTTAAAGTAATTTACTTCAGTAATAGTTACATGTAAATACAATAAAAATTTTACACTTTATTTTAAGGTGTCCTTATTAGAGTGTAATTATACATTTATGAACTTAGTAATATTAATCCTCCTGTATACATGTACTAAAAAGTTAGGATTAGGGTTTGGTTTAGGATTACTTAATAATTGTTAATTGTTATTATAATAGTAAGTATATGTAATGTTTGTAACAAGGACATCTTAAAATGAAGTGTTACCCAAAAAAAAAAACTAATTTGATGACATAAACAGTTTACATTGCCATGCTAAGACATAATTATAATTATAAATATTACATACAATATTACCAAATATACAGCACATATATGAGTGCTTGTATTTGTTGTACTATTTATGTATAAGTGTTAAACTATGTTCTAACTAGGTTTTAATTATTGAAATCGTTGAATGAAAGATTGTAACAGATTGCATTGTGTTGCCTGTTCTGTTTTTAAGAGATTGTGGAAATTCTCAGATTTCCTAAAATAAACAGTCAAACATGGTTTACAGAGACATCTTGCGATTATGTTCAGCAACGCAAGCGACGCTTTATGGAATTTATTTATAATTCAAAATTTCACTACGATTCTGCACATAAAATCATACCTATAAACGTTTTCTTATTCATTTTTAATTAACCTTAGTATTAATCTTTAATACTAAAGTAATAATAATAAAGTGTATGCATAAACTACTCAAGTACATAAAAGATGTGTAATAATAATAATAATAATAATAATAATAAAAAAAAGTAATTAAATTTTAATTAAAAAAGAGATGCATATACTAGCCTAGACTCGTAAACGCATGTGTGCTTGCAACAAACAGGAATCGTGCTTATAAGTCATAATATTCACCTTATGTCACTTCTTATCTGACATAAGATTGGCTGCCACGGCAGCACGTCGCCTCCTATTGGCCAGTGCTGCCTCAATACAGCTGTAGCATATACTATGTAGCAGATTTGGAGCGAGAGGAATCTCTCCGTACATATTTTTCCTTGACGTCTTCTATATTACGCTTATATAGACCCTCGAGCGGACGACGCGCTGCTTTCAGGTGAGCGTAAGCGTGGTTTCAATACGCTTTACGGCACTGCATGTTGTTTAACGCCCTCATTCAAAATCACATGAGCCCTGCAGCTTCAATTTAGAGAGATGCGATTAGATGAAAAGCTGAAATGCTGAAAGGATTAGTGTTCACTAATGAGATATGTCTCTTATTCATAATGTGACCATGCAAGTTTCATCTAGCTGGTATGTAGCTATACATAGGCTACATGTTTTTATTTTACATTTCAATTTATTATGAGTGGTAGCATCACCACAAGACTCGGGTCTATCAGTGATTTGTGATGGTAAGATTTGATATTTTGTCATAATTTGTGGTTGGTCGTACATGACAAAATGGTGGACCCATATGTACCTCTGTCCGCAGATGCTGCACCTGAATGGCTCTGACAGGACCATAAGGGTTTCCTGAGAATGCTCCGGTGTCAGTTCCACTATCACTGCATGGCTGTAATGTGACAATGCGCTGTCTGGTGGCTCGCATTAATCACAAGACTCTGATAGTCATCTGTGCTGTGTTTGCCCTCATCACTATACTGCTGTGGAACAAGTGCTCCAGTGACAAAGACCTGCCCACGCAGATCAGACCTCAGCTGGAGTTTGCACCCACCCCAGAGAAGGACGAGGAGAACGGGCAAGCCCCTGAAGCACCGCCTGGATCCAAAGAAGTCATTTATGAACAGATTGACTGCCTTATCAATGAAGATGCCATCATAAAAGGCCGTAGGGAAGGGGGAGAGGTGTATCTGCCCTTCAGCTGGGTGGAAAGGTACTTTGACGTCTACGGCCGTCTGGTGCAATATGATGGGACGGAGCGGTTTGAGTTCTCCCACAGTTACTCCAGGGTGTACGCCCAAAGGGAGCCTTACCACCCGGACGGGGTCTTCATGTCCTTTGAGGGTTATAACGTGGAAGTGCGGGATCGGGTGAAATGCATCAGTGGTGTTGAAGGTAGTTTGGGGTTTATCTTATTTTGCCACACTGAATGTGGCAACAATACATAATAATACAGACAGAGGTACAATGTTTAGATTGAGTTTGAACCCAGAGCCATTTAATTGCATTAATGTGTAAATGTCAACATTACCATACATGCTTAAAGCAGGGGTGCCCAGTGCTGTTGCTGATAAACTGTAAATTAATCTGGGGTCAACTTTTTTGCATTTTTGTTGTTTACAGGTGTACCAATCTCTACTCAGTGGGGTCCTCAGGGGTACTTCTACCCCATTCAGATAGCTCAGTATGGGCTAAGCCACTACAGCAAGAACCTCACTGAAAAGCCACCTGATATAAAGATCTATGGCATGTCCGAAGAATCCTCAAATCCGTGGGTTGTCCCTAAGGGTTGCACACTCTCTAAGCTCCAGGATCAAGGTCGCTTTGGGTTTGCCCACCATTTTGTCACAGCGGGTATGTATTCCTTGCAAAATTTGTGTAGTTTTGAATTCAGATGTATCCATTATTTTGCTGTGATGATCACAGATGGGTGATAACTTTGTTGTGTTTTCGTAGAGAACTCTGATGGCGTGTCTTTGGTCTTGGACAATGCAAAAGACTTCGTCCTGACCTTTGATGTGAAGTTTGTCTCCAATGGTAGCGTCTCTGTGGTTCTTGAGACCACAGAAAAGGGACCTCCTTATATAATCCATTACATCACTAGTCCGCTCCTTCTTTCCTTCAAAGACCGAGACGTCATCTACGGCATTGGCTCTCGAGCCTCCTGGAGTACCGTCAGTCGCGATTTAGTGACGGATTTGCGTAAAGGAGTCGGTTTGTCCAACACCAAAGTGGTAAAGGCGACCAAGATCATGCCTCGCCAGGTGGTCCAGCTGGTTCTTAGAGGTTCTGGCTTTATCAGCAATATTACTGTGTCTTCCACTGCACACATGGCTGCCTTCTTTGCTGCCAGCGATTGGCTTCTTCATAACCAGGACGAGCACGGAGGGTGGCCGATAATGGTGACCCGAAAACTTGGAGAGGGGTTTAAGAGCTTGGAGCCCGGATGGTACTCCGCCATGGCCCAAGGCCAAGCCATGTCGACATTAGTGAGGGCGTACCTGGTGACCCACAACCCTGCATACCTCGGCGCCGCAATCCGAGCGACATCCCCCTTCAAGAGAACTTCTGAACATGGTGGAGTCAAAGCAACATTCATGAACAAGTACGACTGGTATGAGGAATACCCCACAGCACCTAGTTCATTTGTTCTTAATGGCTTTATCTACTCTCTGATTGGGTTATATGATGTGGCGGAGACGGCGGGCAACAAGCTCGGTCGAGAAGCAGGTGTACTCTTCGGTCAAGGACTGGAGTCGCTCAAGGCCATGTTGCCATTGTTTGACACAGGCTCTGGAACTGTGTACGATCTGAGACATTTTACCCTGGGTGTTGCCCCTAATTTAGCACGCTGGGACTACCACACCACGCACATTAACCAGTTACAGCTGCTCGCATCAATTGACAGCGCTCCCATTTTTAGGGACTATGTGAAACGCTGGAAGACATACCTGAAAGGAGGCCGGGCCAAGCACAATTAAACTTTCCTGGATGGCAATTTTATATAAGAACTTAAACTACTGTCAAAGAAAGAAATATAATAATCATTAATAATTAAAGATTTTCACTTTACATGAAAAGCCTGCATATTGTACCCAATATGTTTGCTTTAAAGTGTCTTGCTGAAGAGCCTGAGGTGTTGTACAGACTTAGAGAATGTGGAGTCGCCTAAAATATTTATTTGCAAAATATCACACTGTATTTGAATGTAAGAAGCAATGCACAATAATTTACACAGATTTTGAAGAAAGCACAGCAGATTTGATCTGAAATGAAATGACTGTATATCTTGATGCATACAAGTATGCAAGTCGTAAATGTGAGTAGTCACACTAATGATTGTGTATTAATGAATCTATGAATAGGTTATGCTGTAAACATGTCATTATTATTGCATAATGGTAAAATTTGTGTATTAGTAATGTTTTAGAAATATTTGATCTGTGTGTTTTGAAGCACAATCCTATCATAGGTCTTTGTGATTTGATACAGTTGCACTATTTGAAAGGTTTTCTTTTCGGTATGTTATTATTTAAAGCTTAAAATAAATATGCTACTTGAGCTGTTTTAAAACTTTCAGTGAACGATCATTGCTATCAAAAAGTGGACTGAGACAAATGGCATATATCATATTATTGCTATGATATTCTTTGACATGTCTTGGTGTGTAAACCCTGGCGCCTGAATATGGTAATCATTAATCACTATGGTATATATCAAACACCACAGAATTAAGATCTGATACAAATCACAATCTTAAAACTGCCACAGGTAAGCTACTTTGACGTAGACTAATACAATTTAAATGTCTTAGAAACTTTAAGATACTCTTTTTTCTAAGTTAGGAATACATGTAAATAATTATAT
>JAUYWG010000066.1:2849463-2879874 GCA_034779775.1 Enteromius afrohamiltoni | reverse complement strand
TATATATAACCAGTAATTTATCAAAAAATAGCACATTCTTCCAGTTGTTTTTCCTGAGGTGATCTATTCTGCAGTCGATTAACCGACCTAATGCAGTTCAATGCAGTCAGGTCTCGATTACCATGCCTGCCTACGCCGAGCTATCCACAAACCAGTTAGCTAGCATCATTTCTCATATAGCCACCAGATTACAATCTCCCACAGTCCCGATGATTAAAACGGTTTGATTGAGATACTCCTGAATAACATGAATTTAATCCGCCCGGCGCTTCGGATCGGTGGGTTGTCAATCCAGATCGTTTAATAACGATCTATCTCGGCTAACAGGCTAAGAAGCTAACAACGTCTTCGATGACATTTCGCTGACAAACACAACAGAACAGGTCTGTAAAATATTCTAGAAATTCGTTGCTTAATCTGTTTTTTCCTCAATGCATTCACAATGTATTTGTGGCTGTGTAATTGTTAAAACTGAAAGCTGCGTAAATAACATCAACGTTTATTGCGAATAAATGGTGGCTAACACAGTAGCTTCAGTTCAATTTCCATATTTGGGCGGGCACGGCAGTGAGTTATTGTTAGTTCCACGACCAAAAAACACATTTAATGCATTTAATGATGCTGTTTATATGTATATTTTGTGTCTCTGGTTTGCTGTTGATCACATGTGGATGAAAATTTCACTGGCATGGTGTAGATTTAAATGGCTTGTTTGTTTACATGGTTCACCACGTCTGATAGGGCGATTTTTTTTTTACCACAGCAACATCAAGTCATATTAATCTATGTTTGAATATATAAATACCACATGAAATGTAACCGTGTGAGCAATATCATTGCAAAACACCCATTTACTTAAACCCTAATCTCTTGTCTAAAGGGTGGTAGAGTGGTGTTTGATTTTTGGGCCCTTTGTATCATAACAGATAATTCTGTTTGTAGTCAGGGTATATAGCTATTGAATACATTCTTACAACTTTAAAAGTCAGTGATTTTGTTGCACGATCAGTCCCTTTTGTCAAGACATCTGTCTGGAGATGAGCTGTCATTGAGATTGCAAGTCTTTGTGTTGAAATACAGAGAATAAACAGTGATGTTTCTCTTGATCGCTGTTATTTAATCAGAGAATGATCTCTCGGATGTTTTCCGCGGATTAATATGGATCCTACAGACTTATAGATTATTGTTTGTTGATTGTGTGTCTGTCCACCAGTCTGCATGGCCGACGTGCTGCTGAGTTAGTGTCCGGCCCATATGCGAGGAAGGCTGGCTGGCCGGGCCGTGGAGCACTAGAGAGGGAAAAATGGCAGTGCAGAACAGAAACTCTGTGCTGATCCTGTCGGGTCGAGAGCGAGGAGCTCGCATGCTGGGTTCCCAGCGGCTCCTGCAGCAGCTGGTGGAAGATCGGACGCGCTGGATGAAATGGCAGAGCCAGGTAGGGTATCAACCTTAATGATCCTAATGGTTCACTCTGGCCTACAGTCAGCAGACGTCCCTATGTAAACTAGTTTTAGGATATCACCGCCAGCATAACACCATAATTCAATTTTTGCATAAGAATATATTCAAAGCCTTCCTCCCCCTACAGAACAATCCAGTTTATGATTTTTAGATGTTGGAAACATTTCAGCAGATTTAGTATTGTAAGAGTTAGAATAATTTATTCTAAGATTAAAGTATAGATCAAATAATAAACCTGAAATGTCTTTAAGACTCTGCAAACTCTTTTATTTCCAAATGATCATGCTTGCATCTGTGCGAATATACATTTGTTTATGTAGAGAATATGTATGTGTCTCAATTATTCCTACAGAAAGTAGAGTTGCCAGATAATCCACGATCAACCTTTCTGCTGGCCTTCAGTCCAGATAGGTAAGTACATGGGAAAAAAAAAGAAGCAAAAATTAGAAAAGGCTAAATTTGCAATAACATGTTTTCGCACTCTCCCTGAGATATTAATTACAAAGTTTACTTTAATAGGAACCTTGTGGCCTCAACTCACGTCAACCACAACATCTACATCACAGATGTGAAAACAGGAAAGTGCCTGCACTCTTTAGTGGGCCATCGACGCACACCTTGGTGTGTAACCTTTCACCCCACCATCCCTGGCCTGGTTGCCTCTGGGTGCCTTGATGGAGAAGTCCGCATTTGGGATCTGCATGTAAGCATCGGTTTTGTTCAATGTTTTAAGCTACTAATTGGTGCGACTCATTTTTGTAGACCTTCCACTTTTGCAAACATTGTTATCTTGTGTGTTTGATTTTCACACTGTTCATTCGCCGCTTTCAGCGTTTATTCTAGGCTGATCAAATTACAAGTCGTCTACAAATATACTAGGCATTGGAAACTCAGATGTTGCTGTTTATGTGAATGATGTGGATGTGTTCCTCTATTCCCAGGGTGGTAGTGAGAGCTGGTTCACAGAGAGTAATGTTGCCATCGCTTCTCTAGCATTCCACCCCACGGCTCAGCTCTTGCTCATCGCCACCAACAACGAACTCCATTTCTGGGACTGGAGCCGACCAGAACCTTTTGCTGTGGTCAAGACTGCCAGCGAGACCGAACGTGTCCGGTGTGGAATCAATACTGTTCTTTCTTAGTGGTCAACTTTTTTTTTTTTCTTCCCATAATCATGAAAACAATTAACCCTTTTTTATTTTTTTTGGCCAGGTTGGTGAGATTTGATCCTCTAGGTCATAATCTTTTAACGGCTATTGTGAATCCATCCAACCAGCAGGTTAGAAACAACCATTTTTCCTGTCAGAATAGCTGTACTGTATGTTTCAGTGTGGTTGCCTTTTACAAATATAATTTTATGTGTTTTACTGTGTTTCTATAGAATGATGATGACTCTGAGGTCCCCATGGACAGTATGGAGATGGCTTTTTTTCGCCAACGTTCTCTTTTACGCTCCCCACCTGTACGTCGCACACCCATCCTGCACAATTTCCTGCACATATTGTCCTCTCGCTCTTCTGGGGCGCAGGCTGGTGATCAATCCCGCCCGGCCCCTGAGCCACGAGAGCCTCCCAGCATGCCCCGGTTCCAGTGCCCCATGCGGACAGAACCGGGTGAGCGCACTGCCTTACAGGGATGTACGCAGCATTTGGGTTTGGGTTGCCTGTGCAGTCGCTGTGCTGCCTCGCGGAACTTATTCACACAGAATCCGACAGGCCTCCAGCCTTCAGATTCACCTCAACAGCAGACTCAATCGGGCCCCTCTGCCTTCTCACCCGCTCCTAGCCAGACCCGCACCTCCACGGACCGACCTTCTGCTTTTAGCAGCGTGTTCAGCGGGGCTGCGGGGAACTCTGCGCATCGGGGACTCTTGCCTCTTAGGACTATCGATCCCTTGGGGTCACAAGCACCTAGTCCTCTCGAGGCCCCTGGGCGTCTCCCTGGGGCTGATTGGTCTGGGAGTCTGCTGAGCACGGGACATGAACATGGGTTAGGTGCGATTGGGGTGGAAAGCAGTGCCGGAAGGGGTGTAGTGCCCCCTCCTAGGACAAGCTCCTCTTCTATGGATCTCCTTTCCCTGCACAGGTTCCCCGATGGTTCCTCTTCATCACCCATATACACATCTGCTACAGAAGGCAGAGGCCTAGTGCTGCCTGGAACGGAGCACAACCGGGGACGAGCCAACGACGGCACTAGTAGTGGCCATCACCCCTTTTATGACAACACCCAACGCAACAACCCCGCCTCCATACGAAATGTCCTGCAGTGCAACCTGAGCCGTTACTTTATGGAATATGAGCGCATGCAGGAGTTGGAGCGACCCGGGGGCAGCCGAGAGGTGGTGGGTGGACCGGGACCTATGCAGGAGCTGCTCAACAGTAGCATGGACACAGAACGCCCCGGGCCTTCGCATAACAGCTCTTCCCACACAGGAAACGCAGGTACAGCCCCTGGCCCCTCACAAAACCACCCCAATCGTTGCCGTTCCTGCCACAACCTCCTCACCTTCAACCACGACACTCAGCGCTGGGAGCGTTCCGGTCAGACCTCTTCTTCCTCTTCCTCTCAAGACGGACCATCCTGGCCGCTTTCAGTGCCTCCTTTTGAAGACCCTGGTCAGGGTGCACGAGTGGAGGCCCAGGCCCCTGAGATGAGGCCCATGGCTTTGGGCGAGACCTCCTCTGGTCTACAGGACCAGCAGCCCATGGGTCTTGTGTACAATCAGGAGACGGGGCAGTGGGAAAGCGTGTACCGGCAACCGACAGCAAGCGCTGCTTCTGAGGCAGCACCAGACGCCTTAAACCCGGAGGTGCCTGTTGATAATCCAGACGAGGACTCACTCAGGAGGTGAGGAAGAACAATAACTAATTTGGGCTGCTGAAGGGAGTTCACTCAAAACTGAAAGTTCTGTCATTACCCTCATGTTGATCTGTAAAACCTTGTTTTTCTTGTTTTTGGGAGAATTATCCCTTTAAGGTCAAATGAGCAAATTGGCATATCTGACATGAATCTGTTACAAAAACTGCATGGGGAAATTAATAAAACTCACAGGTCCCAAATAACATTGATTCCTATTGAATTGTCTTGATTTTGCCTGCAGATATCCATGAACATCAGTAAATGTGTACATTTGTCTTTCCTGTTACTTATTTATATCTCATCTTCTGCCTCAGGAGGTTGTTGGAATCATCACTGTTTCCATTCTCTCGATATGATATGTCTGGCTCCAGAGATCATCCCATATACCCAGATCCTGCCAGGTAGCTTTTTAAAAACACCTATACGTGTAAACCCAACGCTGATTATTAAGCTTCGGAGTTTGACACTTTTCTTTTTTCTTCTTCCACATCTCCTTAGGCTGTCTCCGGCTGCTTACTATGCTCAGAGGATGATCCAGTATCTGTCTCGGAGAGAAAGCATACGCCAGCGTTCTTTACAGAATCGCTTCCGGACGCTCTCAAACTCTCAAGCCGAAAGCCAGTCCAACAACCCCTCCTCCACACCACCAGAGGCCAGTGATGGAGACTACGAGGACATCGAGTGAGTCTGATGAAACTCACTCACATAAACATACACTTATATTACTATACAATTGCAATTACTGTTACTGAAAATCCGTCTTGCTTTGTTCATCCTAGTGGTTTAAAATTTTGGTTGAGTGTTTAAAATATTTCTTTTCTCAACTGGTTACAGGGAGCCTGGAGACAGGACAAGACACAGAATGCCCCGCAACGCTCGAATGTCAGCTCCCTCTCTTGGACGCTTTGTGCCACGGTTGGTGTCATGCGACTACCAAAACAGTAATACTGTGAAATATTTGTACAATTTTAAAATTATAGTTTTTTTTTTATCATTTTAAATTGTAATTTATTCTTGTGATGGCAAAGCTGAATTTTCAGCAGCATCACTTCAGTCTTCAGTGTCACACGATCCTTTTATAATTGTTGAAAATAGTCGACTAACATTTTTGTGGAAACAGTGTTTCAGGTTTCATTGATTAGGAAAAGTAGTTATTTTAAATAGAAATGTCCTTTTTTTTTAACATTCATATAAACATATTTGTATCTGAAGGAGGTTCCTGTTACCAGAGTACTTGCCTTACGCTGGACTTTTCCATGAAAGGGGTCAGTCAGGCCTGGCCACGCACTCCTCCATTAACAGAGTATTAGCAGGTACAACAAGCAATTTCATTTCATGCCTTTCTTTTTTTTCATTATAAAGCCCTTTCAATATTGTTTTCCGTATAATGTTAAAAACATGAAGTACAAGTATAGTGATTTAGAAAAACTATAGAGAATTAAATTGATCTACCCATAATGCTTGGTTGCAGGTGCGTCTATAGGTGATGGGCAGTCAGCTGTGGCCAGTAACATTGCCAACACCACCTATAGGCTGCAGTGGTGGGATTTCACCAAGTTTGACCTTCCAGAGATCAGTAATGGTATGTTTTTCACTGTTTTTTGCACATAATCAGCATAACATTATCTAATTAGCTAGCTTTTTTCGCTTTTAACTTATTCAGAAACTACTAAATGTTAATCTTATTTCATTTATTTATTTTCTTGTTTTCATCTTAGCCACTGTGAATGTACTCGTTCCTCACTGTAAGATCTACAACGATGCCAGCTGTGATATTTCAGCGGACGGGCAGCTGCTGGCCGTGTTCATTCCCAGCAGCCAGCGGGGTTTTGCAGATGAGGGCATCCTAGCCGTCTACTCCCTCGCTCCCCATAACCTGGGAGAAATGCTGTACACCAAGAGATTCGGTCAGTGTTATCAAACAGTAACACTGTGATCATTTCTGTTTAGAGTTTAGAAAGAAAATGCTTTATGAGAAACCGCAGAGGCTTGTTTTCGAGTTTTGCTTTTGACTTGCGTTTCAGGCCCGAATGCAATCTCTGTGAGTCTTTCACCCATGGGCTGCTATGTGATGGTAGGGCTGGCCTCCAGACGGATCCTGCTCCATCCCACTACCGACCACATGGTGGCGCAAGTATTTCGTCTGCAGCAGCCACACGGAGGAGAGACCTCCATTAGAGTAAGAGCCTAACAAAATGTCACATTTGCAGGATTGTAAAATATTGTTTATTTTTTACAATATAAACTAGTTAGGGTGAGTTTTATTCATAGCCATAAAGAATGATACAGTGCTGTGAATAAAGGTCTTTTTCTGATTTCTGTGTTAGTGATGGCTTGCTTTTTCTTGGTATTCACTAGATGATGTTTAATGTGGTGTACCCCATGGCTCCAGACCAGAGAAGACACGTCAGTATTAATTCGGCCCGGTGGCTTCCAGAACCAGGCATGGGATTGGCCTATGGAACTAATAAGGGCGACCTGGTTATCTGCAGGCCGGTGTAAGTAAACAGCCAGCTAAAACAAGAGCCAAGTAGTCTATCTGGTCCACGTGCTTCCGCAAATTTGAATTGCTTTATCACATCGTAAAACCTCAGTATTTTATGGTTTATTCATTTGCCAAATGTTTTAATCCATACTAAATTATAGTATGTATATTTACAGGAACAAAGTATTATGCCTAAGACAACAATGGCTCCAAAACCTAAACTGCCTTTCAGTTTATTGTTCACAAAGGGAGCTGCCTGCTAATTTGTTCATTCATATAGCTTGAGTTAGCGTTTCATTGCTAATAGCGTGACATTCTAGTAAGACTAGTAACTTAATTTATGCCTATAATGTCAGGCTGAATTTTCATCGTTGTTACTCTAGTCGTCGGTGTCGCATGATTCCCCAGAAATGATTGTATCAGGACAAACATCACACGTGATCATCAATGACATTTAACCACGTCTCACGACTAAACAAAGAGCACCAATGTGAGTGTGGACACCGACGCGCAAAACAGCAGACGTAAAAGCAACATTTAAAAGGGGAAAAAAACCCTGGATGGTGCAGCCTTAAAAAAAAACAAACTGGCAGACCAATCAGATTAGCGCTTTTGTTCATGTGCCTGGAGCTGCTGAAGTTACAGTAACACACGATTTGGTGGCGATTACCTAATGATGAAGAGGCAAGATGAATGCAACAGCGACTATAAAAATCATAGGATTCGATGTGTACCGGGGTTTTTCTGTCCTGCATCTAATGTCAGGGAGTAAATTTGAATGTTCACTTGGCTAAGGTATTAATATCGACAATATATCTCATTTAGCATTGACTAAGATGACTTAATGTTTTCTCTGTAGGCAGCTATTAGGGTTTTGCAACCTAGTAAAGTAATAACGATAGTTAGTGAATTGCTTCTGTTTGGGATGTTACCAGTAACTTTTTGGTCCAGTTCTTTAACCAATACTCCACACCACCCAGCAAGATAACCAAAACAAGTGCCACAGTGAAGCACAGTAGCCATGGAAATCGCAGATAAGATCAGCGCAATAAAAGCTGCATTTTTACAACCAGTCATTTCCATAAACTCGTTCCAGAGCTTATGTCAATATTGACTCGGTGAGTCAAACATGCCAAAGACTTATCTGTCTGTCAGCGGTTCATCTTCAACAATTGAGTAGCGAAACGAATTCCCGATCCCAGATCAGTGTCAGTTTTCAGATACGTGGACTATATAAGGACTTTTGATAAACCACCATGTTACCTGAAGCCGCCTTTCATTAGATTACCTTCTTCATTAGTGGCAGGAAACGCGGGTGTTCAACTGGAAAAAAGCAATTATTGTTTTTTAACAAGGTTACAGGCCACATTACCTCTGTGCCCCATGACTTTTGCAGCTCATCGCTTTCAAGGAATTCTCCCCCAATCTGATGGGTTTATAATGAGATCACAGCCCACAGATGGAGTACATCACAATAATTCTATTGCTGCTTTGCAGTTCAGTTGTTCAATTTAGTAATTTGGTCAAGTCTGGGTGTATTATTGGTCTTAAATGCACAATCAGAGATCAGTACACAGCTCTCTGGAATACCTGATTCTGATTGGCTGTTCTACAATCAGCTTAACTGACTAAATGTCCATTGATTTATTTACATATTTGGCACTTAGCTGTGTAATAAGTGGAACAATGTACGATCAGCCAGTCATTATTACCAAACAAATCCTTTCATGGTGATAAATAACCTGATGTGATTCATACATTGCCATTTACTGAGATGGGTAAACAAGATAAAATCTGTTTTGTTGTCAGTGATTTCCGCAATGATGGAGACAGTCCGTCGGATCTGAGCTCGGATTCTTTGTTTACTGTCAGCAGCAGCAGCAGCAGCAGCCGAACCCGTGGAGTGGAGCGCCCAGGGTCAGAAATGACAATCAGAATCTGAAGTCACAGCTTGTCATAGTCATAGATCCAAAAATGCTTATCTGTGTTTATTTGTAACAGCACCAGCAGGTCCGGCTGGCGTTTTGACCGAGACATGGGCCTTATGAACGCCATTGGCCTGCAGCCGCGTCAGGCCGCCCCTTCTGTGACCTCACAGGGGACGCAGACACCAGTGGTGCGACTGCAGAATGCCGAGACACAGACAGAGAGGGAACTTCCTTCAGCAAGCACCTTCCAGAACGCACACACATCAAGACACAGTAAGACATTTGTATGAATGTCATTTGCATACAGATACATAAAACACTTTCTATAAAACAAGAATATACAGTAAAATATCTAGATAAAAAAGCATTATTTTTTAAACTGGGTAATAATTAGTGTTGTCAATCAATTAATAATGATTTATCACATTCAAAATAGTTTGTTTACATTTATATATATATATATATATATATATATACACACACAGACATGCTTAAACATACACGCATATATATTTTGAAAATATGTACATTTATTTACAAATATAAATATACACAGTAGACAAAAATGAATTATGTAAACAAAATCTTATATTTTGGACGCGATTAATTGTTTGACAGCACTAGTAATAATTTGTGTTTATAGGTACATCAGAGTTTTAGTGCCACAATAATTTTATTTTGTTTTTTTAATCTAGATTTTGAGATTAAAGTTGTAATACTTTGACCTTATTCTCTAAGTATTACTAATATTATATTGTAATTTCAACTTTATTCTCATAGCATTTTTACATTCTTCTCAAAATATTATGACGTCAATCTCATAATCCTACTTTTCTGGCACCAATATACAGCATGTGTATTTTTAATAAAATACAAATAAATCTTGATTTTCTTTTGTCAGTGTTGAGTGAGCTGAGTAATTTATAGACTGTTTTAACTCATTCAAATGAATGAACTGAACTTGAGTATTAACCGTTAATTAATTTTATACTGCTAGCAAAATCATTTTCAGTATTCAATATATATTGCCCAGATGTAATGCACTCATGCTAAAAAACAAAACCCTGCAGTGAAGAGTCTTGCTCAGGGCTACGGTGATTCTAACGGATATCTATAAAGCTCCAGTTCATTTCTCTGTAACCATGTTAAGTAATATTGATTCTGTCCACTCACAGCTGTAAAATGTGTTACTCTTGCAGTGGTTCACACAGCCAGCACTAGCACTGAGAGGCACGCACCCCCAGAGATGGCACACACACTGTCACACACACCAGTTCAGGCGTCGCTTTCAGAGGGATCGCTGAACCGGACCAACATACCCACCACATACCACGGTAACTACCTCACTCTTTCTCATCCTGTCTCTTCATCCTTTGTCAGACACAGGTAATGGAGTGAAATTGATTGAACTGATCTCTGTGAGATCTGTGTTGTGTCCTGCTGAGGGCTTTACACTGTTATTTCTGTTTCAAGTGCTTTATTACCTGCTGTTAGCTGGACTAATTAAATCTGCGCCCTTGTTTTCTCAATTTAATGGGACCCAGTGCGCACACATGGGACTAAACCTTGTTGATTTTTGTTCATTAACAAAAAATCTTATATTCTGGTATAGTTAACTGCATATCACATTTACAATATAATTATTTTTTGCTGTAATTTATGGTGATGGTGGTTAGCAATAGTTTAATTTTATAGTAATATAAAATTTTAGTAATAAAAATTTTAGTAATAAAAAAAAGTTTGATAATAGCTGAAATTTTAAAGTAATTAATAGTAGATAATCGTTTTTTAAATATATTACAATTGATGGTGCTCTGTCTCATTTGATAATTTTCTTTTTACATGGTTAACTTGATGGAGGGCAATAAAAAATGTAGTTTAATAACATCACATTACTTAAAACGTTTAAATAAGTTCTTCCTATTCAGTTTTTGCATATATTTACAAAAATATAAAAAAAAAAAATTCAGCTATGCTATGCTTTCTGGTTCTTAGTGGACTCCGCAGCAGAGCCCGGCCCGGGAGAAGACGCTCTGTCTCGGATCCGCCGCCTAATGGCGGAGGGAGGAATGACAGCCGTGGTCCAGCGGGAACGCAGCACTACAATGGCTTCCATGGGCGGCTTTGGAAACAACATCGTGGTCAGTCATCGGATTCACCGTGGCTCTCAGACCTCTGTCAGGACAACTCAGGTGGGAAACCCAACCTCGGAAATTCCTGCTGGACTCGGTATCTCGACTCTTTTTCACACTGAACCCTTGGTAGGCTCTCTAGAAGCTCCTGGGCCGTCAGGGTCCAGCGGTGCCCCACTTCCGTCACCGTTTACAACTCGTGCTGAGGTCACAGGGGCATCTCCGATGGTTGAGACGGACTTGTTTGGTGATCGTCAAGCTGACGATATGCATCACCACCCATCGGCGAGCGGTTTGGATTTGTCCAACCGTAGCAACAACAATAACAATGACCATAGCAACAGCTACAGTGAAAGCCGGAGCCGAGATTACCCTGATGACCTGTACGGCAGATAGTCTTAAGCCCGGTTTTCACAGAGACAAACATCTCAACTGGTCAGCATGGTGCTGGAGCATTTTGTGGTGGACCCTTTGTTACACATTGAACATAGCATTTAGGGTGGAGCCACTGAACTTCCCTCCTCAGTTCTGACTCCTCCCACACTGGCCTTATTTGGGAATGAATGAGTGCCAAGTTTTTCATGGCATCTCCTTAACCAGGAGACGCCAGCCTTTTTTTTTTTTTTTTTTCGTCAAAACAACAGATTCTCACTTTGGGGAAGCATCATTGTTGCACTTGCGAGTTGCACTTAAGTTATAATTTTTCTTCCTTTTCAAGGTTGAGACATTTCATCATTCCATGCGAGAAAGGGCATCATACTTGAATCCTTCCCGTACTTCAGTACAGATTAACACGGTTGTAGTTAACCACCCTTTCGAGCTCTAGGAAAAATCATCAGCCAATAGAAGTGCCAGATGAGGCGGGGGGGCATGTCCTTACGATTCCTTTGGGTCCCATGGGGTCTGTCGTCTTCAGGACATTTCGGTTTGAGGAACTGTAAAAACAGACTCTTCACAGCTAAACACTAACTCACACAACATCCTCTAACGGTTTTTGTGTTCAAATTCAGAGATTACGCTTGACGTGATTGTTTTCTTTTCTGTGTGCGATTATGTGACTTTCAGTGGTCAAGTCATTCAGTTGATCAGTATATCTAGAACAACGTCTGCTTTGAAGTTCTCAGACTGGAAAGACTCATACGCGTGAGCCTGTCTCCTACTAAACTTCCAGATGATGAATTTAATGATGGTTTTTAATTTGAATTTATTTATCTGTCGTTTGAAATATACACTTCTGAAAGCATGTCATCTGTATTTGTCCGTCGGATAAAAAGCAGTTCGGGAACCCTGAAGCAGGTTCAGATCTCTCATATCTGCATGCGTGTCCAATTCCAGAGCTTTTATACAAGGAGGCAGGCTGAAGCTGAATGCGACAGGCGGGGCTTAAGCAAATTAGCACGTAGGCTGTAGAACGCACATGCGCATCAAGTGAAATTTTGGTACGCTGAGCAGTTTTTAATTTGGGCTTTTATACATTTGTGACCGTTAACTTGTGTGTAGGAGTCAATTCACAATTACTGTTGGACTTAACACTTTGCATTTTTATTAATCCTACTGGTATTAGGCGATTTCCCAGAAATACCTTAAATGTGACACAAAATGTAAGATGGTTTAAATTGTGCCAGATAATTTTCTCGCTTTAAACGCAACACTTTTTGCGTAATTCAGCCATTAATTCACCTCAAATCAGCTGATTGGCCGATTATTTCATACTATTCTACCAATAAGAAGCCTCTCGTGATGTATAAGAGACAAATGGCAAGTGATTGCACTTAAGCGCCCTTTTCTCCTTCCCAGAGAACAGTGTCACAGACAATAAGCCAGACATATCTCTATCACAGATCTGGATTATGAGCGATAATCACTCTTGAATAACACGTAATAGAGTATTTCTCGGGCACTGAACATTTAGGAGAGACATGGCCCGATCTGCTTAAACACTGCTAAGAGTCACAGACGACGGGCACTGTCTGTATGTGTGGATGTGTATGTCTGTGAGTGTCCTCCACTGAACCTAGAGAGTTTTATTATAAATAAATGTAGCATTGTAAATGTAGAGATGATAAACGAGAAGAAAAAAAAACCTTAAATCCATATTTCATGATGGGGTTTTTTTTTTTTTTTATGACATACTTGCCTTGTGAGCTCTGTCATGCTTGTTTAGGTTCTCGTGTACGATTGGTCAACTCTAGCGATTTTGAGTTGTCGATGCATAAGCACAGGCCTTTCATACCAAGCATTTCTTTAAAATATCTCCCTCTGCTTTTGTGTACAAGATTTAGTTATTTTAGCTGCTTGGCTTGAATTAGTAGCTTTTTTTTTGTAGTTTAAAAAAAAAAGAAGTCTCCAGTAGGAATGGTTTGTGTTTTGAACGTTTTTGGATGTAAGGTTCTATTGGATTGTGGTCTCATCGCAAACATTGGCAGCTGAGGAACCTCTTGGAAACCACATACCCTTTGGTGTTTTTCCATGAGTTCAGTGCCTTGGAGAATCTTTTCCTTACTGAACCACAAAAGCCGTTCTGATGTGCGACAAAACCAGAATAGCTTCTTCATAGGCCTTTTGACTGTTGAGTGTTTTAGTTATTGGTAGAAATATTGGTAAATCTGAAGTCTGGTTGTGTTGACTGTCATTTCAATTATTTATTTTATCCTTTGTGTGAATGCAATGCAATCCTGATTTTTAAGAATGCTACTATGATAAGAAAGAAGGACCTTTTTAATGTTGTACTCCATCAAGTACACACGTTTTCTTGTTTGTTTGTTTTTTGTTTGTTTTTTTTCTCCTTCCTCATTTCTGACCACATGCACAGCTTATTTTTATGAAGTTGTTTCATGCAGGGCTTGTTTTAGACTTTTAGGCCTCCCGACAATTCATTTGTTCTGACGAGAATAGCTGACGGCAAAAGTGTGACATTTTAAAAACTGTAATTGTGTTCTTGTTGGATGTGTGGTTATGTATATGCTCTCACTGCTGGATCGGTACCTTAGACAAGAGGGACATGTTGTTATGGCTTACCATAAATGTGTAGTTGGTTCTTTATTTAGTGCAAATGAGGATTAGGTGTTGTAAAAGAAATTTTGTGGGACACCAAAGATCCTGTGGTAATGGCGATTTATGAGAGTTTTAATAAAATGGGAATATGGAAATTATTAATTTTGTTTTTGATATTATTTTTATTTATTACTATACAATGCATTTCACGAAACTGTCCGTGACACATTTTTTTGTATAATATCAGTTTTAAAAAAGACAGCTTTGAAGTAATGTAAGAAATATACTTTAAAGAAATGCCGTAAAAATAAAACCTAACAATAAAGGGAATTATAAAACACAAAAACCATTGGACATGCACAAAATAAAAAATACTCGACTATACGAGTATTCGCTGTCATGAAAGTTATATTTTTGTTATTATTTAGCATATTTTATTATTTTTATTTGCATTTGTCAATTTTCATAGGTTAAGCAAACCTAGCAAACATCTGTAACAAAATATGGTCATAAAAAATGAGGACTATTTGCTTATTTTTCTTCAAATCTCTTTTATAATTAATTTTCCTTTTAGTTATCTCTCATATTGCATTGTTTTCATAACATTTACTCAAGTTGTAATGTGTGATACTTTAAAATATTATAATAGAATCATAATAAAATTAAAAAGATGTGAAACTGCTGTGGAGCTTCATTACAGGTCAGGTAATTAGATTCCATCCCTTATATAACTGCAGCCTTCCTCTTTAGATGACAGGAACTGAATTAACCATACATGCTTTAAAAAGGCAGCACAAAACTAGGAGGAATTCAGCAGTAATATGATCGTTCCACACTACTTCGATGATCTTCCAGTAAATTCAGTGTATTGATACAGCCTAAAGAGGTTGGATGACTTGTTCCTGGATATGTAGTTGGAAGGTGAGGATGGGTGTTACTGTTTGAGGAATTAAAAGTCCTCCCAGTCGTTCTCTCATACAGACGGAGCAGGAGATCATGGAGACTGGATCTGTTCTTTTCTCAAGGGACTTAGAGTGGTTTGTTTTTAACGGTAAGTTTGCATCATGTTAGGGTCATAATTTATTTGTATGATTTTATATTTTCAATTTCATGTGCAACCAATTAGAATTGTGTATTTTAGAGTTTAAAGTATACTATATACTGTCTAGAGAGTACAATTACAAGTTGTTTGCTCATATGGCAAGTTAAACACCTCTTCATTTACGATGAATTTCCCTTTTCTTGACTCAGGCTCCTCCACAAGTTCCTCCATCATGCTCAACAGTAGCATGCACAGTCCCTTGCCCGAGGAATCATACTTGGTATCGGGAAGACCACGCCGTGCATTAGGGACTGTAGGGGTTGTCGTCATCATTCTTATCACTAGCTGCATCAGCCTGCTAACAGTCCTGGGCAACGTCTTGGTTCTGCTTTCAATCAAAGTCAACCGCAATCTCCAAACCATCAACAACTACTTCCTTTTTAGTCTTGCTTGTTCGGACCTTATCGTTGGTGTTTTCTCCATGAATCTCTACATTGTGTATGCCGTAAAGGGATATTGGCCTTTGGGACCACTGATGTGCGATTTGTGGTTGGTTGTGGATTACGTGGTGAGTAACGCCTCCGTGATGAACCTCCTACTGATCTGTTTTGACCGTTATTTCTGCGTGACCCGGCCTCTGAGTTACCCGACCAAGCGTACCGCAAGGTGGGCTGGGGTGATGATTGCTGCTGCTTGGTTACAGTCTCTTCTTCTCTGGGCTCCAGCTATCCTCCTTTGGCAGGCTGGCAGGGACAGGAGCAAGGTCCCAGAAGGACAATGTTACATCCTTCTCCTCGCAAACCCTGCTGTAACCCTGGCAACCACTATCCCAGCGTTCTACATTCCTGTTGTTATAATGATGGTACTGTACACGAAAATATCCCTGGCTAGTCAGAGACGGGTTCATAAGTTGAAGCCTGAATTCGCAAACCTGCTTGATCGGTCAAAGATGAGTGGAGGAACGACAACCGCCAACCCTGACCTAGTGAATAACATTAAACCGGATAACTCATGCTCATACAAACAAGATTCAAAGCTTGTTAGATTGAAACAACTCTTTTCTGTAGAGTTCAGCAAGACTGATGACTCCTTGGATTCAAGTCCGGATGCTTCCATGGAAGAACGAGGGCTGGAAGCAGAAATCTCAAGACCAAGAACCTTGACAGAGTGTGTGGAAACTAGCAGGACAATGCAACCTCACTGCTTTCAAAACCATACTACCATTCAGGTTGAAAGTCAGTCGTTCAAAGTTGTCTCCAGGAATGCCAGACGGAAGGCTCTGAGAGAGAGGAAGGTGACAAAGACCATCCTCGCGGTTCTTCTGGCCTTCATTGTTACTTGGACGCCTTATAGCGTCATGGTCCTGATTGGTACCTTCTGTCGTTGGTGTGTCCCTGAAATTCTGTGGATGGTGGGTTACTTTATGTGCTATGTCAACAGCACGGTAAATCCAGTGTGCTACGCACTCTGTAACGACACTTTCAAAAGGACCTTTAAAAAACTGTTGATGTGCAAGTTCAGAAATTTAACAGTAAAATGAGACTTCAGGCTCTCATTGGTTAGCCAGGAGTCATTAATGAAGATTTGCTCAGATGATTTGTGACTGTGAAGCTGTTTTACTAGAGCCAAAAGTAAAAAAGTGGAGTTGGTTGAGGTATTAGTGTTTATCATGTCTTTGATAATGTGCGCATAACGTGTTCAATTTGACGTATCGTATTTGTTTTCGAATTCTTACGGCAAGGGATTGTTATTTTGTTAGCATATTTATCAGAGCCAAAAGTGTAATTAAAGTACTTTCACGCTTAAAATGTATCGCAAAGTCATTACATTGTTTTTTGGGGGTATCTTTGTGAGTGTGATTAGTTGCTTACTAAAGTGAGAAGTAAAAAATAAATATGCTTGTCGAGTTATTATTTATTGTTTATCATGTAGCTGTAATTGCGTTTGTTCTGTTTTGAACGGTTTTTTTGTTATTTTTACAGTTTAACACTGTGGGAAAATGGAAAAAAACAAACAAACCTGAGTAAATCGTAATTACGTTCTTATGGAAATTTCTATGCAATTGTGAAAACATACCACTTATGTTGTATATAACATTTCTAAAACATCAAATGTACCACTTTATTGGCGTCATTAAAGTCATTTTTTCCAGATTTGTACGTTTACGGTGTAAACTTTGTATTTAAAAAAGCACCAGAAAGTATTATTGAAAATACACTTTAATTTATTCACAACCTGTAGAAGTAATCAGTTAGTGGTGTAAATTTGATTGTACATCCATCAAATCTAAAAACATAAACATTTATAAACATAGATACTTTATATAGGCCGTTACTTCCAGGAGCGACGCTCGTTTAAGGATTCAGCTTACATATTATAACGTACAGAAATGGTCTTCATTCAGTTTGCTGTAATTTACAAATACTTTAATTTAGGGGCATAATTAGGCTCTCACCAATTTTTCTCTTTAGTACAGACAATTTGTTACACGACAGATTTGCTTCGGCCTGTTTTATACATGCAATGTCAATTACAATTAAAAATCCGCTACAGAGATCAAATTACAACATCATAGACACATACATTTACTAATTACAAAACAAAGAAAGTGGAAATAAAAACAATAGGTAGGGCTACAGTTTTTTTTTTGTTTTTGTTTTTTTTTTTCACGTTTTGGAGGATTTGGGAGTGTCACATAGGAATGCACCACTGAGTGTGGAGTGGGGTTGTTGGGGTGGTCTTCCAAGTTAGTTTTCCTTCCCTTTTCCTTTCTTCTTTTCGCCTCCCTTGGGTTTGGGGGTCTTTGGGGTGCAAGGTTTGGACACTTTAATGGTGGTCTGGCATTCAGCGTTGAACAGTGCCTTCTTCAATGTCCCAGACCTGCTTCTGGTTCCTGTAGTAGTGTCACATTCGGCCCAACGCCCAAACTTGTACTTGCAGTCAGCTAAAAAGAAAAAAAAACATGAACAAACTTGACTGAATGGCCTGTCTAAATGCATTTTTATTTGATTCCCATCCAAGCATGCATTCAGTGTATTCATATACAGTAAATCTCCTTACCGCCAAAGTCTTTCTTCCAGTTGCATGGGACTTTGCACTTGGTTTTCTTTGTCTGTTCGTTGCAGGTCGCCTCCCGAATGCCGGCGCCACAGTCACCGCTGTTGGGCACGCATTTCCCATACTGCCATTCACTGCACTCAGCATCTGCTTTGGGCTCTTTGCCCTTTTCTGTCTCAAAATAGAGAATGATGATTAATGATATCACACCAAAAGAATGCGCACTGCATCGTTTGAAGTCATTTTGTTAAAAATAAGAACCTTTTTTCTTCATACTGGCTTCTGCGGTGATCATCAACACCACCAGCAGCACAAGTGCTATAGAGAATAAACTCCGCATTCTGGGGGGGAGGGAAAAAAGTAAAGCTGATATTAATTTCAGTTAAATAATGTTAATGCACAAGCAAATCTAAATATACATCATTTTAATATTTTTTTAATGTACTATTAATTAGTATTTAGAATTAGCCTGTGCTTTTGTCATTTTTGTTAGTTTTTAACTGAATTGTATAGCTTTCTGTTTTTTTCAGTTCAAATTATCTTTTCGGTGAGCTTCCAGGGCAACATTTTTAAAATTTCAAATTTATTTCAACTTTAATTCAATTAGCCAACCACAATGTTAAAAACATGTCAATAGCAGCACCGCTGTGCACAACATCCAAGCAGTGTCCATCAAACCACCAGCATCACATCTGTTTGTGTTTTTCGCTCTATGTTATATGCTCTATGCATGGAATATTTCATATACATAGACCAACATAAATACATATTCTCCCAGTTTCACAGACAAGGCTTAAGCCTACACACAAGTAATGATGTTTTCTAAGGCATGTTTGTCCTAATTTAAGTATGGCCTAACACTGATTTAGTCTAAGCCCTGTCTATGAAACCGGGCCATTAGCTTGTATTTAAGCCACTCAAAACGTATATATCTATAGATGTATTTATCTATATTTTGTTCCCTTGTTGTGTTCTAGGTTGCTTTAATTTGCTAAATTCATATTTCAATACAAAACCGTTTAAGGGGAATTAGTCTGTCTTTCTGGAATTAGTTTGAAAGGTCCTCTCAGAAACACCAAAATCAGGTAATAACACATCAGATATGAATGTTATCTCTGTGCCGTCTGAATTCGAAACACTGTGTACACGCCATCCTAGCTGCTCGCTGTGTGACTCCATAAAAGAGCCTCTATATTTTCCTCTTTCTCGGAATAGAAAAAGCACACAGCACTTCTCCTTTTCATTCTTTTCCTGCCTCCATTAAACCAGGCTCCTTTCACGGCGCAGCCCGCGGCACGGCTCCATTCTTCAGTCACTCATAAATGTGAAGGGCTCCTCGGGGTCGGACTTTTTGTGCGAGGAGAAACAGCGGTCGGCAGGGGTCCCCCGCCTCCCCTCCTCTCCTCAGCCTCCGCGGGGAGAGAGGCCAAGTACTCAAAGACCTTCAGCTGGGCCTTAGAGGAGCCTGATTCACTGGCTCCGAACAAAGCAGGATCTCGCCCGTTTTGCTTCCCTCTCTGAAAGGACCCGAACACAGATCCCATGCTGTGTCTTGAGGAGGAGGGGAGGGCCTCCGCTCGACTCCTTTGAATGTAGGCCTATTTGCATTGGAGGACAAAACCCGCTCTGTTGATCCAAGAGGGGATATGGGATGCTGCCTTTGATAAATGCAGAACTGGACATTATGAAAACTTCCTCAAGGAGCACAAAGTTCACCGTCGACCACATGACACCCCAAAGCGCAGGCTCTCTGGCTTCTGGAGCTTGGCATTCCGTTGGAATTGAATGGCAAGGCCTGATGTTTCTGATTTGGAGAAGTGGGTCAGCAGTTGCTGGCAGCTGGTCCCTCTTTGGCACTTAACAGAGCATCATTTCCCTGACAGCGTTAAAACGCCCTTGCACACCAAAACACAAACTTCACGACTCTTTTACAGCATGAATGCAACTATTTAAAGCGGCATCCGCCATTATTCAGCTATAATAAACAACAAACGTCGCCGTTTAATTTCATTAACGATGGCTAAAACTAATTTCGACGCTGTTGTTTTAAACTCATGAAATACTCCAATATTTAAACGCAAGATTTTAAAGTTTAAAAACCGAGCGTTAAACGCGTATTGACGTTCAGCGCGTTTGTTATCATGACACGGTGCGCCCACACGCCTCCTTTCATTTATCATGTCATAGATCTCATCGTAAACACGCCCGAGCATTATTATGAATATAAACGCATTCTATTATCGCACTAAAACGCATATAAAAAATGATAATATAATCATATCCAAATAAATCTGATAAATACGGTTAATCGCAGATATTTGCATTATTTATCACCCATAGGAAGGCTATTATTCAAACCGCGCCGCGTCGTGAAACGCATCGACTGCAGTATAATAATAGGAGTTGTTGGGTTATGATGATGATGTACTTGCCTTATTGCTGTGAATATGATGCTGTGCTGTGAGCGTGTGTCAGTGTTCAGCTCTCTCTATGATCTCTGCTGCTCTTTGTGTTTCTCCGAACTAGTTTGAGCTGGTCGCATAGCTGTGCACTTACACTCACCCCCACTCTCTCTCTCTCTCTCTCTCTCTCTCTCTCTCTCCACGTGATCTATCTATCTATCTATCGATCTATCTATCTATCTATCTATCTATGTATTATTTTTTCTGTTGCATTGTATATTTATACAGATGTTTGCTGGTAAAAATAAAATAACATCTAATGTAAAGACATTTTTGCAATTGCAGATACATCAAATTGATAAATAATCAAAATGATTATTATGGAAAGATATTTCTCATACATTGCATTTAATTTATTTACTTTTATATACATTTCTTATTTTTTCCACCTGTTTATACACAAATATATATATATATATATATTTTTGCTATTTATTTTGTACTTATTTTCGCAATTATTAAATAAAATTATTGCAATGATATATACAAATAAATGAACCAATTGTTAATAATAATGCAAAATTATGATTATGCAAAGACATTTTTCTTTTTCTGTCATTTTTAAAAGCTGTCCAAGTCGCTTTGGATAAAAGCATCTGCTAAATGACTAAATGTAATTTTTTCAGATTTATTTAATTTATTTTTCACACGTTTTATATTGGTAAATAAATAAACAGTGTATTTATTTTAAATCAATTATAGATGCATGAAACAAATAAATATACAGCATTAAGAAGCAAGATGAGGAAAATACATTTATCTTGTTTAATGATTTTTTCCCTTATATTTGTCAGCTTTTATTTATACATCGTTACTTGGTGTTATAAATATTTACCGTGCACTCTAATATAATCCTTTTTTTCGGTTGTATAAGTAATATATTTTATTTAGTTAGCTGCATATTTAATTTGCTACTTCTAATGTTTTATTTTATTTTTGAGCCCATCTCTTAGAATATCTAAAAACATTTTGAATTACCATTGTTTCTCTTCCTACATTTTATTTAGGTGCTTTGAATTGCCATTGTGTCTGAAATATTCTATATAAATAATCCAATTTATCTGCATATTAAATTATATCATTTCACCGATGATTCTCTGCTCAGATGAGCTTGTGTGAAATGTTTCTTTGACTTAACATACTATCTACCAAATTTAAAATAACCTGAGGTTGAACTGAGGTTAAAGTAATTTAAAAATGCATTTACGTCCCTTCCCTATACACTCCAGAAATGGAGCTAGTGCAGGAGAGAGAGAACAATAAGCTTATCTCTGAAATGATAAATGAGTCACAAATGTCAACACATCCATCATTGCCGGTAACTCATTCAGACATAAAGACCTCCTAGAGAGAGGCAGAGTTCAACACTATACACAGTTTACCACCTGGCGATCCAAGCCCTGAAAAAACACCAGCGCTGTGCAATAAGAGAACCAGAGAGGAAAGACATATGCATTAACATATCAATAATCTCAGTCAATTAAACCATGATACACTCAGTACATAACAAAAACCTGTTTTTAAAGTCTTTATTTCTTTTTTCCCCAAGCAGACAGTAACAATCCAACCCCAAGAACAAATATATGACTTCTCCTCTAACAAAATTCTTATCTACTCTTATAAATAAAGCATTATCTAAGTTCATATCACATACAAATGAAAGACCTTTATATCAGAACAGATTGTTCGCACATTTTTAAAATGTTTGACGGATTATATACACGTATCATCTATTTGGAATTGCATAGCAACTCATACAAAGCACTGACAAAATACATATTCTATCATAAAGACATCTCACCACAAACACACTATGGCAATGCTGACAACACGGCGTTGTCAAATGGCTGCTTTGTAAAAAGACCAGCTTCCCTGTCTCTTTTATTATTCAAGCATTTAGTCAATTGTACACATACATAAAGTGACCTGGTTGAATACACAAGAAGCTAAACAGCAGACGATGATATAAATATATGTAAATATAAGGGCAACTCTGTTACCCAGCCATTCGTCAATGAAAATGTGATTTATCATCTAAAAACTCTACCAGAAGAATTTACTGTGTACTTAACATGCTCAATTTGGCCGACAACTTGCTGCATGACTTCCTGGAAAGAACCTAAAATCACACCGGTGCGATAAAATGTTCAGTTAAAAGTACAGCAGTCAGTGCAAGCGATCTATGCTAAGAGATACGATCCCATTCCTTCATTCAATTAGGCCAACATTTATGGCCGTAAAATAACCAAAGGCAAATCTATTGATAAAGAAGTGATTACAGTTCATAATATATTGTGAATAGAGAAATTGATTTAATGCTAAGGTAGTAATTAATGGAATGTTTTTTTACGAAATTCAAGCATTTACCACAAAGAGAGAAACTGGCCGTAAGCAACAGCTGAGGAAGCATTCTTAAACGCGGGAGGCTATGAAAACAACGTCTATCTGGAATCAGAACAAACACGTGAAGTGGAAGCCAAGCTAAAGGAAGTTTCCAGTGGACTACGGTCAAATAAGATCTGTGAGACTTTTAGATATGCGTTCAGAAATTCAAACGTCAATATTATGTAATCAGAAGTAAATCTCTCATGAGGTTAGTCTGGTTTTCTTTATAGTAGTTTCGTAAAAGCCACTTTCATACATGGTATTTCAGCCCTGAATTTTGCACATTGAGTCCTAAGGAGCAGAGCGGTGCGGTTTTGCGCAGCCCTAACATCAGGACGTGACATAGCAAACTCATGCATTCTGAAACATGACACAAACACTGTCTTTTTGGCATTACAATCAATATAGAGAGCAACAAACTATCTTCCGCACACATGCTGCCTCGTAGTAACTCTAACGTTCGTCCGCACTGGATAAACCGGCCATGGGAGAGGGCAGATAAGACTCTGTGGTTTGGACGGAAAGGATGGTTCCGGAGGCCGGTCACACAGCCGTCTCATGGTCCTCCCTCTGGATCATCTGGTGGTGCTGTCGGTTTTCTAGGTATGCAGCCAACTCCATGTCTCGAGCTCTTTCTGCAAACATCTTTGGAGTTTCACCCTGCGGAATGACAGAAAGATATTTTTTAATTCATGAATTAGATTTCAAGTTAAACCGATGCTTGCCAAAATTATTCAATCAAATCTATAATAGTTGTTTCCTAATTAATTTAAACGTGACTCGGTGGTAAAAATACAAATAAATATCTTGTAATAGTCATTTATTATTAAAATAATAATACGTTTAAAGAAGTAAAAAAAAAAAAATGCTTATTTTAATATTTCAGAATTGGTGACGTCACATTGTCAAAATGATTTGCATATGACCGCAAATCGTTATACATTACGTTATACACAGCACCATAAGCCCCGCCCACTGGCGTTCAGTAGTTTATTGGTATTCATCAGACAAGGGCTTCGCGAAAATGTTGAATTATTAGAAAAATAATTATCATATACTTATACTACGGTTGCCACACCTCAAGACATCAATCAGATGATATATTTCAATGTATTTGTCCGGTTTTTGTATTTAAACGCTACCACTTCCGCATCTCATCCAAAACCTCCATTGTTAACTCCAAAGGCTAGCTTGAACTGTTGGTAACAGACTACTGCAGTTAATAGATAAGTTGTGAATGTGTGTGTGAGAGAGAGAGATGTGAATTACGAGTCTGTGCAACTTATTATTTCAATTTTTTTGTTTGGCCAGTGTTCTTGTGGGTTTTGAGGGATTTGTTGTGGATACTGTTTCAAAACACTTATACCCACGGGATTGGCGAAACATTTTTAGGCAATGACGTTAGCCAAAAAACAACAACATTTGACTACTTTTAAGTGTTTAAATATCTCCATGGAAATGTTAAGAAATAAGGTCCATGTGAATGTTCTCACCCGTAGATCTGTCTTCATGAGGGATGCTCCGGCCTCCACCAGGTAGTAACAGATTGTTCTCTGGCACAATGCAGCTGCCTTATGCAGGGCCGTCTCCCCTCTGAATAAATAACACAGAGAAACTAACTCCTAACCACTAATGTCCGTCAAAACTAGCTCCTTTATACCTTTCACCACAAATTAAATGGACTGAAAGATGCCATAGTGGCTCCAGCAGTACTTACGTTGATTTCTCTGTTACATCCAGGATGCAAGCAGGAGCTGTTCACCAAAAACAGTGAAGGATAATCAGAAGTGCAAGTCAAATGTAAAAAATCCAAAAATGGAGCTTAACCGACTCACAATTATCAATGATGTACTTCACAATCTCTTTACTGCCTAAACCAACTGCATGATGGAGGAGGGTGCAGCCAAAACGGTCCTGGACCAACAGGTTGGCTCCGCCTTCATGCACCTGAACCAGCTGAGAACATGAACGACCAGAGAAGAGGTCCATGAGGTCTGGTAATGCAGAGTGTTTATGTATGATATTGCTGAAATAAAATTGTTTTTATTTTATGAATACCTTTTCGAGGTTGCCAGACTTCACGGCATCAAAGATCAAACTGACTGATTCTGAAAGACATTGGAAAAATATGAGTGCTTTAATTGTATCAAATTGCACTAGAAATGATAGAAAATGCATCAATTTGCGATCATATATTTAGAAAAATACTAAAGATAATTATATATTTACATTAGTAATTTAATATTTTAAAATAAATAAATACATTATTTAATAAATTACAATTTTTTTAATTGTTTTTAATTTTTAATTGCTTATACTATCTTATTGTACTCTGAGAAAACTTTGCAAAAAATATATATTTAAAAAAAATATTAAAATTGATTTTTAAATTAGTGCTACTAGCAAAATATAATTTAAAGTTGTATAATTATAATAAGTAGTTAGATTTTATTATAATAATATATAATTGTATTGTAATAAATGCATAAATCTATATCATGTATATTTTATTTTTATTTAGAAATATTATTTATTATACTTAATACAATTAACTATTATGAAATGTTGCATTATTATAATGCAACTTTAAACTATATTACGAATTACCAATTTAGTACAATAAAAGTGTTCATAGTTTTCCATTTCTTTAAGAGTATTAATACATATTATACATGAAGTATTCATTTATTTAAAAAAATATTATTACAGTTTTTCTCCATTGGTTTGGCTCATTTCTCAATGGACGCTGCATGTGAAGATATACTGTAACAGGAGATCTCCAGCTTTATTTATAGCACTCTATTTATTTTTTTCAGTTTTATACACAATTGTATTCTGTTAGCTGGACAAAAACAGTACAGTAACCATTGTCGCTGAAGGACTGGGCTAAGACTGGACATGAGGGATGTTTTAGTGGTCCTTTGCCATAGTGACAGAACATCTAAACATTTTGACTTGCAGTGCTTACACAATGCCAAAGGGACAAAGCATTTTGGGGGCACTACCTGTTTAAATGAGAAGGAAATTTAGTTTTGACACATGAGTAAACTGTTTTGGGAAAGCTATGAGCTGTTGCAGGTGCACCATGGTGTTGTGCCGAACCATCCACGTGGTATTTTGGCAAAAGCCCCAAAAGTGTTGAGAATGTCCGGTCTGTTTCAAGCAACGAGCCAAAGAAATTGAGAAGGATATTTACCATTTTTATGGAACTGCCTTTTTATATGGGACAGGAATTTAGTTTTGACACACATAGTTTTGAACTGTTTTTGGAGAGATATGAGCTTTTGCAAGTGAGCTATAGTGTTGTGCTAAACTGTAACACTGTTTTGCCAAATGATCTTAGAATTTTGAGAATGTCATTTCTGTTTCAAGTAATGAGTCAAACAAATGGAGAAAAACTGTAATAAAACAAACTATTATAAATATTGGTATTAAGTTGTATTATAATTAAAATAAAATCGTATAATAGTTAACTGTATTAAATAAATGTTACAATATATATGTGTGTATACACATACATAACACACACATACATGCAGCCAGTGTGTGTACCTTGATCACTGTCATTCCAGCCCGAATCTAACCTGTGAAATTAAAATGGAATATTAATACCACAATTCATAATAAAAGCCAACTACATCTGTGTGTCTCACCAGCGATGATTATTAAATATTATATGTACCTTGGCACATTCACTGAGTCCTCATCAAGTGTGTTTGAACGACTCAAATTCATAATTTTTGCTCCCCTCCTTCAAAATGAAAGACATTGGGCAAAGACAAGCTTATGTAAGATATTAATTTAAAAATGGGTCTTCTGCCTCCCTCACTAACACTGTGCAATGGTATATCTTAAAGTACTATAGTATTATTGTGCCATTGTAGTATTCTTTTATTGGAGATGGCCACTGCAGAGCTTTAATAATAAGCATTGCATAACTTTGTAAGCTTAGTAATGATGTTTGCTGTAAAAAGGCATAATCATGTTGTCATGGAAACAATCAAAGCTTTGGACGTGAAGGTCTGAATTCAGTTTGATATGTACCTGCACAAGCCTGGCTTTGTGGGAGTCTCTGGATCACTATTTTGTACACGTGTGTCGCTATCCGTGCTAGCGCTTTCCGTTTGGCCTTCAGCATGAGTCTGGTGAACCCTGCGAGAGCATGATGGGATGAACAGACAACAGAGAGGATGATGTGTTTACATGCTGTGGGGGGGTGGGAAACTCATTGTTTGTGAGATGTGTATAATTTACTGTAGTAGAACAAGCGCTACAATGAGGTCTGACAGATGGGATGTGTTTTTTCAGCGATCTCCTGTGCGTCAGGCAGGGGGAGGGGGAAATGTAAACACAGATAAATGAGTTTTTAATAGCAGGGGCCTTTATGAGGGACTGTCCTGTCCTGGATGGACACGCATTTGAGTAACACACAGATTTGTGCTCGCTCACAGGAGACTTTGGCACTAAAATATCGCTGTCTCTCACTCTCTCTGTCTCGCCATCAGATGTGCACGGAAATACACAGACTAAAAGACTTCCCCTGAGGGAATAGGCTAGAGCAGAAGACTTTTAAACGGGAAGGAACACATTCAGTTCAGTTTAGTGTTACGTATTTACCGCACACACAAAAGCTTCAGATATATTTGTATTTGGGGAATTCTGAAATTCATAGCAGTTAATTTTTTTACTTAAATTGTTTTACAAATACAGTTTATTTGTTTGTATATTTCTATAATAATAGGTATAAAGATAGATGTATTTATAATGTAATATTACAGTAATATTGAACATATAAAATACATTGTATAAAATAAATATAATAAATGTATGCATATATAAATATATATAGATAGATATAATTCTTTTTTAAAATAATAATAATAAATGATTCAATGATAGTCTTGTGTTTTAACATTTAAAAAAATACATAATATAAATAGATTTTAATATAATTTGATATTTAAATAATTTAAGATACTAATTATAATAATTATTTGTATTATACATTTGTAATTATATTAATAGTTTCTTATATATTAATTTAGATTTCTTATAAGTATTATATATGTTTATTAAAAAATATAATATAAATATAAAGTTTATGTTTCCATAATATATGTGCGTACACTGTGTATAGTTATTATGTATATATAAATACAAACACATGCATGTCTATCTTTAAGAAAAATATATGATTTTTATATATTCTATATATTTTTAGATAACATAAAATAAAATAAATGCAAACATTTATATGTAAATATTTTCAAATGTATACTGTATGTGTGTGTATTTATATATACATAAATATACACAGCACACACACATATATTATGTAAACCAAAACTTTTATTTTGGATACGATTAATCATAATCAATCGTTTGACACACAATCATAATATTACAATGATGCTGGTAGTTTTTTGTAAGTGCATTCACATCAGTTGTGCATAATAAAGAGCATTCTAACTATTATTAATTCATGCTGAACCTACATCTGTTTTGGCAAAATTAACATGATTAACAAGAAAAAAATAATAATTAAGAAATTTCTTTAGTTCCTTAATGAGGGCACTTTTGCAGTTTTTCCAAGGATATTCTCAGAAATGTTATGTTCACAGGCGAAACTAAACCTGCCTACGCACGTACTCTGCTAGCCAACTGTGTTAAAATCATCTGCCAGTAAAAAGCGACATAAGATTGCACCTTGAGGCTGTGCAGAAGCTGTTTGCAGACCTAACAACATTAGTTAATACAGTTTAACCACACATTTTGTCATCTGAAGTGACTCGTTTCGATCTACCTGCACAGTGGAGAGGGCCCGGCAGAGCAGGCAGGAAAAGCAAACTGGTCTGTGCTGTTGGAACATCCCCCAACAGTTTCCATCGCCCCTGGCATTCCGGGCGATGTGCCCACCGTCTCCTTGGTGACCATCTCCGGGTCCAAGATGAAAAGCTCATCCTGAGAGATCTCCGTCACATAGTTTAGATGCTCCTGCAGAGATATGCAATGCAATGAAATCGGCACAGTGTGACATGCAACACAGATGTAAAACTTCAAAGTTTCCTGTCATCGGTACCTGCCCACGGTCTATTCTGTAGAAACGGTCTGCTGTAGTTGCTGTAAACAATCCAAGAACGAAAAAATCTGATTATGGGGTTTGCAAAGATCACACTTGAGAGTTTTGGAAATGTCAAAAACAATGGATCACAAAAATAAGTTACATTTATATAACTATAACACTATTGTTTCAGATCAATTATGTGCTGTTTTTTATTGACTTGAAATGCTCTACTTACAATCCAGGAAGCACCATTTTGGTGAAAGTTTTGGCATGTGCAGTGTGTCTGTGTTCACACCATCCCCCTCCTAAAGAGAGGAAAGGAAAAAATACAAGTGAAAAATGGCTCCTGTCCAAAATGGCCTCACTGTGTGAGTTCAATTAGTCACAATGTGTTTTCTGACTGAAATTCAACAGGAAGTCAATGTGCAATGGCTGTCACATGCTCAATGTAACATGTTTGGCATGAATAGTGGTAATTATAGTGGAAAGGTACTCTTAAAAGTAAAATACATTTCAAAGATGTGTTAACGTCACCACAGGAAATAGATTTTGAGCTAAATTAAATGAAAAAAAATATTTTCTTTCCAGGAGGTAGCACTAACACAGACATATTCTTATTTAGTCAGGAATTACTTTTTTAAGTCACCACTGCAACCCAGTTATCTGACTTACAAATGACTGAAACCATACAGCAACAACAAAAACTCTATTAGGGTGTTTTATGGCAAATGGGAGGAGTTGACAATAAAAGGGCTTGATGATGTCACTGAAAAGGAAAGTTCTTTTAGAGGTGGAGCAAGTTATTGTATTTTGATGAATGATTACTTTTTTGGGGGATAACATTAACAGAGTAGTCAAGAGTAGTCAACAAATAGTCAATTGTGATTTCATGTTGACATCAAGCCAGACTTTGACAGTTCAGATCCTCCCCTTAACCTCTACAAATGAGGAAGGGGGCTGTAGCCAAGTAGGCCTGTTGGCACGTTTACATCCAGGATTCAATAAGCTGAAAAGCACCTCATGTAGCTTCTCGATATGCAGCCGACACGTCTCCAAATCACTGTTTCCGGGAACTGTAATTATCCCCATAGGAATCGCTGAGATGGTGAAAGAAAAGAGGAAAACACAGGTTAGGATTGGTTTAAATTAAGCGGTATGTGAAAAGCAGAAGCTTCACCGGGAGTGCATGAGTAGGTTCTCAGAGCTGTGTAAAAGAGAGAGGACGAAGAGAAGAGATACTCACAGGCCTCCCTGAGCTGCTCCTTATCATAATGAAGAGCTTCATAATCACGCATGCTGATACGGTTCACCTGGATCTGCACTTTCTCTGTGATGGGCTGCTGACTACATCCATATGAGGAAAAAAGAAGAAATCAGATTTCTTCTAGGATTGAATGCTATTTAGACAGACGGACAGACAGACAAAAAGAAAGAAAGAAAGAAAGAAAGAAAGAAAGGTACACAGATAGATAGTATGGATGGACAACGGACAGATAGATAGATAGATAGATAGATAGATAGATAGATAGATAGATAGATAGA
>JAUYWG010000066.1:2816940-2837387 GCA_034779775.1 Enteromius afrohamiltoni | reverse complement strand
TACTAAATACTGAGCAAAGGGTCTGAATACTTACGACCATGTGATATTTCAGTTTTTCTTTTTTAATAAATCTGCAAGAATGTCAACAATTCTGTGTTTTTCTGTCAATATGGGGTGCTGTGTGTGCATTAATGAGGAAAAGAAAGAACTTAAATGATTTTAGCAAATGGCTGCAAATATAACAAAGAGGGAAAAATTTTAGAGGGTCTGAATACCTTCTGTTCCCACTGTATGCATCTTACTCTACAATCTATACTATAAAAATTGTGGTGGTAAAAAAGGTGATTAAACCTAAACATTGATCCTTCACTTATAATAAAATAATATATTCAATAAATGTCATGAATTGACCTTAAAACAACAGCCTTGATGTACAGTTACCCATAACTACAACACTAGCAAACTCTCACAACTTTTTTTTAAATATATTTTCAAGAATAACATTTCCAAAAATGTGTAAATATCTGTTTTGGAATAGTGGGCTATAACTTATCGATTGAAATGTTCTGTTTCAGACTGCAAAAGAATACCTGATTACATAAGATTTTTCATTCTCAAACTTTCAGCACTTACTTTGCGCTTCACTGAACTTGCCGAGCATGAAAAGAACCAGGAGAACGAGAACAGCAGCAGATCCTTTAGGCCTCAAATCCATTTTCTTGTTAGGTGATGGATCAATAAAGGAATATCGAAGACGAACCGCTTTGTTCCGACTGAATCAAGTTCCCATCAAGCAGTTGTGAGCGATAGCTAATGTGAGAGACAGACTTCAAGCTTAACCTTTGAGATGGACGCTTATCTCGGATTTATTGGCTATAAAGATGCGCACAGGTGGACTTTTGCCTCATAGACAAGAACACAGCTGCTTTACATGTGCATGTACATCTCATAAAACATGATCACAAGGAAAAACGATGTATACAAACAATATTCTTTAGTTGATTAGCATCAGTGTTCCCAAAAAAATGTTAGGCTGTAATTCAGGCCATCTTTAAATATGAGGCAGACATTTGTGTTTGTGTTTTTCTTTGATTTATTTAAATGTTTTAGCTCTGAACAAAAATTAATAGGGTAGCTTTATCTATAAATATACCAATAATGCGCTCTATAGAAGTAAATTCAAGTGCTTATATTACTGATATAAACCAGCTAGAAAAGGATAACCAAAGCATAAATTAATTTTTCAGTCTTTTTTTACACGCTAGTAACGTTAGCTAGTCACAAGCGGGCATTGTTTCATTTACGGTAATGTTAATCTTTAAGCAACCAATTGAAGCAATCTTATCTGGCTCTCATATACTGTAATACGTGATTATCTTGTTGTATTGTTGCACATAACTAATGAAAGATTCAACAAAGACATTACTGCTAAACCTACCAAATGCAGCTTATTTATAAACAGCATTAGCATGACGAACGTCATAGCAAACAACTTTTTTACAATGAGAAACATTTGTGGATATTAAACCAAATAAAACTTTTTTATACTCATAATTTGCTCATAATAAAAGTTCTGTTGAGGTAATACTGTAGCTATTTTATGTTTACTGTATGTAGCTCATTCCTGGTATTCGGTGACTAATATTATCTTAATACATTTAAAGATTAGTCATAGTCATTAAAAAAAAACAAAAAAAAAAACAGCAGATTTAGTTTCCATCCTGCCTAATAAATAGTTAATTTTCAGTAACATTATCTTTTTTTTAAAGTACATGAGTGTTGTATTGAAGGAAATATTCTCAAATGAAACAAGTTTACAGTACTTTATACTTGGTAGTATCTGTCCCTAACAGGGTGGACATTTTTAGTCTTCTATTCCATAGATTTTATTTCATAAATGCATGTATCTGCCGAAGCATGACCAAAATCTCCTTCTTATGATTACTCAAAACATTATTTTAAAAATAGTTTCATTTTCTACAATTTATGTCCAAAAGGTGCCAAATATTGGATATCACTTTGAATACCATATACATGCTGTGTTCATAATAAATCTATTCTTATGCTATTTTTGTACCATGTCTGCATACTCGCATACCACGCCTGTTTATTGTGACCTCATATAATCTATGATCTATGGTCTGTGATTGGTTGTATATTAATAGTGATCTTGCGAATCACGCACATTATAGCAGCATGAAAGCTTTTTAGTACTTTAAAGACTCATTAACTTATTGTCAAGTGTTAAATTCACAAACAATGCATGGATTCATAAACAAGACAAGACACTGTTCTCAAATCCAGAGTTTAATTTGTATCTGAAATGTTATTGACTGCAACTGAATCTGCAGTTTTATGAGACACATTTGGAGGGAAAAATAAGTAATGAATTATTCAAATATATACAAACAGTTTGTCTCAAACGTGTTAAAACTGATTCGGGCATTGTGAAGTTGTTTTCTTCAAGTGTCTCCGACGTGAAGCCGGTCTTCACTGATACACGTTTGGACATGAATACTGTTTCATTAGGGAAATTAATCTTTCTGTATCTCCACCAACACCGCTGCAAACACACAGAGCATGACATGTGATTCAAGCCAGATTATATCACTTGTGAGGACAAGTATGTTACACAATAACCATTTCACTTATATTATTAAAGTAATGTACCTGATAAAATGTGATTAATTTTCTAAATTTCTACTCCGTTTGTTAAAAAAGGTACTAAAGCTGTCACTGTGTAAGGTACCTTGTTTGTACCTAAGGTTGGTACCTTAAAGGTACTTAAAGTGTACATATTTGAACCTAATAGGTACAAAAGTGCCCCCAGAGACAGCTTCTATACCTTTCTTTCTGAGAGTTGTAACTTGTTACTCCACAATATTGGTTATAATTTCATCAGTTCGCTAACTGCTCAGAGAATGCTATACTTGAAACTTTCCGCTCAACTATACATAATGTCAATCAAATGATGCTTTTGAGAGATTTGTTGAGGATGAGCATTACGTGGCTTTACCTGTTCTTGCTGCTTTGCATGCGTTTCAGGAAGGTGCACATGGATGTGATTTTAGCCTTGGATTTGAGCAGTTCAGCATATCTGTTTGTGAACTCGATGTCGCCCAACTGCCTCGTCTGAAGCCCAGATCTCCTGGAGATATGGATTAGATGTCAAAGTGTTGATTCAAATGACTTGAGTATGTCAAGTATATCAAAGTGTGGGGGTTTTGTCCAGAAAAAAGTAGATACTACAAGAAACTTGCTGAGAAGAGCCAGTATTCTCCACAAGGGGGCAGCCTGCGCTTAAATAAGCATCGATCTAAAAGGATCACAAAAGTGACTTGTTTATTAACAATAAAAGTTTTACGAGACTCACCCGTCTCGTTCATCAGAAAGCATATCTGCATCATCACTGGTAAATAACATCTTTCTAGGTGGAAAGATGTCCATTGTTGAGATGCTGTCCTCTTCTCCGAGATACCTGTGGTGATGAAGGACAAAATATAAGTACGATACATCAGCTGTGAAACTGTGGGAAAAAGTTTTTAACTCTTATCACCTCCAGACAGAACTAGAGAAAGTTTGTAGAAGAAACACAGATGCACAGTAAAAGCAAGGGCAAAGAGATAAAGATCTAGTAAGATTTGACAGGTTTTAAACCACAAGACTACTTTTTATTTCAGAAAGAGCTCAGAAGATCAGATCGAGGTCGAAAATTCAATTAATTTTGAGGTTGAATGTGACCCGACCTGCCCAGAACTGGAAGGCTGTTCGCGCACTGGATGAGAAATATCGCAAGGATGGACACTTGCGTCAGGCTTGTGAGAAGAGACATTTCCACACCTTAAAAGATGAAAATGAGAACTTTTAGTGGTGAAAGATAAACCCTTTTTCAATGCAATCAAATGTGCTCTTTCAGAAACTTCACTCACCCTCGGTTTGATGTTTCTTGTAGCGCTCTAGCAGTCGTCCAAAGCTTCTTGTCTGTTTTTTATCCCAAGCCTTTTTGTACTCCCAAAGTCATTGATCACGCATCGTCAGCGTAATGTAATAAAGCCCTAAGCTAAATGAGTTTTATTGGCCTGACTATTTGCTTTTTTGTTAGTTATTTGCCAATGGCTCCTTACACTTGATGTGATGACCACACATGTGCACTCATGCTAATAAAGACAAACATGACTAACAGTGTTGACTTCCTTCATTGGTGGTAAACCAGTTGAGGGGCACAAGGAATTGGTTTACTTACTTGTTTGAATTGTTAAGATTGCTAATAAATCAATGAGGAAGGAAGCATTAAGTGACAGAGAAAAGAGATTATGAATGGACATACAAACACACACATGCTTTAGAGAATGAATGACAGTAGTAAAGATCTTGATTATGGTTCCTGTGAACTGCTCAGTAAATAAAAATCTAAGAAACAATGTTTTTTCAACACAAACACATAACACATCATCCAGCACTCTGTGCTACAGTTATACATCATGTAGTATTACTTGAAGCAACTGAATGATGATTTCTATGATTTCACCTGACAGATGGTACAACCGGATCCGGAAGGATCTGTCTAGAAACCAGAGTATCATAGAGGTCTAGCAACCACATAGCAACAGACTACAAAAAGACTCATCATAGTAATCTTATTATAGTTTTTGGTGCAAAATCATTTTTGCACTAATAACAGAACCTTCATGACATTTTTCAAAACTCAAAACAATCATTATTTGTAACACAGGCTGTCCAGTGTTCAAAACTTTGCATATTGCGTTCATATATTTAGAGAAGCATTTCATTGTAAAAAATGTTGTGATTTTAACGGTAAATAACTGTGAAAATGCTAAAAACACGTTAAATGGTAAATTCCTGTTAAATTTACAGGGAAACACCGTAAACTGACATTCCCAGAATTCCCTGCATTGCATTTACATTTGTTTTTATTTGATGTTTTGAAATAACTTTCTACTTAGAAACAATAATCTTTATTAGGGTTGTACAGTATGTTACATGTAATGTTGTTAAATGAATGTTTATTGCACATTTACTTACCATGATGGTGTTTAGTGTCTGTGTGAATGACACTGTGCGCCTTCTACAGTATATATGTTGTATGTATATATGTTACTATATAAAATTTACTTGTAATGAGTCGTGGTTCATCATGTGTCTTTCTCATCACCACCTGCTTTTGGTAGTTATCAGTGTATCTCAAAGCTACAAAATAGATTTCAGTACTTTAATAGGTTGGTGTATTAACATAATATCAGTTAGTACGGTTTATTTATTATTAGAAATTACGGTATTTAAAACAAAAAATATTGTTACCGTATTTTTCACGGTTTATTCTGGCAACCACAGCTGCCGTTTTTTTACCGTAAATTTTACGGATTTTTTTTTACAGTGTTGTTTTGCAGAAACATTGTATGAAAAAAGGAACATTACTTTAGATCATCCCTACACAAGATACTCACAGTTTAACTGTGTTTTTGTGAGTACAATCATGTATACAAATATAGTTGTACAAAATATGTGATTCAGGTTTTATTATTTTACCATAGAGAAACGTACAGACACAGTGGTATGTACTGTAGCACTGTAATGTGGAATTTACTGATGAAATTAAATCACAACATAGGTTTTCCAAAGGAAAAAGCTGAAGTGTCTTCTCCAATGCACCTGCGCTGCTTGTCTCCTTCTATTCCTTTGGACACTATGTAATCCTAGCCTTTCACCTTCAACTTCTGGCTCCATGTCTTCACTATGTTGAGTAGGCTACTAGGAGACCACTCATCTTACTTATATATGCTTACAAATATGTGAAATCAATCAGAAGTAGGCTAATGAGTAGCCATTAACTCATTTAAACCACTAAAAGCAATTACATAAAAGTGACAGTAATGTTGAATATGAAAATGTGTTCAGTAAAAGTGGTGCATTGGACCATAGAAACCATATCTGATAAAAAATTCAATAGATAAGGTAGATAATGTAGTCCATCTGGGTCATATTCTCTGCTAATTGGTGTCAAATGATCTTTCCTGAAACTGTCATAATCTAAACATGGACTATTGTTCATCAGTTTTCATAAAAGCTATGCTTGAAGAGTAATGCAACAGTTATGTATGATTTTAAGCAGTATCAATTGATATTTTGATCTGTGTAATGAAATGAATATACATTCAACTCAGATGTAATGTGGGAGTTGCATTTTTAAATAGTAATAATTTGTTAGGTTGTGTCATTTTGAACCAGTGACTTTAGTTCAATTAAAAAAAGTTTTTATTTAGTCTTCTATCAACACATTTCCAACTCATTTTTTAAAATGATGTATTTACGTTTAATATGCAAGTTATCTTTTCCATTAACATGTTTGTCACCATTTCTTTCATCCATTGGCCTATATATGTGTCACGCTCAGAAAGCACAGACAAGATGACTTCAATCAAAAGAGTAGTTTATTGTGCACAACATAGGAAGATCTCACAGCGGATAAAGAGCAAAAGGTGCAGGAGCAAACAACAGGTGAGTTCAAGACAGGTAAGCCACTGGTAAGTATTTCTTTCAGTTTTTAGCAGGTGAACAATGGAGATGGTTAAGTAGGTAACAGGCAAGTATACTCAGTCTTAAAAGTCTCATCCAAGTCCTCAGAGTCACCATCCACCTGTAAAGACTTTTCCAGGGAGAAAGAGCACCGTAGCACACACAGATAGGTTGCAGGGAGCGGTTAGAAGGAGCGTCTAACCTTGAGCTCAGCCATCGAGCCTCTGGCTGAGCGAACTGAAGTAGTGCAGGTGCTGATGACGGGCAGGTGTTAATAATCTGGTGATTGTGACAGGTGATTGGGTGTTTTCCGTGGGTGCTGATTTAGGGTCAGGTGAAAGTGACGGCGTGACAATATGGTGCATACTATGTCTTTTTTTAACTTGATCTCCTTAGGATGTAAACCCCCTAGCAACAACATAGCGACACAATACATCTCTCAGAAAAACCTAAAAACCACATAAAACGCTGAAAATATCTTAGCCAACACTTTTTTTTTTAAATCAAAAGACCCTATAATATGCATAGCAACACATTAAAAACACCCAGAACACCCTGGCAACCACATAGAAACAAAATAAAACTCTAACAACTCATTTAAAATTACAACAACCTAGCAACTACACAGCAACACACTAGATTATACAGAACACAATAGGAACCACATAACAAACTATAAACATCTCTGGGTTATGTATATAACCCCAGGAACGAAAACTGCATCTGAAAATGCTATGGGAACACCTACAGCGTGACCATGCTCTGAAACTGCTATGCAAACCGTCAAACGAAAGTGCTGAGATGTCACCCTCGGGTGACGTCACCGACCAGGAAGTATAAGAGCATGTGCGAAGCAGTGCACGCCAGCCCTCAGGGATGAAGCAAGCGCCCAGAAGGGGGCGCAGGGGGTATGGCAAGAGGACGCAGTTCTTGTTCCTTCAAGGAACAGGGGTTATATACATAACCCAGAGACATTCCTTTTCAAAAACTCAAACTGCATCCGAAAACGCGTTACGAGAACGTCCGAACGAGATACCCACGCCCCCAGACTCCCAAGCCCCCACCAGTGTGAATTCAATACACTATGGCACGAGGACCACTGAGCCCGGGGTTGCTGGGAGGTCCAGCCCATAGAACCTTCGCAAAGGTCAAAGGGGATGACCCACTGTCCTGCAAATGTCCGAAACCGAGACACCTGCCAAATAGGCCTTCAAGGCTGCCATACCTCTAGTTGAGTGAGCTCTGACTCCCATCAGTGAGGGGAGACCAGATAACTCATAAACATGGAGATGGTCTCCACAGTCCAACTGCTCAGGGTCTGCTATGATGCAGATAATCCCTTCCGAGGAGGACCAAATCACGCCAGCAACTGGTCCGACTTCCTCCAGAGAGCAGATCTACGCATGTAGGTATCCAGTGCTCACATTGGACATAAACAGCGTAGCTTTTCCAGGTCTACCTCCCCTCAGGGAGGTGCAAAATCTGAAGTACTACTGGCTGTGGTGGTACTGAAGGAACCTCAGGGACATAACCCGTTCGCGGGTAAAGGAAGACTTCAGCCACACCCGGGCGCAAAGTCCACACATTAAAAAGCCACAGACAAGGCCTGAAGGTCCCCTATTCTCTTCAAAGAGCCAGTCTTAAAGGTACGGAGACAGTCAGAGACTTGCTCCAACAGTTCAAAGGGGGCTCGAGAGAGGGCCCTGAGTACCAATGCCAGATCCCAAGTCGGAACTCAGGAGCGAATAGGAGGCCTCAGCCTAAGTGCACCTCGAAGAAACGAACCACTAACGGATCTCTACCCACTGAACGACCATCAATAAGGGAGTTGAAGGCCGAAATTGCTGCCACATACACCTTAAGTGTGGAGTGAGCTAATCCTGTGGATGGTCTAGTCTGCAGGAACTCCAGAACTGCACTAATCGGACAGTTAACTGGGTCCTGAGTGAACTAGAGCTGAGTGAACTAGAGAGGACCAGAGGGGACATTGTTCACTCTCTTGAGTCGCAAACAAGCCCACCTCGGCTTTGTAGAAGATTGTCCAGATTCGCTACACAACATCTGGATGCAATCTCCACTTTCCGGGCCTCAGCCCCTGTCTCGACAGGATATTTACTTCCATATTTAAGTACCCTGGAACATAGACTGCCTTATCGAGAGAAGTCTGCCCTGGGACCAAATCAGATTCTGGCGCGCCAGCTCGTTCAAGGGGTGCAAACACAGACCTCCAGGTGGTTGATCACAGGCCATGCAGCCACTTATGACCAGACTAACTGGTGAGGGACGCGTTGACCGTCCGAGTCTACACTGAGTCCCTCAAAACCAGGCCTGATTTAGGAACTCAAGGTTCCTCCATATTACCATAAGACTCGCACACACCGTCGGGAGATCTTGATCATATGAGGGGAATTCTCCTCAAAGAAAACCTTTGTCTCTGATTACTGCAAAGCTTTAGTGTACAGCATGCCTAGCGAAATCACGCTAGAAGCTGCTGCCATCCAACTCGTCAGCTTTTAAGAGAACTTAAATTCAGTCAATGGCTTCCCCACTATTCTGACTATCGTGAAACCCGAGTCAACTAGAGCGAGAGACAATCGTGCCAGCTCTGTGACCGAATTCCAGATCACGCCCAGGATACGTGGTTCTCTGAGCTGGAGAAAGCACACTTGTCTTGGCTTTTTAGCCCCAAACGTTCAAGTAACCGAGGACAGCATCTCAATGCCTGTAAGCCTCGCTCCATTATCGGGCTAGGATCTAGCCAGCTCGCCGTAGTCAAAGATACTGACACCCTGACGCCGCAACGGAGCTGGGGCTACATCTACTTTTACTATTTTGAAAGATGAACCGGGCCACAAAAAAGACCGTCATTGGTATGCTCTTTCCTCAGAAAGCAAACCTCAATGAGTCTGTCAAATCTATCATGACAAATCAGTCCTCAGACTCCAGCTGACTGACTGAATGGTTCAGTTGGCTGAGATCTAAACTGGGTCTCAGCTATCACTACCAAGGGTAGTCTCTCGAGACTGACCTCTGATGGAAAAACAGTACCTGTCCCACCCCTTCTGGCTCGCCGACCAGGTGTGGAACAGACTGTTGCAACACCCCACGGGGAAACTAGGCACCCCACCCCAGCTTGGAGCAGGGTCAGCAAGCTCTCTTTTATTTCAGAGAGCAGTCATCACATGCTACAAGCAAACAAGTACTGCCCTGCCACTGCATGGATTGAATTCAGCTCTCCCACACAGGAGACGAGGAATCTACCACTGTACCAATAGGGCAGCCTTGCAAGCCCTGCGAATTCCATACTGATCACATTCCGCTCCTGTGACCGTTTTTTTTTTTTTCGGTGCAAAAAAGTAGCCGGTATCGGCGGTTCTTTCCACTGAAAGATGTCTCCCAATCTGCTTGGCTGGGAAGGAGAAAGGGAATCACCCGTCTCCATTCACTCCAGTAGATTGTTTTGCGAGGCCCATGAATGCAGACGCCGCGGGGCTGCATACAATGCTGGCGGCTCCCTCGAGAGCAGCTGCATGCTCTTCTCCCAAACACACAACACAAACTGATGCGTGTCTTTGGGCATGAGGAAACGGCCACATCCTGTAACACATTTCACTAAATTATTTCCAGACATGTTCTTTTTAATTTTTAAACTAACTAGTGTCTGAATCGAAAAGCACACTGACAGTCACATAGAGAGCGCAGCTGAATGAATGAGGCTTGCTTCGTCACTCAAGGGCTCAGCACTTCGTTTGATGGTTTGCATAGCAGTTTCAGAGTGTGGTCACGCTGGAGCGGTTCCCATAGTGTTTTCGAATGCAGTTTGAGTTCCTGAAAAGGAACACTTTTAACACCCTAGCAACCACATAGCAACACTAAAGACCACCCACATACTTGTAGCAGTAAGTTAACACACTCACATTTTCACCTTAGTTTTTGAGTAAACTAAACACAGTTTTCCTCATGACGTATCTTATATGGATGTGAAGTCTTGCATTCAAGTCAATTAAAAACACACAGAGCTTATAATTAATAAAGAATGGAGCACATTGAAAACCCAATCTTTGCATTTGACGCAGGCAAGTCATTTCACTAATGCGCCTGAAGTACATCATCTATCCTTTAGTAGTACACCACAACAGATGATTCAAATGATGAAGCTCTTATTTCTCTTTTATAGACCTGACTTTGACTCTAACTCAACAGCAGCAGCAAATCACAGCCGTGTGCTTTCTTAACCATAATTTTTGATTCTAATTTGAGGGTTTATAGGGTTCAGTCTTTTTTTTTTTATGAGGGAATAATGAGTGCCAAAGCTCTCTCAGAGGTTATTGAACACATTTGTTTCTGTTGAGAATGAGACGGTGAACAGCGGTGACAGCTGGCATGACCTCTTTTATAGATCTTTAGATATATTTTATAATAATACACAATTAGAGGAGATAAACAGTGCTTACTGAAGCAGGAAGGGCTGCATAATTAACACTGGCATGATTGAAATTGCCACGTATATCAGAGAGGGTCCGAATGACATGCAGTCTGATCAATGAACAGTGCTGAGCAGCGTGAGAGATGGAAATCGAGAAGGCAGCTTGAACAGATACATTTAGAGCATGCGTGATCAATATTCTGGGAATTCAGAATGATTATTGAGTGTAATTTTGGGCTAAAGTCTTTATAAAATATACACTTACATTTCCAGCAGTTGCTCAGTTCATTCAGTTTAAATGGAAAATTGCTAAAGACTCCCAACTTCATAAACATCCACTGTTTCTTAAGAACTAGTCTGACCAACTAGCAGTTAGAGTTATGACCATAGAATTTTTGTTTTTGTCTAAGCAGTTATTAAAACTAGCCACAGATGTTTCACCTAAGAAAAGACTCTTAAAATCCTAATGTAGTCTAAACATTGTGATTAATGCAGCTCATCATTAGTTTAAGGCCTCGTTTACACGAAAGGAAGATGCAAATATTGCGGTTTAGCCTGTCATTTACACGAAAACCCCCTTTTTATCACAGAAAACTATTATTTCTAAAAACTACGGCCAAAGTGGAGATTTCTGATAACGCCGGTTATGTGTTGCCGTGTCAACTGGGAGAAACAGGGTCTTAGGTTCTCAAACATCACATAATACCCCAGAAAATGCTTAACGTCATGTGAGCACCCTATTTCCATAGGTTTGGCATAGTTATTATGATGCTTGATGGTGTATTTATGTGGGTTGATATACATGACAATCACAGCAGTGAGGGCTCACAGGAGAGAGGGGTTTAGACAGACTGAGTCTTTGAACTGCTTCACACGAGTCGTTTACGAATCATTTAGAAATGGGGTAAAATTAAATCTATTTTTGGAGAAAACTAAAGTGTTTTTTGACCTTGTATACATGTAAACCTGTTTTAAGAGACTCAATATTAACAATATTATAACAATATTAGCAACCTTTAAAATAGCATAATAGAGGCACTTTAATACATAGTGGAACAAGGAATTGAGCACACATGAGAAAGCTATAAACCACAGCCTAAAGCCCACAATATACTTAAGTTGTTCATGTTCTTCAACAGTCATTACACTGTGTACATGACCTCTCTCCACACTGGTGCTAATTTCATTAATCACATGACAAGACCTATTTAACTTATTTAACTTCACTTGGAAAGAGAGATGACAGGTGACTGAAACCCTCTGGAGGTTGTCTGTGCAAAGGGTTGAGCCATCATTGCAAGAGAACTTTGTCACAAATTCAGTGGTTGTCAATTTAAAACAATGCATGAAAAGCCAGAATAATGCAGAGACTCTCAATGGGGAATCAGTTCAACACTGCAGCTGGAATTGCTTGCCAGTTCAGTGCTTAACATGGTTTGTCTCTGCATGTTTAAGAGAAGTCGGACTGAAAGTACACTCAACAGTGATGAAGACTTTGACTGCAATCAGACTGCAATTTTCACGCAAGAAATTTTCAGCAAAACAGAACTAAGAACACTGAAACAATTTAATATCCTGCCCTAAGCTCGAAAAATCCTTGGTGACAAAGTTATGGCTATGAAACCCAAAGTTACAAAACTATGTAAGAGGGTGGAAGAACATAACACGTCGCACAGATCTGAGAATACAGCTAAAAAGGCTGTATAATGCACGGCAGGCCACTAGCTGGCGATGTAAATAAACACTACTTTAGCGCATGCATGCGAACAGTGTTGCAATTTTCGCAAATTTGCATGTCTGTAGTTTGCAGATAATGGTATCATTTTTATACGTGCACTTTGAGACCCGTTTTCAAAGGTTTGTGTTTCAGGCTCTGAAAATACTTTGCGAGTGGCGGATATTCCTACTTCATCTGCTGGCCTGTACAAAATATACATCATAAATAAGGTTTTTAATGAATTTCACCTTTTAATGTATGCATTTTACTACATTACTACTTCATGCAAACTGCATAGAAATGACTGGCGGTCAGTGGAGCAGAGCTACATTTTAAGGGTGTGACGTCATGTGAAAAGCCTAAGCCTAAGGCTATCAAATTTAATTTGATACTATTTTTGTTAAACATCAGTTGCTAAGCTAACAACAACAGCAAGAAGTTACTAGACATTTGATTATTCAGTTGTAAACCTGGTCTCATGAAAACAGGAACTATTTTATGAAGTGACAATTTGACATTAATATGGATCACTGACATCACTAAACTTATTGTAACTGTCACTGGGGCATAAGCGTCATACAAATTTGCCATTATAGTTACAAATTCCTGTGAGATTGCGGAAAATGAAAAGAAACAGATTGTGACCAAATATATTCAGGTAATCCCCTTTAAAAGGTCAACCTCTGCCTCCCTTGATTTATGATGTAAATAACCTTTTTAATAAGTCAAAATCAATATTATTAAGAATCCTTTCCGTGTGTGGATCAGTAAGCCACTGTAATCAAAATCAATCTACAGCGTGGCAGAGAGGTAAACAAACACGCTCACTGTGAAAGATGTTCATGCAACAGATCGCACCACATGACCATTTACCCATAATGCCCTCCTGCTGTCGTATAACTGCCCCAGCTGAGCCAAAACCAATCTCGGTAAGAGTAGACATGGCAGCCGCACACAACAGCTGCAGCGGTGTCGTCAGCCATCTGTGATCACAAACACACAACAGAATATATTGGTTTGTTACCGCAGTGTTTTCATGCAATGGCTAACGCTAATCTCCACGAACACACACAGATAACGTGTTAGCTTTCCGTGTCCATCATGAACAGGTGGCTCATTCAGCATTCATAGCGGTCACTTGAAGCTTAAGGGGTTTGAACCTGTGACCGACCGTTCAGTGATGCACAACAGTGGTTCTCAACTGTTTTTGCTTCAGAACAAAGACTTTACGTGCCAACTGGAAAGTCTTGGATTGGCCCATAGACCCAACAAAATACAGTATAATTCAATACAGTATCCAAAAGATTATTATGATCATTTTTAATGCATAAACAACACCGGACGTTACTAGATGAACACATGAAACACTACATATTATTAGTACAGTAGTTTTTCGCCATCTAAAAATGGTTTTAAAGGAAAAGTTCACCCAAAAAATGAAAATAATTGATCCTGACTCTTCCAAGCTTGGTAATGCTCGTAGATAGTGGCCATTATTTTGAAGCTCTTTAAATCGGATGTATCCGGAAGTACTGCATCGTAAAACTAACTATGTCGTACAGTACGTCTAATCAGAAGTCAGCCAAGAAGCAGGAAACCAAACAACTGGGTTTGTCTACATTTTACACAGCGGTTGAGGATTGAGTTTAATCCAGCATTTGTGTACAAATTTAATACTAAAGGTCCTTGCACGTTAAGTAAGATATTTTTATATGCATTTTTCTTTTCATATTTATCATTATTTAATATCAAAATGCTTGATGCAGATGCAAAAATGCAAAAGAAAATCGAATGTGATCCAATTTTTTTTGGATTATGGACGAAGGTCTCGGAGGCAGTGACCTTAAGTCTTTTAGTTTGTTATGAGAATGAAACAGTTTTATAAGCATGCATGTACAAGTCTCATGAGGAACCCTGAGGGAACCAGCAAAATAACAGTCCTCAGATGCCGTGTTTATTATTTACAGCATTAATCTGACATTAATTTGATTTCAAACGAGTTCCAAACGAGTACTCCACCACCTGCTTGACATCATTAATGACAATTTTAACCTTTGTGGTTTGAATCGCAGATGTGTGACAAAGTCCCTGTTTTTTCAGGAATGAGTTGTGACTAGCTTGTTAGTTTCTCCAACAATGCATCTTACTATGGTAGTAAGTTACATCATTTTTTGGCAAACGCACCTCAGAACATATTTCTTTGTATGTACGTTTTCTCTTCTGATGTTTAGATTTACCGTTATTGTCTCTTTACTTTAATCAAACCTTACTCAGTAAATTGAAGAAATACAATTTAATAGCGTTTTATGATGACAGTAAGTGTTTTTATTGAATACTATATAGTTTAATCTGACATTAATGAGAAGGGTATGGGAAATAGATGAGTGGTAACAAATGGATATTTAGGTCACTTAATAACAACACAGATCAAAATAAAAATGTCAAACACATTGATTAAAAAAAGAGGTGTTTACTTTCATTGTGTCCAGGGTGAAAAATATAAGACATGATTGAAAATATCAAAGGGTTTATGTGGAACTGCTACTGTACTGTCTTTGATAAGAGACACTTCCCTGACCGGATCGATACTTTAATCAAGACACAAACACAAAATGGATGTACTTCCATGAACTGCAAATTATTAATAAAAATGTTCTCTACTGGAGCTCAAGTGAGCACAATATGAGGGACTTTTTTCTTTTTGAAAATTTATTTAAAATATAAATTGAACAGCACATCCATAAATGAAGTTTTATACCCAGAACTCAGTCAAACTGAAGTTGTTCATCTTACCAGTTTGATGTATTGCTGTCTGAAAGTTCGGGTTCAGTCTCCTCCAATGCAGTTATACGCAACTCAGAAATGAATAATCATTATAAATCACTCAGAAAAAGGTCACAGGTGCAGATATTGCTTTTTAACTGAAGGTTAGCCACAAAATAAAACCGAGACAACAAATTAATTCATCTTCAATATTTCAATCAATACATATGAATATACATATGCCATATTATAACTGTATTTACTGAATTAATGAGTCTTACCCACATTTCGGCTGAACAAAACTGAAGGCCTTTTATATTTATATATATATACGTAAAAGGTCAACACTCCTCCATTCGTCTTTACAACCTGGAAAGGTCAAAGCATTACTCAAAGTTTTATCATAATGCAGATGAAACCTACACAGATAATCCATGGCAAAACAGATTATGACACAATGCAGGGTGCCACACAGGCCGGTCACTCTCACTGGCTGTCGCTGGCCATATGGGCTGCAAAATTCTGTCTCGGAAACTGCAAACTTGACAACACTTAACATCATTTAGTCAGATTTGAAAGGTTAGACAACAACGTACTTCTGGATCAAAGCAGACTCAATCAAACATGACAGTGTTGATGATGATGATGTCATCAGTGATTACTAAGCTTCCTCAGTGGAATGGATTATAGAGGCATGCCAATCAAAATAAAAACGAGTAGAAAAAAATTCATTTTCATGCATTATCGCTATTAGTATAAATGTCATTCGGAACAGCATGTTTATTGTTATATGCTATTATAATGCCTGAATTGCCTTTATTTATTTTCGCTCACCACTGCATCCAAAACACTGTTGATTTACATACCGTGAGCCACCGTGGCTAATAGATGAATCTCAGACACAAAGAGACACCTGCGTAAACTTCTACACACAGCAGCCCGACTGAAAGCTGCACTAATATGTTTTGACAAATGTTTAACCGGCCATTTTACGAATGACAAACACATAAACCATTGTTCTGTGAGGGACACACACAGAGTGCTGGCATGACATACGTATCCTGCTGTGCAACATGCAAAACTCTGCCTAAAATGATGTTCAATTACAATTTCTAAATATTCTATTTCTATTATTATTTCCCTTACCAAAAAAATCACTAATCTCTCATTTTATTAGAGTAAAAGTGTGGTAACCATGTTTTTAGTGGATGCAAATACATAACAGTTTTACTGCATTAGTTAAACTATATGGTTAGTGTACCAAAACCATGGATAAATGTCAATAATACTTTTATTTCTAGTAAAAACATGGTTGATTTTCCTAAAAAAGAATTATCCATCATATTTTCCCTATAAGAGGCCATTTATGTGGCTTCCTGTGTCTTCCACTTCCAGCTATTTTTAGTTCATTTTAGCTCGTTTTGCTGCTCGATATTGCAAACTTGTGTTTTACCATATTAGATATGAATTTAAAGTCTTCATTATAAACTCTGGGTTGCAGCACAAACAATTGTACTGTTTAATGCACCTTGTTACTCTTCTCTTTATTTCCTTACCATGGCCAATGAAGCAGAAGTCTTGCACATTCACAGAAAACAACTTACTAACACGTTTAAAAATAAGGTGAATACACACTGTTTTTGTAAACCCAACTTCATCTTATACAATTATATACATTTTCATTTCAAATACTGGGGGAACAGCTACTATGATCAAGAAAAACAATTATGCAAATGTGAGCAACCGCTAAAGTTAGTCGGCCATTTTTAATTCAAAATTGCGTTGAAAAAACCAACTCCGTGTCAAACTGTCCTTATTTTTTCCACTTTACTACAGATTCACAAAACTTACTTATGACAGGACTTGGCTATCTGTGCAAGGAAAAACAATGAAAAAACGCCAATAATAAACAGAATAGCATGCTATTGATACGCGCGCGATTGGATATGCATGCCAAAGTCCATTTCTGATATGCATTTTTGTGCAAGTGCAAGCATGATTCGCATAATGGGCAAGAAATAATAATATTATATATATTTTTATTATTAATAATGTTTATCCACTGTACTTTTATACATATATACTGTGTATATGCATTCTCATATAATTATTTTTATATGATTTTTTATCCACAGCGAAATCACTGATTAAATAACGATTTAATATAGCAGCGTACGTTCAAATAACGCAAGATTTAAACCTCTATCCTTCAGCCAGTCGTGTAAAATGTCACACCCACCGTCAGCAGGACGAGATTAGCACTCCCGCGGACTGTTAGGATGAAACTCGGACAGATAACCGGAGCACCTGGCTTTATACAGCCATATTCACTAACTTTAACAAGTGATGTTATTATAAAGATAAGCGTTCTCAATAACTCCAGGGTAATATAATGAAACGCCTCCGATATTAACAGTAACGCGCCGCTGTAAGCCTCTTTAAGAGCGCGCGCAGGTGGATGCAAATAGAAGCGCTCGAGCTGAGATGCGGACCTGACAGAAAACTCTGGCGTCAAAGAATGAACAGCGATGACTTTACAGCTCACCGTGACCGTGCTTGTGCCTTTAATGACAGAAAATAACGGGACGCGCGCTTCAGACTTTAGCGCAACTTTCGGAGTTTACGGGAACGCGCAAATAATGGCAAAGAAGAAACTGGTTTTATCGGGCAGTTTTATCAAGGGATTCCCAGATGACAGGTTATTATAGAGGCAGACATGCCAGCCAACCTCACCGTCTCCAGCCACACCACGAACTACAACTTCCCAGCCCTCATCTTCGGGATATTATTGATCGTGATCATCATCTGCGGGAACGTGTTGGTGTGTCTGAGCGTTTACACGGAGAAAGCGCTGAAGACCACAACCAACTACTTCATAGTCAGTTTGGCTGTTGCTGATTTGTTGTTGGCTGTGCTGGTCCTGCCGCTGTTCGTGTACGCAGAGGTGAGCCGAGACACTTCGTTGACTACAAATTTGACATTTCATCTACTGTAATGCAGCCTAATATTTACTGTGCCTATAAGGTTGGCCAGAAAACAACCAGGTTTGTACCTACATTAAAACCCTGCTAAGCTGGTTGGTGATCCTTCTTATTGATACCACTGTAAGATTTCACCACTTTCATGCTGGTTTTTGCTATTGTCTATACTAAACATACTTTATTTCAAGTCAGCTAAATGTATAAAGGGCAATATATATATATATATATATATATATACATACATGCACAGTATATTAAATATTTACAGAATATTAAAATGTATCTAAATCATTTAAATATTTCATTTTAAATGTGTGTGTGTGTGCAATAATTAGACTATTTTTGCTTAAAAACAAACTTGGGGAAAATATTAATACAAATAAATAAATGAATACATAAAATACTTAAACCTAAATTAATTTGCATTAATAAATTAGTACATATACATAAATATTTAATTTTGAGTGCATATGTGTGTGTGTGTGTATATATATATATATATATATATATATATATAAATATATATGAACTGTTTACTTAGAAATATATTTATTACTAAATTATTACATATCAATAAGTAAATTGAACTTAATTTATTTAAATATTACATTTTGATATGTATGTAATGTAATGTTTGTGTATATATTGACATACTGCACTTGATATACACATGCAAAAAAACCATTTCAATATTTCAGATTTAATAAAAAATCTTTGAGAATGTAAACTTAAAAACATGTTTAAAACATATTTGTTTTAACAACAACTGAAGTAGCTCGCCATTAATTATGGTAACCATGGTAATGAGTAATCTTTCATCTGTTTACGTGATCTTAAAAAAAATTCTTAATATCACACTGTCCCAAAACAAACCTGGCATCAATACTCAATTGTTACCCTTCAGCGAAACACTTTGCAGACACGCATTCATTCGGCCCCCCTCCCACCGAGACTGTCTGTCTCCGCCAGAGCCGGACATCATAAACACACATCGCACAATACACATTGTCTGTCACCCTGGGATGTGGCCGTGAGGTCCGAGACCAAAGAGGCCTCCAAAAAACTAGCGATCGGACATTCCATGCAGGCACGGATCTGGATACAGAGTCCCCTAGACTGGATACTGAGGGCCCCAGACAGCGGGGGCAAGGTCACCGAGAGCGAAGCAAACGGCTCATGGCTGGCTCTTCAGGCCAAGGACACAGAGAAAATATGCTCCGTGAGTCAGCTGTAGCTTAATTACAATTTTACATGAGCCCCCTCACCACGATCTCATGGCTTCCACTTGTAGAGTGAATGTGGCTCGTTGGCATCGGAGAGAGGCCATTACCAAAAAGCAATTAAGAATCTGTCCTCTTCTCCAGGCCAATAATTAAAATGCCATTAAATCCTCCTCTCTGCTGTTGTATCGCTTTTTTTTAGACCGTGGGATGTGTATCAGCTACTAAATTACCATCGGGCCCGGAGCATGTGGTGTGTGTGTGTGTGTTTGGCTGGGTTGTTGTGACGACGCCAAGCCGATAACAGGGAAATTAAGGCTCCACAGTTGCTCCGCTGTGGCACTAAGAACACGAGGTTAGGGGAAGGTGAAAGAGGTCAGAGGGCCACAGGAATTAAGGGATTTGGAGAAATGGAAGCAACAAGTTAAAGACGGTGGTGTTTTTCTCTTCTTCTCAGTTCCAGGATGGGGTTTGGTCCCTCAATATGACCGTATGTGATGGACTGATGACCATGGATGTGATGCTATGCACTGCCTCTATATTTAACCTCTGCGCCATCAGCATAGACAGGTAGGTCTGACTTTACTTTAAAATAACATTGTAAAAATATAATAAGACAACAACCATACAGGAAATGGTTTTATTACTAACAAAAAGAGTCAATTAAAAAAAAAACAAAAAAAAACAAACATTTAATTTCAGTTAGCAATAAGTATAATTTCCCACTTTTATTTGTTTTTAGTTTAACCTAAAGTCCTGAAATTTGTTAAAACTAAAATAAACATAAATGAGAACAGATTTACTTAAATAATAATAATAATAGTAAAAAACAAGAAAATTATGAAAGCTTTAACTAAAATTAAAAA
>JAUYWG010000066.1:2793683-2816840 GCA_034779775.1 Enteromius afrohamiltoni | reverse complement strand
TATATATATATATATATGACTAATTATATAAAAATATCAGTTACAAACATTAAAACTTTAAAATAACGCCCATGCATTAGCAGTTTTTAAAGGTTTGTTATGGACTGATTTTCACATTGGCAGTCATCAAAAGAATAAAATTAAAGGGAAACTTAAATAATTAAAAAAAACATTTAAAAAAGTAATAATAAATGTTTTTAGATATTTTTGGCTCTTTAAAGGCTTCACACTTTGTATATATTCAGTTTGGACAAACTCTGCACAATTAAAATTAATTTATTTGCATGTAAATGATCACTGAGATATTATAAGAGCTAAATATTTAATATACATATTTTTATTTTAGTTAAATTTCAGTAATTTAGTTGAGCGGTTCAGTGTTTTGTTATTATTATTATTATTTCAAAATGTGTCTCTATATCTTTTGTTAATTTTTATTTCAGTTTTATTTTAGTTAATGTATAAAATCACAAATTAATGTACATGAAAATTTGTCTTAAAAATAACTTTTAATATAGTATTTCAGTTAACTTATTTAATTATTTAACATATTAAAAGCATGTATTTTTTCATACAAGTAAGGAAAACGTATAATATAATAACCCTGTTCACAACCTTATGCAAATTAGATTTTATGCCAATATACAGTAGTTTGCAGCTACTTCCAGTAAAAATGTATTATTATTTACAGTCATTATTAAAGAAAAACTCACTGCGGTAACCCAGAAACCACTTTATTTCGGAGACAGAGTTGAAGAAATGCTGTGTGAAACGTCCCTTTAAATTCTGATGTCTGAACTCATGGGAACTGGGCGGAGGACTGATGAATCAAATTCATGCAGTACACTGATTTGCACTGATCTAGTTTTATATTTTAAAAGCTGTAAGGGTCACAGCAGGTTACCTTCCTAATTGTGGGTCTGTTTGAAGACACGATGAAATAACATTTATCATAAAAGTGGCATCCTGCTATGATTAAAAGAACAGAAAGATGAGTAAAAACAGAGACTGAGCAAATGTGCTCAGAATAACTAAATGGCATGAAGTTGCAGGCTTTATCTCCGAATTACAACGGATTCCTCATTTAGGCCCTCCTCCGCTGTCCCGCCGTCGCTAACCTGACGATTCGAGTCAACTGTGAGGTCATTAAGATCCCTCCTGCCATTCTGTGTGGCTCGGCAGAAGGTGTTTTGAGAGATTAATGAGATATACACTCAGGACGAGATACAGCAGCGGGAAACCAGTTATGTAAGGAAAGGCTGCAGACGCATGGCTCGGCAGAACTCGGGACGCAGTCAGCATGAAAAACCAATGTGTGGAGAGCAGATACACGGACCTCCGCTGCGTGTGGCAGGAGTTGTTTGAAACATGAGTTGTGAGATGCTGGGAGTTCACACTCCTGTTTACAAATATACTCGGCCAACAATAAAGGCCGTTTCTGTCACTGGGGTGATGATTTGAGAAGCAGTTCAATTCAAAACTCAGCTCAAATTTATTTATAAAGCCTGTTTAAAAGGATAAAAAAGCTGTACGTAAAATAACACGAAACTCATCACAAACAAAAAGGACAACATATCGTAACAGCAAATCATCATTATTAAATAAAATGATATGCATGAATAGATGTATCGCACAAAACGTACTATACATCAACACTCCTTAAAATATAAAATAAAAGTTTATTTTGCCTGAAGAAAGTGTTATAAGCAAGGCATTATAAATATAAATAATGACAAGCATCAATACATACAGAATTTTATATATATATATATATAATTCTGTATGTATTCATTTTCAGAAAACATTTATATACTCAGTAACAATATTTTATATATTATTTATTTTAATATTTTAATTATAGTATTATTAACAATATTTTTGTATATTATTTATTTTAATATTTTAATTATAGTATCATTAACAATATTTTATATATATATGTGTGTGTGTGTGTGTGTGTGTGTGTGTACACACAAAATTTTAATATTTTGTGATCAATTTATATATATAAGTCTTAAAAAAAGAAATGACAATAATTTTGATTGTCAATAATTTTGGGGTGAAATATTCTCTGGTTCACTATTAGATTCACCCTTATGCTTTACCTTCTGTAAACTGGAATCGCATTATAAAACACAAACGAGTTGGATATTATCTGATTAGCAGTTGAAGGTTCAGGGGAATATCAGGTCAACACATAATTGGCTCAACAATCAGCGAATGAGAGACTGGAGCAGTGGCTTAGCTAGCATATAATGCTAAAAGCAAAGTGTTCATTAGGGGCAAGAAAATCTGAAAAATCAGGGTATCTTCCATCCATGCCATCTGTTTTCAAAGAAAAAAACGCATCATTTTTCATGGACAGAATACGAGTAAACCACTTTAACGTTCAATCTCTACACGTGTGGCTTGACACAAACAGTACCGAGACAAAGCCTATAGACAGAGCTTTCTTTTGTGTATGAATAAATTATGTGACCTATGAGTGAAATATTAGTTTTATCAAAAATATTAATTTGCTTCGCACACTCACAAATACTAGCTTACATCTTTAGCACACCGCCTGATTTATTATAACCACCTATTCAAATCTGTGTGGAAAACTGCGCGATGCACCACCATTTAATATATATGTCTGTCTGTGTGTGTGTGTGAGTGTGTGTGTACAACTGTACGCACGGTGTGTACCACGAGAGCTCAGATTGACCTGATATTTCAGCACCAAATTAATTATAGGCCCCTCCCATGTTCCATATTTCTGTACGACTGAACCAGCCATGCATTATTTCTAATTGTTTTCGTCTTTTGCAAGCAAAATAGTAACAGAAAATCGTGATATGCGCACTTTGTTAAATAAAACTAAACCCTTTACAGTTCCGAATGATGTATTACTTTTACCTTTGTGAGCAAAAATGAAGTTGTTTCTACTGAAAAAAAAATTATAATAATCCTAACAATATAATGACGCTGGCTCCTCTGTGTCCTTCGGAGCGCGCTTCAGCTTCTTTTGGATATGCGTCAGCGCACATTTATATATTTACCGCCCACTTGTTGGTCTTTTCGCATTGCTAATTCATTCTTGACCACTAGATGCAGCTTTTGGAGCCTTAAAATAGCGGTTTCTCCGGTAACCCTGTACACAAAGCAGCACGCGCTCAACAAGCTTTTATTATGAAATGGAAATAAAATCGTCCGCTCTGACCAATCACAGCACATTAGCATCACGCAAAGTAGGAGTTTGGAATAATTAAGTAGTTCAGATCAAAATAAATGCATATTATAAGAAAATGAAAGTGTATTTTGACCATGCATGCATGTCTAACTGTTGTTAAATGCCAAAACCCAAATATTATCCCTTCATTACACATATCAGGGGTATATCAGGGGCTTTGCATGGATTGTCTTTGTAATACCTCATGTGGTTCCCTCCAGGTTCATCGCAGTCTCCGTCCCTCTTAATTACAACCGCAAACACGTAGACCAGAGACAGATTGTACTGCTTTCTGCCACATGGATCCTGGCCTTGGCCGTGGCCTCCCCCGTGATGTTCGGAATCAACAACGTCCCCAACCGGGACCACAGCGAATGCAAGCTGGAGGACAGCAACTACGTGGTATACTCCTCCGTCTGTTCGTTTTTCGTGCCGTGCCCCATCATGCTTCTGCTGTACTGCGGGATGTTCCGGGGCCTGAGGAAGTGGGAGGAGGCGAGGAAGGCCAAGCTGAGGAGCAGCATGCAGGCCTGCAGAAAGCTTCAGGAGGCCGCCGCGTCCCTGCAGCCGCTGTCCGGTCTGCCCCCTCCTCTGCCGCCCGTCATCGAGAAAGACCTGACTGACCTTACCTTAGAAGAGCTGGACCAAGACCACTACCCCGATCCTGACAGCCCCGATCCTGTGTCCATGCTCGCATACCCCGGCGGGAGCTACAATCAAGATCAAAACCAGAACCGGCAACGGAAGAGAGCGAAAATAAACGGCAGGGAGAGGAAAGCCATGAGGGTGCTTCCTGTTGTAGTTGGTAAGCCAATACATAAATGAATTTATTAAGGTACGAATGTTCTGTCACAGCTTAGGGCAGCTTAGAAAGAGATTTATTACCAAGTATGTTTACACACAAAAGGAATTTGATTTGATGACAGGAGCTTCCAGTCCTGGAGAAGGTATGGACGTAACTCAGACATACTAATTGCTCTGTATGCAGAGTAGGAGTACAGAAAACAATGGTTGTGTTCGGATTCCTGCTTATTATGCTATATTATCACCATATATTGCATTCATTCCTTTAGTCAACTTGTTTTTTTTTTTTTCAATTAGGACTGGTTTTGTGTTTCTATGTGCATCTGATTAATCGTACGCCTCATTTATCTGAGAGTAGGTACCTCGTTTTTGCTTTTTTATGAATTCCTCATTCACTTTCAGTGGCTGGCCATTTGTGACAAGTATGATAAAAGAAAAGCATTTAAAAGAAACCTTTCTGATTGAACATTAAACACACTAGTGTGATAAACTACAAATATTTCACATTTTTTGTTTAATATTGTTATTTATTTATTTTTTATTGGTTATTTGTTAGTTATTTATTTTATTTTTTACATACTGTACATTACATTACTTTTTACTTTAGCTTGAACAGTGATCGAGTAACATTGTTTTACTTTAAATTACTTTGAGCTGCTTTGAATTTTTAGTATAATAACATTTATATTTTAAATCATTTTTATGTTTTTATAGCTTTTACATTTTTTTTAAGAGGAAATAACCATATTTTTCAGTAAATGTCTAAATGATTTTTTAAAAATATTTATTGAAAGGCCAAAAGACGACTTTGAATTTATAGCAAAACCTTTATTTATTTATTACTTTTTTTTACAGCCTTCAAATCACAGAAAAAGTGACAGATTATTTAGTACTGAAGTAGAGCTTTTTAAAAGCTCTTTTTTTGTGTAGCAATCACTCAGTTAGGCGAGCTAAAATGTATTTTAGCATTTATTTAGGCAAAGGAATTAAAAGCTGTGTTTTTACACCTCTGCTCTCTCTAATCGATTTCAAAAAACAAAAAGAGATGAAAAACAGCCTCTAGCTTCTAAACTGGGCTGACTAGAGGAGTGATTACAAACACTCCTTCCACATGTGCTGAAACGAGGAACTCCACTGGCCCTCATTGGCTAATCATTCCTCACCAATCCTCCAATCCGATTATGATGTAAGCCTCACTTTAGTCCAGCAGGCAGAGTGGGGGCAGCCGTCACATTAAGACATGCACTTATCCTCTTCACGGGTTCCTGAGAGATGTGTCACCGATGTACTCCGTACAGTACTGACTGAACTTGCCAATCCTTTCACCTCTTGTCAACCCGAGTACAGACAAGAGAGAGAAAGAGAGAGACAGTTAAAGGTCAGGATTTCCACAATGCACATTGCCAGTCATGTTCAAAAGCTCAATCTCAGATCAAATGTTTCATATAAAACAAAATTCGAAGTACTCCAGATTGAACCCCATTGACTTCTACAGTAATGCCACAGAAGAACCATTTTGTTTTCCTTAAAGAACCTTTCTTAAAAGAACCATATTTTCTTTAACCTGGTCTTATAAAAATATGTACCTCTGTGCACTATTTGTGCAACCCTGTTTTTATGTGCCTCACTACACGTTTCGCTGCAGTTATGTCAAATATGTCCACTGGGTGATGCTTAAACACAGGTTCCATATGTGAACCCTGGCACATTTTTATTGCATTGATATTGGTATGTATTGCAGTGTTTTTATTATGCTGCTTCAGGTACGCATCGCAACAGTTATCCGTGGACTATTGCTAAAAGTTAATGCTGTTGGAAATATGCCCTACACCAAATCCAACCTTACATCACCTATTAGTAGGGATGTAACTGTATTGTAAATGTTTTCGATACTACTGTGGTCGCATGACTCGATAAAACGATTGGTCTTCTGAGAAGAGTTTGCTCAGGCGAATGGAGCGAACGGGAGGTAGCAGGAACTACAATTCCCATCAGCCCCAAGCGTGGCCATCATCCTTTGCGGTCTGTTGTTGTCGCTACAGATCAGTGTTGTCAACTTAGCGACTTTGTTTCTATATTTAGTGACTTTTCAGACCCCCTTGGCGTCATTTTCCCTAAAAGCGACTAGCGACAAATCTAGAGACTTCTGTGTATGCCATTGATATGTTCAGTGTTCAAACGCTTCTGGCACTTTTGAGTCTCTTCATTAGTTTTGTTTTTCCTGTAAATGATTCAATAAATACCGTACCGTGCCATTCATACCGAGGTATTATCGTACCGTGACGTTTTGATACCGTTACATCCCCACCAGACAGTGTTCACAAATGCAAAAAAAAGGCATATGTTAATGCAAATGGCCATTTCCACTTCCTTTTCCACAGATTTGAACTGTTTTGTCGAACCGTAGCTACGCAGGATATGAACCGGCGCTCCTCGCCTCTCAAGTACATCTCTCTACCAAACAAACAGTCTGAAAACCCAAAAATGAAGCTGGATATGTGTAAGACTAATGTTTAAAAGCATCAGTCATCAGTCAGTCATAACATGATATTCTTCAAGTATTTGTGCGAAAATTCACTTTATTGATACAAAAATCTAAATTTGTGTGATAACTGCATGTAGTGTTCATTTACTTTGGAAACTGCAGTGATATGTACTTATTGGTACATATTTTGTGTCTCGCTAATAAGACCAGGTAGGTTTTAACAATAAGGTAGGTTTGTAATAATACGAAAAACCATCATCCATCATTAAGAACCTTTGTGAAACTATGTATGCCAATAAAAAAAATGACCTTCTATGGAATTGTTTAAGAAAAACCCTTTTGGAAACTTTATTCCATTTAATAGTGAATAGATAAATGTTAATGTCCTTTACGCTGACTTTCAGCAGTGCTACCGGCTACCTCTCCTTCCTCTCACTTGTCTTCTGACGGATGACAGATCTGTGGATCCAGCAGAAGTGGGACAGACAGGTCATAGTTCTGAAGATAGCCACCCTCTGTTACTTCTATTTGGAAGCTCACAGAGTAGAAGTGAATAATAGACCTTATATCTGTGATCTGAGATGAGGCTTGCTCAGTTAAAAAATGTAAATTAAAATAATTTTAGTTATGCCTGCCTCCAAAAAACAATTGAAATACCTGTAAAATGAAGTGGACAGAGTTACTGTAGCATAAATGTGATCCTGCAGGTTCATTCACACCAACAGACAATACTGTTCTGTTTGTGTTAAGCATGCTGTGCAGTTATTTCTCTGTTGCTGTAAATTTTGACTGTATGTCAAGGTTTTTTTTTTTTTTTTTGCTCAAAAGCTGGAACAAAGAGTCAAACTGTAATATACTGGTACTTTGTCCAGTGTTGCCAAGTCTGTGGTTTTCCTGCGAAATTGGGCTGCTTTTAGACTGTTGGCGTAGATTGCTTTTTAGTCTGCAAGTTAAAGCGATCTACCCAGAAAGAAATTTCAAAAAGGTGAAAAACTGTGGGTAATGTGGTTGGCTTAGTGTTGGGATCGTTTTAAATGGCAATCGGGAAGGTTTTATTTTACAAACCTGGCAACCCTGTCTAGCTACAGAATTAGAATAATGATTAAAACTTATTGTTCTCATCATAATTATGACTTTTTAGTTGACTTTTGGCATGAAAGCTCAAAGAATATTAACTGTCAAGAAAATTAAATGAGTGTCCACACCAAAATATTCTCATCTGCCACTTTAAATGGTGGATTATGGATTCTGATTAGCTTTCACTTTCAAAAAAAATTCTGAAAGTGATTCCAAGAATATTGTTGATTTTTTTAGTGTACAGTATATATAAAAAACATTCCTTGTAACCAATTGAGTTAATTTTCAGCCACAAAACGAGTTATGAAAGGAAATAAAATGCAAAAACTAGGCCACCTGAAAACACATGAATAATATGATTTGAGATTTGAGGTAGACCAGTAGTTTGTATAAATAAGGTGTGCATTGAATAATTTTTCACCGGTCATCTTCAGGTGCCTTCCTGTTCTGCTGGACGCCATTCTTCGTAGTGCACACGATGAGGGCTCTCTGTGAAGACTGCTACATCCCCAGCAGCGTCACCAGCATCGTGACCTGGTTAGGCTACGTCAACAGCGCCATCAACCCCATCATCTACACCGTCTTTAACACAGAGTTCAGGAAGTTCTTCCGGAAGTTCTTGCCGACTCTGCCCAACTGCTGCTAGCATGAACATGCTCTCTGCTAACAGTTTACAAACCTAAAAGTATAAATAAACCAGACACATAAAGCTTATATGTAAATACAACATGTTGTATGAAACAAATTTGAAGGTTAATAATGCACTAAGATGTTTGCTGCCATTACGTTTTTATTTTACGGTTTAATTTCGAATGTTTACATTTTGAGAGCTGACAGACTCTGATGAAACGCAGGCAGGATGGATATGCGTAAATCTTTCGTAAAGTCACTATTACATAAACTGTCATTTCCTTAAATGAAAAATGTAAATTATTTTGAGATCATTCTTATCGTGTGTGTACACCAAAAACGAAGTGAATATTCGCGTCGTGTTATTTAATCTAGATTACCTTTGCATTTTTAGCATCACTTGTGCAAAGAAATAAATTTTTAAAAAATTTTCAAAAGCTTTTTTGTGCGAAAGACACCATGGTCACCACCCATCTTGAAAAGTTTTCCCCCCTCACATACAGTATACCAACACAAACAGGAAGTTAATATCACCAACCATTTCCATTTTATTAAGGTGTATCCATATAAATGGCCCACCCTGTACAATGTTTACATGCGAATAAACATGGAGTAATGCAAAAATACAAAAACGTCTATTTTTATCGAAACTGACAGTTCATGCAATAGTGGCTTCGCGAACAATTTCAACATTTCATTCCGTTTGTGTTTCATAAATGATGTGCAGTTTATGCTTTGAAGCTTTTTTGACAGGAGTGTCTGTGCAACGGACTACGGTGACCGTTCTCATGTGATATGCGACAAAGCTCGTCCAGACGCTCATTTTATATCTGACCTGCACTGACATTCATCAGAGGAAGTAAATGTTTTCCACAGACAAGAAGTACTTTCTGCTGATGTCCAAAAGAGGAGATAAAGAGATATCCATTCATTTTATATATTCACCTCGCGAAAAACTTAATGGATGAAAAGCCCGGGAACAAAGAAGACGGTGACTAGAAGTATTACTAAAGAAGAATGATGAAGAAATGAACAAAATGACATCGCAAAGGTTAACATTTTTGGAACAATAACTGAAGCGGATCTCCAATGTGGAGATCAAAACTAAATCAATGCAATCAAGTCAAACAAAAACCGATTCAGGAGATGTTTTTTTTAAGATTGTGAAGAACTTTACTGTATAACTTGTTGGAACGCTGAGGCAAATGTAGGTTAGATTTTCGCTGGCAATTGTTTACATGCCTTTCGTGTTATTTGTACTCTTCAGGTAACGCAGTGTTCATTAAAACTGAGTGAACTGGTTACAATGTCTTTATACACAGGGAGTGGTTTGAGTTCTGTGAATAGGGTGTTAGAGTTTTAAAGCTCAATTTATCATTCTTCTACTTGTATTTGAAATATTGATTTCACTGCTGAGCCGACATTGTAAATGGTATGTTTGCTGCTTTTGATAAATTAAAAATATATATTTAAAATACCACTGAGAGTTGATCATAGAATAGATCAGCTTTATGGGCTATCGATATATTCCCATATATACTGAGGGGACTGCAAAAGTCTTAAAGGAACAGCGCACTCAAAAATGACAGTTCAATACCAAGATTTGTTTCTCCATCTAAACAGATTTTGAGAATTTAGCATTATGTTACTTACTCACCAATGTATGCTATGCAGTGAATGGGTGCCGTCAGAATAAGAATGCCGTCCGAACAGCTGTTAAAAATATTACAATACAAATATGCTCAGAACAAGCAATGTTTACAACAGTCCAAAATAGCCCTAAACAAGTATGTTGGTTGATTTTGACGTGAGGGGACCTTTTTAATAGATGTAGCAAAATCATGCACTCAGGCCACAGTTAAAAACACCTTTAAGGAACAGTTCAGCCCAAAATGAAAATGCTATCATTAATTGTGGATTGTTCTGTAATTACTTATGGTGATGTTTTTATCAGCTTGCATTCTGATGGCACCCATTCACCCTTTGGTGAGCAAGTGAAGCACCAATCATTTCTCAAAATCCGTTCCATTGAAATAAATAAATAAATAAAAATCTACATATAGAATGGCTTTTTTCAGCAAATTTTCAATATTGGCCAAACTATTCTGTTAAGTTCGAGAAGCCATGAAAAAACAAGACAGTTAGCAATTATCTGGATGTGCATTATTAAATAGTATTCCATCACTGTTAATAATTTACAGATTTACATAACAAAGTTTTTTCCCCCATGCTGATGACTACGCAGGTATTTATTTCGATAAGATGTCATCATTCTCCCCCGTCATCTGTGTGATCTCCCTCATTCCTAATTCAAAGATGTTTCTTTTTTACTCCAAAAACAGTAAAATATAATTTCCTTAAAAGTAAAGCTGAGCGTGACATCAAGGTCAAACACAGACGGTGACGTGTGTCCTTCGCTGATGTGAATGTATTTCCTGATGCTTTTAAAATGAGACCTGTCGAAACTTATTATGCTCAGAAACCCACAGCGGCAGCGGCAGCCTGTCCGGCTTCATTCCACCCACTCTCTTCTCATGCAAAAAAGACGGAGACCTGTCAAACAACACCTGAGACAGCTAAAAGACATCATGCAGTCTGAGAATGGCCAAAACATAGGCGTAAATGCAGCATATGGGCATATGGAGCAACGGAGAACCTCTAGATACGCCTTCAAAGCTCAGGAGGTCTCAGTCGATTATTTACGCATGTACTTTGTCTCAGATGTTTCTTTGAGGTAAAAATAGCCACAAATGAGTCAGCAGTTGACATACAGTACAGTAAGAGTAGAGTTGTATAATATGTACAGCAAACCATATTAATTGATGGGAATTTGTTATATTGTGACTCTTTGAGATACTGTCTACTTAATCTTAAACTCTACTTAGTTTTTCTCAAGATAAATGAACTCCAGTTCCCATATGATCTCCACTTATTGTTGCTGTCTGGGAGACACAAAATAAACAGAGATTGAGCTGTAATTTATATTTCCTAAAGATTTTGTTCTAGATAATAACATATCAACAAAATATCAGAAGCTATGATCAAGGGTTTTAAGTGTAAACAACACAAAAGTAAGCTTTCCAGTAACTCAAACTGTGATCGTGGCACTAGCAAGATCCAGGTCATGGTTTTGATTCCCAGAGAAAGCAAGAACCGATTAATGCAATATAATTTGCTGTAAATAAAAATAAACACCTGTCAAATGCATAAATATGAAATAATATTAGCATTTTTGCCTTTGCAAAACTCTGGAACCATATTGAGCCTTCTGATTGGTTGTTTGTGTTGCTATGCAGTTTTTGTGGTGTTCAGAGTAGTTCCCAGGGTGTTGCTATGCAGTTACGCAAGCATTCTGAATAGGAGTTTGTGTTGCTATGCAGTTTTTGGAGTGTTCTGAGTGGTTACCTGGGTGTTACTATGCAGCTGATTAAGTCGGGCTCACACTACAGGAGTTTTAAAATCCTAACCGACTGAGAAATCTGGTTGCAGCATGCACAAGGAGAATCTTTGCATTTGAATTTGAACATCGTGGCTCATCACACACTACAAGATATTATTCAGATTATCATTACAGAGGGAGCGTCTCATGTGATCTCACTCGGCAGATCTTCATGATATTTTGGTGATGTTTACGTTAGCTAGCGTGCTAGCTGCTGTACTCAAAAGGTAGATTCAGAACTGAGGTGATTTCACTCCAGCGTTTCGCCTTAAAGCCAGCTCACATAAGAGCAAGGCATAATAACAAATGCAGTCACGGGCACAGATGGATAGACAGCAGATAAGGAGGATCAGCTTGTCGATCTGTGGCAAGAGAAGGTTTATACAACGTGTCCTGGAAAACATATTTATTCTCTATTAAGTCCCAAGAGATTCGGGGCTAAATATCCTGTAGTGGGAGCCAGGGTTTAGGTGTTCTAAGTGTTTTGTGTTGCTGTTTCAAATAATTATGTTTGAAGTTTTTTTGTGTGTTGCTATGCAGTGCTATTAGGGTGTCTTGGGTAGTTGCTAGACCGTTGCTATACAGTTACTAAGGTGGTTGTTTGTGTTTGTAGGGTTTTAGGTGATTGCTTATTGGCTTTCTCAAAAGATCCATGCCCACAATCCTCTATGAGATTCTTTATTTGATGCAAATTTTAAGTCTAAACGCTTTCAAAAAGTTTAGTTTTTTTGTATGAAAAGGTTACATTACCTGCTTTCTTGAAGAATGAATGATCTTTTCTCTCATAAGTTCCACTCCAGGGTCACCACAGCTTTCCAAAAATCACCTTTCAAGGAAAAAAGCAGCAGCATCTTCTCAGAAACTCATAGTACAGCCCTCATTACCAGAACTGACATGGAAATGTCAGGAAAAAAAGAAAAAGCTTTTAGTGTAAATGTCGGATCTCAACTTTGACGGTGCCCAATTTTTTAGAAATAACCCCCTGTTTTCGGGGGCGGATTGGCCATCTGGCAGTTCTGGCAAATGCCAAAAGGACTGGACCATTTTTTAAATGTGGGCCGGTCAGTTTTTTTTTAATTTTTCTATATTGTATTGTATTTTTACATGTATTTTACATGTATTTTAATTCTGTCCGAGCCCGGCCCGTGTCCGACACAGTTAAAATACAGTTAAAGTTTTGCTTCTCATATTGATGACACATGCACTTTTTTGTGTGGAAAGCCCACTTTTATTAAGCAACTGTTGGAAGTTATAGCTTAATACGTACGTCTTTCGTTGTCCTGGCTAGTTTGACACATTTCCACACACAGGAAGACGGATTTGGGGTAATATTTTACATTTATTTTAATCACAAAAACAACCCTTGAATCAAGTGAAACAGGCCCATTGGATACCTACTAAGCAGTTTTATATTTTAAATGGTCAATGCCTTATCACGCTGATGTGACGGGACCCGAGCATCCTTTCTAAATATCTATCCGAACCAGGCCCGGCCAGTCAGGTACCCATCCTCTAAATTGCAATACAAGCTAATTGTCAGAGATGGACCGTAAAAAAGGCAAGGCGGTCCTGAAAAGCTCAGAGAAAGAAAAAAAAAAGTCTCTAAAATCAGACACTGCCAAATGCATAAAATCACCTGAAATATTCTCCAAAGGTTTAAATTATGTTGCTGCATCATAGGACAGTAGCACAAAGAAAACAGAAAATATACTTCAAAGTCATTATTCTAAAATACACTAAAGTATTTTCACGCTACTTCTAACAGTTTTTGACAGTAACCTACACTGTGTTTAACAGTAAGCTTAGAAATGTCATTATCAGCAGATACCTTGGGATTTAGTGTATACAGGCTGCTGTATGCTACTAGCAATATAGTCTAACATGCAAAAGAACCTATAGCTATAGCCATAGTACTGTAGGCATTGGTAGTGAACTCTGAATACATAGCTAGTCTTAAAGTAAAACATTAAATACATGCACAGGTTACAGTATGTAATTAATCCTTAGGTAGGGTGGAACATAGACTTCTATTACAGGCAATAGTGTAATATAACTATGCAATAGTTAGACAATGTAAAATGAGATGTTCTCCATTGACTGAATCGTGTGTATATATATTTAAAACTAGAATGTTTCTGGACCCAGCAGCAGAGTCCAGTATCATGGAGGCAGGAAGACAGCAATGAGAGAGATGCTCCCTGACACAAATGCTGACAGTTTCTTCAGACGTCCGGTCAGCGACAATGAGATGCAATCCATCCAGAATTCTTTTGATTCTTTATTCTTACCACAAGGTTTCCAACAAGTACTGGGCATGCAGGCACTTTGAGGTATCCATGTGGGTTGGTGTGTATGTGTGGTCTACAACAAATTATTGTAAAATAAAGAACTTAAGGAATCAGAAAAACTTTTACAAATAAAAAACACTTCCATGTACAATCAACATGAGTAGGAGATCACTGGCTGATTGTCAAAAACACTTCAAAATAAAAGCCTTTTTAACACCATGGCTCTAATTAACGATAAATCAACCCTTATGATTGGAGTAACCTGTGAATGTGTATCACACACACACCTTTACACACAAATGGAGATGCAACACTTCAGCATACTTTAATTCACAAATAACTTTATATAATGAAGGATTTAAAAATGTACAAATCCGCTGGTACATGCACAAATATTGCTGCTTTGTGAAGTGTCAAGTTCATGCAAAAATCATTTACTCACCTTCATGTCCTTCCAAATCTAACTACACATATGAGCTTATTCATATTTATACACTCAATATAAATAGTTTTCCAACAAGTAAAATAAAGAGAATATTCAGATAACTTCAATATGCAAGTATGTTTTGAATATGCTTTATTTGATCTTATTTCAGACTAAAAATAAAGTAAACGCTTCTGCTCCAATCCAGCGCACACAATTTACAAGACCTTCAGAGACGATCCAAGTCACTCCTGCAAGGTCCGTATTGTTCAGTGACAATTTCTCACGAGGGTATTTTTGAACTCCAGGTTTTTAAGAGAGCAATATAACAGATCTGACCTTGATATGAGAAAACGTATCAAGAAATAATGAGCGACAGATAGAAAGAAAGACTGAGAGAGAGTGAGTGAAAGGAGGAAGATTTGACAAGACAACTCTGGAGAATCTTCCCCTCAAGAGGAGCCTTCATTGAGGACTTCTGCTTCAATACCGGCAGCGTTCAACCATAACCAGAGGTGCTTAATTATTACTGTCATTAAAATGATTATCTGCTTACATTTTTGTTTTTAAACTTACAAACTTATTCTAAGTCAGAAGGTCAGAGACCTAAAGCTTACAAAACATGTTCTTAAAAGAGTTTGCCAATGCTCTGGTTAAGTCCTGAAAATATTACTTCTAAATGTTCTTTAAAAAGTCATCCAACGTACCTACCCGATCTCATGAATGTGTGTATAAACAGCACGGTAAATAAAAAAATGAAAACTCATGGTATTGATGCACAAAAATGGACTTTGGCGTGTTTATGCTATGTGATTGGTAGGATTAGGGTTTCGGGGTAGATGCATATCAAATGCATGCAAAAACTGTGCATTATATGCACGCCAAACACGTGTTTTTTGTCTATTTTTGCAAATCAATAACACACTTGGCATACTAATTATATACATTTTCATGAGACTACCAAAACATTTCAGATGTTTTTGTGCTAACGTTTTGAAAGCATTATGTAAGACCTGATTACTTTGAATGAACGTTGTATAATCATTACTGGAAGAATGTTTATAACTTTTAGAGAGCCTTGCCATAACCTTGAACTTTTTTCAGACAATTTCCTGAAGATATCAGATGTTAGATTTCCAAACATTATTATTATTATTATTATTATTTTTACAAAAACCTCACTAAAAACGACCTGCTGTGTTTCAGTTGACACACAAAATCCATGCGAATAGGAATGTTTATAATTACAAGCTGTAAAAAACATTCCGTAAAATCTGTAAAAAAAAAAAAAAAAAACAGCAGCTGTGGTTGCTGGAATTCGACCGTAAAAAATACAGTAACAACATTTTAGGTTTTACCGTTTTAAGTTAAATTTACAGTTAAATACCGTAATTTCCTTAACTGATATAATGTTAACATACCAACCTATTAAAGTACTGAAATCTGTTTTGTATCTTTGAAATACACCGATAAGCACCAAATGCAGGTGGTAATGAGAAAGTCACATGATGAACCAAAGCCAATCAGAAGCAGCTTTTAAATATGAACATATATAGAAGGAGCTCAGTTTCATTCACACAAACACTAAACACCATCATGATGAGACTCAATAAACATTAATTTAACAACATTACATGTAACATACAACCCTAATAAACAGAACTGATAAAAACGATGAAGCACTTAAAAAACAGTTTTTTAGAGTTTTGTATTTTTACCTTCTTTCAAGAAGTTAGTCACACACGCATACAGTATCGGCTTTCAAACAACAGTAAACGCCGCTCTCATATTTGTTCTGTGCAGTATCTGTTGCTTCACTGACCTGCGTAATGGAAAACCACTGCCGTTCTGTCCAGACGTGTCTCTTTAGATGATTCTGGTGTCACTGACTGGCTCTTTGGCTTTGGCTAAAGCCATCAAGCTCCCTACCCATAATTCCCCCAACAATTTTCTATCCCTGTGTATCAATTCACATTTGGACACAGAGGTACGAAAGCGAGGTCATAAAAACACCATCCTGAGGCAAACTATCAGCCAAGGGTACCTGTGGGAAATCTGAAGCTGAGGCTGTGTATTGTATTGAGATATCCTCCAAAATTGAGCTAGGAACCTCTAAAGAAACTCACTCAAAAACACTTTCAGCACCACAGATCAGAATCAGACATCTTAAATGGGTCGCATCAGTCAAAAGGTCAATGCAGTAGGAACACACTGTAACTTTCAGAACTCAAAACATCCAAAAAAAGCAGACTTGACAACACTGCCTATAAATGACTCGTTTACAAATGGAGGTCATTCAGCTACATTAGCAAAATGGAAAGTGGAAAGCCATCATGAAAAGATCGAGTGCAAAAAACCTCGACTAATAAGTGAATGTGGTGAATTTAGGAGAACAACTAAGAATTTTGAATGTGAAATCTGGTGAGATTTCTTTCCTTTGACTAATGTGAGTTTGCTCTGGATTATTTCACATGGGTCAGCTGTGTGGCAGTTCACAGAGAAAAGCTCAGCTAATCTCGGCAATGCGTCATATCCATTTAAAAAGGTTATCATGATAATGCACTTTGTGTGTGCGGCCTCAATTCAAAAATCCATTAAATAAAGAGTCATGAAAAAAACTCAGTTTCCCGTTTATTTTTATTTTGTTTTGAAAACACAGTAAAAATGTAATCCTTCATTAGTTTGCGAAAATATATTATTGTCAAATTAAGGGAGTAATTCACCTAAAAAAACATTTCTGTCATCATTTACTCAACTTCATGGTGTTTCAGATGTGTAGGATTCAAAATAATGTTTTGAGCTGCCCTTGGACATGCCATGACAAATGTGTGACGAGCTCAAAAAAAAGTTCTATTCAGCTTTCAGTATATAATAAATGCACAACACAACACATTTTTATGGGAATAATATATATATATGCATTAAATTTATATGGAAGCTGTTTTCCACCTTGGGTTAAAAAATAAATAGGTGTTTGTGACTTTCTCAGATTCAGACTTTTTTTTTTACTCACAATCCTGGGGAAAAAATTTGAATTGTGAGATATAAATTCTGAATTCTGACCTTTTCTTACATTTCACATCTTCGCAGTTCAGTTTTGTTTTTTTTTGTAATAAAAAAAAAATATTGGGACTTTTAATCTCACTTTTTTTTTGTAATTCTGAGTATACATCTCACAATTAAATGTGTTTTTTTTTTTTGCTTTTGGAAATTTGAGATATTACGAGTTTTAGTACCACCAAAAAAAAAAAAAAAAGAAAAAAGAAAAATCTAAAACTACGAGATTAAAGTCTAAATATAATATTTAGTATAGTGCACTTCACGGATGAAGAGAAGGCCACCAGACAAACATATTTGAACATTGTTGCGTCCGAGCGGCCGCTTGATGTTACTGAGACATACTAAAGACATTTATGAGGGATTATTAGCAGAAATTATATCATGTGTAATATTCGCGGGACAATATGCTTGGAATCATTTCTTACATGTCTTCCATTGGACTCGTTATAGTGCGCCACCCAATAGCAATAATTGCCACTTTTTTATATCTAACAAAGCAGAACATTATTACGATGGCTGGGTGTCTGGCGTGCTACAAATAATGAATATATAATACAGTGATCTGATCCGTAAATAATCCCACATAAATGTCTTTGTAGTATATTAAAAAGGGTTAAATAAGAGAGCTACAGCGCCCTCTAGAGGAATAAGGACTGAGTGTGTGCGCTAATGGTAAAATAAGAGTTCAGCGCTTCAGTTTCTCGTAGTTTTATATTTTTTTTTTGGGTGGCACTAAAACTCCATGGTAGAGAGACTCAGAACTACATGAAAAAAAATTCCGGGAGAAAAATTCAGAATTGCGCAATTTTCCCAATTCTAACCTTTTCTCCCAAAATGCTAACGTCATGTCTCGCAAGTATTTTTTTTTTTTTTCATCATGGTACAAAAACATTTAATTGCAATTTTTTATCTCACTATTTAGATTTTTCCCCCTCAGAATTAAAAAGAAAAAGTCAGAATTGCGAGACCATAAAAAAAGCACCCATTTTATTTTACTTTCTATTTATTGTGGTGGAAACAAGCTTTTTTAGACTTGAGAGCTACAACAGAGTGACCATCTTGAATTTCAAGTCATATGGATTTTTTTTGTTTTACTTTTCCTTTGAGGAGCTTAAAAACGGTTCATTTTATGGAAATGATGAGGTCAGACACAAAACTGTGTTCAAATACTCACACGGACTAGGAAAAACAAAAGGGGTGAGTAAATGATTGTTGGTGAACTACTGCTTTTAGAATTATATTTCACGTACAAAATCCACAGTGAGATGATGAAAGCGCTCAAATGATACAGAAAGTACAGACGTCATCCATGCATGCCCTGTATGTCACAGTGTGTAAGAGGGCTGCTACCACGAGGCTCTACAGCTAAACTAAAACACATGAACGGAAGCCATCACTCATCTAGACTTCACGCTAGGCCTTGCCTTTCTCCACCTCCATCTGAGCGTCTTCCTGAATGCTGACGGTGGTGCCCGGAGGACAGCAGCTCAGCTGATGCTCCTTCCAGTCCTGCAGGAAGACGGGTCCAGAATAAAGAGGCTCTGAGAGCTGTGATGTGATGGGGATTGCTAAAGCTGGACTTACCTTCCTCTGACAGAATCCAGAGCAGTAATGGACTTTATGGCAGCCCGTACACTCACTAGATGCCTCTCGACCGCAGTTCACACACGTGTGCTGCAACACAGAAAAAACCCCACACTGCTGTTACTATTAACAGAATAGCTTTTTACATGTGGGTCAAAGACAAAAAAAGGGTTCAAGCATAAAAACAATGCTTTAAACTGTTGAACTTTCAAACTTTAGAGTATATAAAAAAAATTGACTTTACTTTTCTGTTATATGTCATATGAATTTCTTTGAATCTGTTTGAATTCTACTTAACTGCATGCAAATATTAACTGTAAAAATGAACTGACTACATTGGAATTTAAAATGCATGAATTCATTTCTAAGTGTTCAGAATTTTGTTCACACAACTTTTGATGCTTTAATCTTTAATGTATACAGTACTGTGCAGAAGTCTTAGGCCACTAGTATTTTCAGCAACAAAAAATGGTTTTAAGTGGGTTATTTCCATCTTTTGCGGTAACGTGTCACTGAAAAATATCAGTTTAGATTTCCAAACATTATTTTTTATTATTATATTATTTAATATTATACAATATTATACCATTTTCTTGTTGGTGAAAATACCAGTGGCCTAAGACTTTTGCACAGTACTGTATATATATCAAATATTTACATGAAATTATATATAAAATAGTATATATATATATATTAAGGGTGTGATAATATGTGTATTGTGTACCAAATCATTTTCCAAAAGAAGTAATCATCCTTATCCCCTTGTTAGTGGGGACTTTGGAGTGAGCAGGGCACGTGCGCGCCATTATGTAGTCATTTAGTATGCACTTTACCAGTGGAGCGATGTCATTTCCTGATTATCTTCACCTGGGATGTACATGTATGCATTTGTATGTGAACACTATTTTAGAATATTCAAATGATTATCTTATAAATTAATCATTTAAGACCCAAAAATGTGTTGAAAAGAGTAAAAAGTGAATATTAAAGCACATATCTCCTGCCGAGTGAACGGAGCTTCTTTCTTTCAGTGTTCAATAGAGAAATAACACGAGACGTGTTTAGAAATCATGGCCAATGTTCATTTTAGACTAGCACAGGATCGACTGGCTCTTCCCTGCGGAGCATCTGTGTGTTTTCAGCTGTAAGGTCTGATAGTCCTGCTTCACTCTCTCTCTGTCACATCTGAAGCGAAGCACCTGCCAAACACAGCGGGTGATGGTGTGTGACAGTCAGTGTTTCTACACTGCCAGAGTCCGGCCCTATCACCACACACACACACCTCTGAGAACGCCAACTACATCACATTATAAAACCCTGAGCTCTGCTCCGTTCAGTCTGTGAGCCACGGTCAGTGTAACTGTTAGGCATGAATAAACAACCTCCAGTTAGTCTAAACAAGCAATATTAGCCTAATATCATTTTGGATTACATTAGTAAATGCAATAAAGCATCTGACGTACGTCTACGCGCACCGAAATTGAAAAAAATGTTGAGCAAACCTTAGCCAGGGTTAATTGTTATGATTATAATTGTAATAGGGCAAATTGTTACTTGAAATGAACATAAATTGATATAAGATATAAACACCAGCTGGTTTATTTAGCTAAATTTGAAGTACTAAAAAAAATTGAAAATGACAACACAACAAAATGATTATAAACAGAAACATTTAAATGCATATATAAATAAAGTCATAAAATGTCTAATAGTATGTTAATGATAACAAAACCACACTGATATGATAACAGAGAGAAATTTACCTTAATAATAATTTCAGTGATTTTCACCTCAGGTTCTTCAGCGAGTGATAACTGACTCTGAAAGGACTGAGAGAGATAAACATGAATATATGATGCTTCTTAGGTGGGGGGGGGGGGGGGTCATAAAAAAAAATAAAAAAAAAAAAAACAACACCCCCCCCCCCCCCCCCCCCCCCCCCCCCCCCATAAAATAAAATAAACATAAAATAAACTACTCCCCTCTGGTCCAATTATAATGTCTGTAAAGGTTTCTTAGATGCAAAACAATCATAATTTAGTTATTGTGGATGACTCCATATACTGAAATCCCCAACAGTTTATTTTGTGAAGTTGTCTTATCGCTCCGCAGAGATTGTACTCTTTTGCTTTTTGTTATTCTGTCGCTCTGCTCAGTGTTCACTGAACACGGTCTCCTCTGCGTCACGAATAGACACGCCTATTACTCCCGATTGGCTACAGGTTTGTTTTGATAAACAATCTTTTTCTAAAAGCATTTTTGAAAAATCGTATACCCTGTCTATAATACCCATCGACTTAAATGACTTTTTTAATATAACATTAGCACATTTGCCTTAAAGTGCCCTTATTATGCCATTTTAAAGGTTGCTTTTATGAGTCTCTTAAAACAGGTTTACATGTATGCAAAGTTAAAAAAACACCACATTTTACATATTATGTAATTTTACATAGTTTCTAAATTATTCATAAACGAATTGTATGAAGCAGTTGGAAGAATCAGTCTTTCTAAACCCCTCCCTCCCGTGAGCCCTCACTGCTGATCAGATTGGTCTACAGCTACAGCCTGTGTCGGAAAACGAAATGCCCATGTGCTGTTTGGGGGCGGGGCAAGTACAAAATAGAACGTGGGCGGACATTATGCAAATATGTTACTTAGTGACGTGTGACAATACCTCTTATCAATACGTTACTGCGCCAAGGTCGAAGTGCTCTTCCGCCATACATTATTAGTTATCTTATTTTATCTGCGTCTTATTATGTGTCATGCTAACATAGTGGCACCACGCGCTACAGCGATTAAGGATATGTAGGCGGGTCTAAGAACATAGCGGAGTATGAAAAAGCGCTGGCGTTTCCCTTTAATAAATGCTCTTTCTTGTGTACATTACAAGTTACTTTTTTTAGGGAGTTTTAAGGCAATGTTGCAATGCATTACTTTTCAAAGTAACTTCCCCCAACACTGACCTGAGACCAGTTTTGAAGCATATAAAGCATCTCAGTCACCTCTTTCCTGACGCTGTTGTTTTTCAGGCTGATGGCCTGTTGTTTGGCCTGTGCGATGAGAACTTTGAGTTGCTGGACGTTGTTGAGCAGCGTATTGGCCATCTCCTCCAGGTAAAGCCACGTGCGCTGCTCGGCTGTCTCCAGCCCGTTCATGAGCGGCGCCGCCGGAGAGGGTTTAGACTGCACCACGGCCTGCTGAGGGACCACCGCCAGCGCAGGAAGACTGGTTAACACTGAGGACAAACACACAAACATATGTCTCCCGAGCCATTAAATGTTCCTCTGGGACGTGATTTTGTAGAGGTGAAGCTGCCTTCTGACAGGTATGACCTTGACTAGCGCATTTACAGTCCGGCCTCATCTGGTCTGCCTTTAACCCTGACCCACATTTCATTTTAAAAGCTTTTTGTTCTAGAAAAGACCAAGCTGGTTTGGCAATGTGGGCCGGACAGACAGGAAAGGACTCGTCCCAGACAAACACAATTTCAAGTTGACTACAGTCTTGCTCTCTGATGAATCTCAATGGCATCTAGAAGAAACAACTCGTCTGATACATGAACGTGCCTCAAAATACAGAATCTGAGTCTCTGATTGCATAGTCAAACAGCAGTTTGTGTGTTTTAGCTCAAGCATCTCCCATAATTCAACAGATCTGACATGTCCCACTGTTAGGAGATTCCCTTTATCACGTTGTTTCTGAGATTCTGAGCTTCTCAATATGGCTTGTGTGTGATAAATAATACTTTGGTATTCGTACTAGGGGACTCAAACAGAATGAAGAGGTTGTGAGAGGGAATATTAATTGTAGCTTTTTATTTTGGGCCTTTTTGTCACTTTTATTAATGGGGACGGTGAAATAATGACTAGAAGAGGGCAAAACAGAATCGTGAAATGCCACAAGCCCAGAGCTCCCTTATTTTACCAGTAACTTTGCATGATTTCTCCAGCCATTTGTGATAAGAAAAAGTCAGAAATCATGTGCTATACCATAAGCACAGATGGCACATTTCACCTGTGTGCAAATATATGCGTATGTTACGTGGTGAAAAAAGGTGCGTGTGTGCGTATTATGTATATACAGTGCTGCTTGAAAGTTTGTGAACCCCTTGAGCAGTACAGATGTTTCCGTTGTTTTACCATGATTTCCTAA
>JAUYWG010000066.1:2760133-2783080 GCA_034779775.1 Enteromius afrohamiltoni | reverse complement strand
CATTTGCTCTGACATGCGTTGTGAGCTGTAAGGTCTTATATAGACAGGTGTGTGGCTTTCCTAATCAAGTCCAATCAATATAATCACAGCTGGACTCAAATGAAGGTGTAGAACCTTCTCAAAGACGATCAGAAGAAATGGACAGCACCTGAGTTAAATATATGAGTGTCACAGCAAAGGGTCTGAATACTTACGACCATTTGATATTTCAGTTTTCTTTTTTATTAATTTTTTTTTAATAATAATTATAATATTATATTATAATATTAATTATAAAATTATATTATTATATTATATAGTAACTAAACCTAAATATATAATAAAATTATATTTAAAAAACTAAAAATAATAAAAATGACAAACACACAATAAAACTTAACTAAACGAAATATACAATTCAATACAAATAAAATGCATTGTGTATACTGTATGTGATGTTTTCAAATGAATAAAACTTTTGTTTTACAGTCAACATTATTCTTTTTTTTTTATGAAAACGAATTAATATAAAACTCATTTGGACATGCTATGGTTTTATGAATTATGGTATATGAAAATAAAACCGTTTTGGTTTCTATCCAGGTAAAACTTTTTACCTGATGCAATCACTGTAACATGGTGCTGCCAGTATTTTGTTTAAACTTAGTTGACATAAATTGTAAATAGGTGTATTCTGCATCATGTCTGATTAACTAGAGTCTTACTAGGACGTGTTCAGGGATGGATGTTGCTGTGGCGACTGTGGAGGTGAAGACCGTGTCATCTGAACTCTGGACATCCCCGACAGTGACGGCTGTCACCTCTGAAAACAAACAGACTTTACAACTTTGGCAAGATGACGTTCTAAGATGTTCTTGACATACTGAACCACACACACACATCAAGATTTGGTATGCATGTGACCCTGGAGCACAAATCCTGTCATAACAGAAAGCGCGTATAGAAAGAGTCAAATTTGGACAACTTCTTCATATTTTAATGTTTTTGCACCCTCATATTACAGATTTTCAAATAGTAGTCTCTTCTTTAAATATTGTCCTATCCTAACAAACCATACATCAACGGAAATTTTATTGTGATAACAATTTTCTATGTTGTAAACATTTTTCATAAACTCGCAACATCATAAACTCACTTTTGATCAATTTAAAGCAAAGAAAGTGTCTGATTTAAGAATAAATGTTTGCGTTTTACCAAAACAAAATATTATAATATTAACATTGGATAAACAAGCCTTACACTAATCAGTGGAAAAGATATTTAAAAGGAATAATAGACAGTATGATGTTGAAACAGTATGAAACTCATTTTAATTTTTATCGATAATCAATTATTCGTTATAAACACAGAATCAGCTGATGCGCATGCGCACACTGACCTGCGAACGCGGTCTCGGCGTCGTCGGGGTTCGGTAGGGATTCGGTGATGTCGATGTTTGCCGCTTCTCCCATCACAGTCATCGTGGCGACTTCGGCCTCCGATTCGGTATCCGAACCCGCCGCCTCTCCCGCAGACGCGTCGCCCAGCTGCAGCGCTTTCGCCGCCGGTTCAGTCGCGTCCATTTCACAACAGCGGCGCACGAAATCAGCCGAAATTATCCGAAGGATTGACGAGGCGAGGTGCGCGTCCCTCGCGATTTGTGAAGCTGCAGGTGTCCCGCGAGCGCTAAATCAACATGCACGAATAAATAATGAATTTACTAATTTGTATTTTTTTTCTTCGGGTATAAAAGAAAAGAAAATGGTTGCAGGATAATGGCCTCCGAGTGCCTTTACTGGGGACGGGGATCAACACAGGAAGGAGAGCAAGCGGAAATTACCGAATCAAAACGGAAATTACCGAAAGAACACGACGTAACACGAAACTACGCTCGACAACAGGCGTGATTTGTAGTCTGAAATGTAGATTTCTTAAAAGTTGTTGCAATGTTCATTATGGGATATAAAGATTTTAAATGAATACTTAAAACAGCTAAAATGAACACCTTATACCTACATACACACACAAATTATATATATATATATATATATATATATACACACACACATTATAGGGTTTACATACATATAAATTATGTATGTAAACCCTATAATATGTGTGTGTGTGTATGTGTATATATATATTTATTTATTTATTTATTAAGTATATTAAGATTAAGTAAATATAAGATAAGTGACTATATTAGAATACCATATTGTAAGAGTTTTGTATGAATATTATTATTATTATTATTATTAATAATAAGAATTTATATATATATTATATATATTTATATATATACACTCCAACTCCAAACTTATAAAAATGGTAAAAAAGCAAAAACATAAAAATAGATTGAAAAAAAAAAAAACAGAAGAGAACTACAAAAAATTTGTATAATGTTTTGAAAATATAAAATAAGGTTGAATCAATGAATAATTTTTAAAAGAATTTACTTAAAAATAAACAATGACTAAATTATATTATGTATTTTCTTTTTTTGGGGTCAAAATCTATGACAGAATTTGTCAACATAGCAAACAAAGACTCAAGTTTCATCAAATGCATTGATTTATGTCGATTTTCAAACAAAAATAAATAATAAATGCCTTTTTTTTTTCTTTTATTGTTTTCAAGAGTATACCGTGATTCATGTTCATGTAAAGATAATAATTAGTATATTTGCCATTAATAGAGTACATAATTACAGTAAAATGAAATATATTGCAATATAAAAGGTATGAAGTAGAAATGTGAATCATCAGACAGGCCAGCAGTAAGAACCAGACTTCACTTTACGGATCTGACCGGGCTGCTGTGGAAAAGTCACTGACTGTCCTGTGGACAACAATGAATTCAACTAATTACACAAATAAAACTGCCACAACAAACAGTCACTGCTGGTTAATTTATTACCTGGAATAAGTGGGATTGTATTTCCAGTACTCAGGACAAGTTGAAGAGCGGAAGGCTCCCGACTCCCAGACTCCTCTGCAGCTTTCCTCACTGAAACGCTCACTTCTCCACTCTTTATCAACCAGTCCATCTTGTTGCCAAGGTAACTCACACCTTTCACACTGAGCGCATCGACTTCCTGCGGAAGCAGCGGAGCGAAGGCAAGATGCTGCTTCTGCACCCTGAACAACACAGGACAGGAATGACGTCTGGATGTGAGCAAGACACCGACTCTTCAAGATGGCAGGGATTTTATCACCTGAAACCAGTAAAGCCAAACAGCACCGCCTGCAGAAAGCCGCCCATACCAGTGAGGAAGTTCACACACCCAGAGCCATCCGCCGACTCACTCCACACCTACACACAGAACAGGAAAATACAGATGATGGGGATATATGACATCAAATACTAGAGTACGGTATATAGCTTTAAATATTGACATGTTATCCTGGAGCATAAGCAGCCAAAAATACATTATATGGGTCTTTTATGCCAAAAATCATTAGTATATAAAGTGAAAATCATGTTCCATGAAGATATTCTGTTAATGTCCTACTGTAAATATATCAAAACCTGATTTCTGATTAGTAATATACGTTGCTAAGGACTTTTCTAAATATATATAGTGTCCAATCCTAACAAACCATACATTACAAGAACTATGCACTGCAAAACGTACCTGAAATGGTTTCTGGACATTTTTGAAGCACTTCTGCAGGAGCTTTTGGGCTCTTTGGGCATCTCCAAGTTCAAGCCAACCCAAAGCAAACATGCCCTACAAACAGACGCGACTTATTTAAACATTTGACAGGAAAATCTGAAAAGCACAAACAGACGATGACAGTTGAGACACTGTGTGACTTACCCATGTCATGGCCGGTCCGAGCGGATCAGTGACGGACTCATACGCTTCCAGGTCGTTGCGTCTGACCTCTGGGGTCATGGTCATGGTCAGCGGGTATCCAAGCAACACTACATCTGCCTGCTTGACTCCACTTCCTGTGAAATATAATGCAGCAGTACAAACTCATTTCGAAGCTTAAATACAATCACCAGTAGCGTAGGATATAAAGTAATTCTATTTTTTGTTGTTGCTGTTGTAGTTTTTTATTGCTTATAATCTATTTTCATCATAATTTCAATTTTCTGAAGGCATGCATGACTGATGATGTCATGGCCAGTGTTATTTCAGTGTTACGTTTGATTAAAATTAGATTTTGACTTTATACGTGAATTAATTACATTTCATTTTTAGTAATATTGCCATGTGCTATTTACTATTTATTTATTTTGTAACCATTTACATGTAATTTATTTTTATGAATTATTAATTTCCAGTACTTTACATTTTCATTTAATTTAGTGCTGTCAAATGATTGCAATTAACTGCACCTTAATAAAAGTATTTAGATTTTTTTGCACCCTCCGATTCCAGATTTTCAAACAGATGTATCTCAGCCAAATATTGTTCTATCCTAACAAACCATGTATCAACAGAAAGCTTATTTATTGAGCTTTTATATGGTGTATACATCTCAAGTGCTGTCAAATGATTAATCGCCTTTAATCACATTCAAAATAAAAGGTTTTGTTTACATAATATATGCATGTGTTCTTATGCATATATGAAAACACACATTCAGTATATATTTGAATATTTACATGTATATACATTTATATTATATTTTCTATATAAATATATTCAATATATAAACATAACATTTTACTAAAATATATGAATGTATGTGTTTGTATTTTAGATTAATCAGGATTAATTGTTGCTGTTGTTTTTGTCCCTGGCTGGCAAGCCCCTGTAGTCTCATTTAGTTGCTTTTTTAGCAACTGCCTTTTCCCAGGCATGTAAAAGCTTACAAATCCTGGTTGGTATATTACTGATGCATTTTATGTAGTGGAACAAAAGGTGAAAATATCCTTAGTTTGCATTTAACCCAGACTCTATTTCAGGCATTTCTCCAAAGACGGACTCAAAACATCCACTGACTTTGTTTAGAAAGGTCAGTTAGGGAATATTTATATAGAAGTAACGATTACTGCAACATGAGCATGAAGCTGATGAGGGCGTCTCACCCTGCGTGTAGCCGTCAAACTCTGGGTGATACTTCAGTTCCGGGTCGAAGGGGATTTTGATCTTAGCAGCAACGTCCTGCCAAGCGGGAGGAGGTGTGTGCCCCAACAGACCGGACAACTCCACGGCAAACTGAAGACTGAACACATGAAAGATGACTGTTTATCATACACCAGTGGTGAGAACGCTAATGATGAGGGATCACACAGAAACACACACACACCTGCGTTGGGCGACAGCGTTAGTGAACACTGAGTTATCGACAGTGAAGTAATACTCATCAGGAGGGATCACGCCTAATAAACACACACAAACAATAGTTACTGTACAACATCCAAACATTTGAATTTCTTACTTTATTTCACTCGTTCGTTGTTTTCCAGCCCTGACTGCAACATTAGAACCTAATATGCTGTAATACACGCATGATTGTTAATATCATGGCCACTGTTATTTTAGTATTATTTGCTATTATACGTTTTACATACTCCACCCTCCTTTTTCAATGTTTATATTAATTTTATTTGAATTTTTAGTCATTTGTTATGTTTCTTAGAGTTTCATTTATTATTATATAGCGCTTCGAATTAAATTTATTTCAGATCAATTTTTTTTATGTTTTTTTTGTTGCCGTCTTCCCACCTTTTAAGCGATTAATTGCATCTGAAATTAACTTTTAATTTACATGTGTGTATTTTGGGTGTATTTATATATAAATACAAAACCATGCATGTCTATTTAAGAAAAATATGTTATGTTTATATAATACATGTAAACTGTATATTAAATGCATTTACATTTATATTTTTCATATACATGTAAAAATTGGTCATATATACTCTGTGTGTGTGTATTTATATACACAACACATAATAAAAATACACAGCACACATCTACTGTAAAGACAAAATCCTTTATTTCAGATGAATAGTTAATCGTTTGACATCACTACTTTTTAATCTTTCACGTGATTATGTGAAGTAATTACTTTTAAATTTTAGTGATATCGTTATGTGGTTTTGTCACTTTTATTCGTCACTATTTACGTTTAATTTATTTCCATTTGATTTATTTCCAGTACTTTTGTTTCTATTTAATTTGAATATTTTGTACTTATTTCAGTTACTTGCCAAGATCATTAAAAAAACATAAAGCATAAATTAGTTACCAAGGCAGCATTTCTAATTTTCATAATTTTCCATAATTCTTTTATTTTATTTTAGTATTGCTTGTTTTCAATGACCAAAATAGTAATAGTTAGTTAACGATGATAAGTCAGGGCCAACCTTTGATATGGTACTGCTGCTCAGTGGAGTCCCATGTTACCCGTGAAGTCCAGTAGTCAGCGACGCCCCACACCACTTCACTGCCTCGTCCCTCTTTGAACATCTCCAGGTCCTGTGTGATGGACCAGACACCGATCATGTTCTGACACATGTGTCCAGTCTGTATGTGTGTATCGTCTGTACCTGCGTGAGGTAAAAGTACTGCTGGAAAGCCAGCACCACGTCTCCGTTGATGTGCAGCTCCTGCTCTGAGTAAATGTCCTCTGGACAAACGTCACGGCCTGTCACCGCACTCTCCCACGCAAACTTCAGTCCCTGATTAAACCGGTAGAATAACTGTAAATAATATAGGAGAATATAAGCAGAGCAGAGAATTCCTCAGTGTACCTGGTAGCCCATCTGCTGGGCGTTTGCTCGGGCACCTTCTCTCGTTCCTACGCGGTACTCCAGAACGGCCCGGGCCAGTCCGGGATAGAAGAGGGCCACACTAGGGTACATCCACGTGTCCTGCGGGGAGAGATAAAACACAGACCTAACCGGGTTTTTTTTCAACTGGCTGGAAGTCTACGTAAGATATGAAATAGAACTTACAATAATATAACAGAACAAATTTAATTGATATGATTATAAATGCATGTATAAATATAGCAGTTTGATGTTTTATGTTACAATATTTGAAATCACTACTGAAAAATAACAAAATAATTATATTTAGTTAAATAAGACAAATAATAAATAACTTCATAAAGTATGATTCTCCAGCGCTGGACCAGATGAACAGTGTTAAACTCACCTGATCCCAGAACACATGGCCGTGGTAATCCTCATCTTTATTGCCATTTGACAAACCCCCAGGACTGACGCCTCCGAACCCGAACGGTGCGCTTGCCTCCTCTCCTGAAGACGGGAATGAGCTGAGGAGATAAAACATGCAGCCAATCAGAGCTCGGTTCAGGCCCTCTGCGCCCTCCACCTCTATGCTGCTGCCCTTCCAAATCTCCGCCCAGCTTCTCAGGTGCAAGGGCCGTAGGTCGCCAGCATCAATGAGCCCCAAACCAGTATCATAACACGACCGGACGCTCTCGTCGCTACCAGCAACGGCAACCAGGAAAACCCAGCGGGACTGGCTCTGGTCGGGTGCGAGGGTCAGAGTGGATGTGATGGGCGTCCAGATCAGGTGCACAAATGGACGGATTCCTCCAGGAACCTCTGAGGAGACGGTCTGTCCAAAAATATGCCTGAAGAGGGAAAAAAAAGGTCACTTCTGGGAAACAAGCAAATATATACTACTGTTTATTTATTCACTTTTAAACACGCCTCTGAATAAAACATGTTTCACAGTCATTTTAGTTTGGCAAGTAAAGCGTGATGGTGGTTCTTCACCTTTTAATAAACATCTATGTGTAAATCTTGTATCACATCAAAGACACCTTCAAAATCAAGTTTCTTACTCCAGGATTTGTTTCATATAGCCTATTTATCCCACTCCATCTGCCACATGTCATTAATATAACAGTTTAAAACACCTCTTCCTTTTTATTATTATTAATATATAATATATAGAAATATTTTGTTAATGTTACTTACTTTAATTTAATATTTTGTAGATAATAAAATAGATTATTTTGAATTATTAAAATATTAAATTAATGTTTAATTAATAAAAGATATTCACAGAAATAAAAATAAATAAAAATATATTTTTTAGTACTTATACTTCATATTTTATAGATAATAAAATATATATTTTATTTTATTTATTTTTACTGTTACATTATTAAAAGCTTTTTATAGACAATTCCTAATAAAGAATAATAAATAATTGTATGAATTAAGCAAGGTATGTTTGTTATACGTTTACTATGTAGGGAACAAAACTGCATCTGGTTGAAGCCATTGTATTTTGAGAATAATATTTATTATTTAATATTCATTAATAACATTACGACTTTAATCTTATATTGCTACAACTGTATTCTTGCAATCTTGACCTCATTCTCAAAATATTGTGAATTAATCTTATATTGCCATGACTTTCTTTATTTCATACAGTATTATTAACACTCAAGTACCTCCCACCCTTGTAGTCCGGTGCATTCTGGAAAACAACATCGTCACTTTGGGGTTCGAAAGAACTTTCTAGCTGAATGGTGATTGTTTCAGCGCTGGCTTCCGAGCGTTTGAGGAGAACCTCCATGACCAGGAGGTGTGTCTGCTGCCGGTGAGCGTACAAAACCTGAGCGGCCTCAAAACCAGGAGTGACCACGGTATGAGAGAAAACACCTGGTACACAGAAAGAGAGTCCTGTACTGTAATATCAAATACAGTATTATACTGCGCACTCATTTTTATATATTCCTTCTAACCTGTGTGCATGTCTAACTTGTACGTGTGTTGCCCCACTTCTGCTGTCTTCATTCTAACCGCCAGAGGACAAGGAATGTTGCCGCGGTGACAAGTCCCGCCTTCACCGTTATAAACCCCGCCCATGTGCATAATTGGATCGAACACTCTCCATCCCAGTAGGCCGTTGGTCAGCGGTGGCATGAAGCGAGGGTCAGACGGTAGACAGTCAGAGGTAAAGATGTACGGGTCGACAGAGGTCATTTTTGGGCAAGCCAGCCTTGAGTTGAAGGAAAAACATGGGGAAAGATGGGATGTGTGATGCAAGAAACCTATTCATGTGACAAGACAATCATTAAACAGTACATTTTTTCACAGACAGCCCCCTGTTGAACCTCACGACTATTTCAAGATAAAAAACATATTATATATAAACAATATATATAATATTGTTATACTATACTACGTTTTCTACAACTATAGGGTATATTATACCACAATACACTACCGTTTACTGTAGTAAAAACTACTGCTACATTTATTAGAGTTTACAGTGCTTACTATAAATGCCTAAAGTACTGTATCTTTTACAGTACAGTCATTTAACCCCGTGACCATCGTAAACAAAAACCTGAGCTACCAATGCTGCATGCAGACACGCAACTGATAGTTGACTTACTTTGACTAATATTCAAATTAATGATGTTACATATGTCCTAAAGCAAGTTTAATGATAAAACGCTAGTACTTACTGATGTGTCGAACATCTGTTACGTGTTTCTGTTGCACGCAGAAAGTTTCTTTCTTTCACCAACGCGGACGTAAAGGAGGCGGGGCTACAGTCAAGTGACTAGAGTGGGCGGGGCGAAAAGCCCAAACACCGTCTCTGATTGGTCTGGTAGGTTTGGTCTAAAGAATTCACCTATTTTGAAATGAAAAGTTTAAATTGTGGCAGGTTTGCTATTGAAACAGCACATAGACAGCGATGACACGTAATAATGTTTACTTACCTCAGTAGGAATAAATAAACGATCACTGGATTAGAATTTGCATTAATTATTTCATTTTATTGTTTCATCCTTTCTATGCAGGTATGCAGACCAATAGAATTAAACGAGATTTATACTGTCTAGTGAAGAAATGTCTCTAAATAATTCTACGTTATAATATAAAAAAGGGATTTGTTTCTAAGTGGGTCAGATATCATATTAGAATGATTTCTGAGAGGATCACGTGACACTGAAGACTGGAGTAATGATGCCTTGTATCACAGGAATAAATTACATTTTAAAATATATTCACACAGAAAACACTTATTTTAAATTGAAATAATATTTCACAATATTACAGTTTTTTCTGGATTTTTAATCTAATAAATGCTTTTATGAGAAGAAGAAGCATCTAATCAATATCTTACTCTCCCCCAAATTTTTGAACGGTAGAGTATACATTTTTTTGCAGAGATTTTTTTGCGCAATTACGTCACAGCGTCATCTTTTAAAGCCGCAAGAACAAGCGGTATTACATATTCAATTATAAAATCGGAAAATTCTGGTTTACAGTGAGCCTACTTCTTATATTAATGTTATTCTCCAAACAAAAAATAAAAAAAAAGATATAAAGCCTAATATGTAGTCTTTTACGATATCAATTTTCTGCATAAAAAGCAAATCACACGTCATTTAGCGAGTTTTAACAACAAATCGACCTCCTGTAGCAACTTTCTCCAGTGTGATCAGGTAGCACCGTGGCCATGGCGCTGTTCTGGCTCTAGGAGGCAGCAAACGCTGTTCTGTTTCTCGTTGGCAGCGCGCCTGAGTTTGGGGTCCGGAGCCTGGGAAAAGAGCAGCTTTACCCTTATAAGGCCGCAATCCATCCGCTCCGTTTTCCCCCAGACTTTTCCTCTCCACCCTCCCTTCCTCTCTCTCTCCCTCTCGGGCCGCAGGGATATTTACAGCAGGACTGGCTCGGCGTACCTTATTAGGAGCTGTCCTTGTTGTCAGTGTATATGAAGATGAGACAAACAGATGAGAGGATGGCATTCATTCTCAAGGGTCATGTGTTTTGTTTTGTTTTGTTTTGAGCCAAAGGTAACGAGAGGCAAAGGTCCGATCTGCGTCGCACGTGTCAGAATCCCATTCAGAAGTGTCTTATTAACTCTCTGCGGCCCTCAGGTTTCTCTCTTATTGTTCCCTGGAGCTTCTAAACAAGGTGTCGGGCGAGAATGAATCATTTTGCCGTTCGCTCTCACACTGTCCGGTTTTACTGTAACTTCCTGTCCTGCTCTCTGTGGGAATGTTGCATCCATTATTCCAGCTGTTCTTGTTTTTTTTCCCCCTGCTATCAGATGACGAGGGACATCTGGTAGACATGCACGCAGCATCAGGGAGAACTAGTGAATGAGAAAGAGACAGACTGACTGTCCTGATGACTTCATACTGCTAGAGTTTGAACATGATACCCAAAGATACTGAATCAAACTTTCAAAAGCGCTGGGTACCGTTACTGAATCCAAATGACATGAAAACATTGCTGGTGGTATTATTGCATTGATTTAAATAGGATACTATTGTACCGTATTGATATAAAAAGTACTGCTGTCAAACGCGATTAAAAATAAAAATTCAAAATAAAAGTTTTTGTTGACATAGTGTGTACAGTGTATATTTATTAGGCATATGCACATATAAAAAAACATGCTGAGCTCAAACAAATTAATATTCATATTTTTGTTTACCTTTCCACTTATCAGGAGAGGTCTATAATAATGCTGATTAATTGCGATTAATCGCATTCAAAATAAAAGTTTTTGTTGACATAGTGTGTACAGTGTATATTTATTAGGCATATGCACATATAAAAAAACATGCTGAGCTCAAACAAATTAATATTCATATTTTTGTTTACCTTTCCACTTATCAGGAGAGGTCTATAATAATGCTGATTAATTGTGATTAATCGCATTCAAAATAAAAGTTTTTGTTGACATAGTGTGTACAGTGTATATTTATTAGGCATATTAGGCATATGCACATATAAAAAACATGCTGAGCTCAAACAAATTAATATTCATATTTTTGTTTACGTTTCCACTGATCAGGGGAGGTCTATTATAATGCTGATTAATGGCATTCAAAATAAAAGTTTTTGTTTACATAAAAGAAAAAAAATTAGTTTAATGTTTGCATTTAATATGTATAAATACACACATGCATGAATATTTTCTTTTTTTGAAAAGTGTTTTTATTTAATAAAATATGTATAAATGATATAAATGTTCTAAATACTGTATGTGTGTATTTATATATGCATAATTTATATACACAGTGCACACATATGTGAACAGAAACTTTTATTTTGGATACATTTTTGGATTAATCATTGACAGCACTATTTAATTATATGATTAATATTAAAGTTATTCTTTTTGTTTAAGTTCTTAGTATTATATTTGATGCTTTTACTATATTGTTTTAGTTTTTCTTTTTAATAATATTTAAAAAAAAATAAAGTACTAATTTTTAAAAAAAAGTTTGATTGGCCATTGACCATTTAATATTCAAATAAAACACAAACTGCCATCTTACACAACAATAAACCTCAGCAGAGATGAATAAAAAAATAAAGCAAACAGGCACTAGTCTACAAACACACATATTTTATTAAGTGCCAACATTCATTCAATATATTAGAAAAACAACACGTGGAGAAAATTAAGCCAATATCAAGTTACAGTTGATAGTGTTATGAGTTCAAATGAATAATATTTGTACATTTACACAATAAACAAAAGCCGTCGCCCTCGCTTCAGAAGACACAGAGAGCATGGATGATTCAAACGAGGGTAAAAAGCACAAAAATAGACATTTCCTCATGGCTTGCCGCAAGTGTCGTTTAAAAAAGATGCATAGCGTAACTGGCGTGTTTTCAGCGAATGATTGTCGCGCTGCTTTCTGGAGTCGATGGATTGGAGTGACATGCTCAGACCACCTTTAGTGGAGTTTAGGGTAGAACCTCTCGATTTTGTGTGTGTGTGTGTTTGTGCAAAGATGCAAAAATACTGCAGACTTCAGCTGCCTGAGACTCGTGGAATGTGTGTGGAGTGTGTGCGCTCACGCTTATGGGAATGTGCGTGGTGCATGCGTCCCTATACGAGTGTGTGTGTGTGTGTGTCTGTGTGAGAGAGAGAAATAAGAAAATCTCTGAAGCTCTGTCGATGAAGTTCAAACACGCCGCACGCACAGAAAGGTAAAAGATCACGGCTAACTGTGAGCCGTGGGCAAACATTGTTCCTCTCCTCCTCTTTTCCCTTCTTTGGCTCGGGGTGGTATGGTTTCTCCTCCTCTCTCTCTGTCTCTCGCTCTATTTGGAGAGTTTGCTGATGACTCTGATGAGCGCGCCGTTCTCGTCCTTCAGCCTCTGGTTGTCGGCTCTCAGATCCCCTAAAACCTGCGAGACAGACACACTCCGGGTCTTTAGGTCACGTAAAGAGACAGTTCACACTGAAATATAAATACTGACATCATTTACACGCCCGCATGCCATCCTGAAACAAGAAATACAAAAGATGATGTTATGAAAAATGTTCAAGCAGCTGTTTTCCAAATAATGTAAGAATACAGCGACCAGGAGCTGTCAATATTATATTATATTATATATTTATTTTGACATTTTAGTTTTATTTGACAAGCACTATGGATTATTAATAGTAATTAATATGTAAAATAAATATTTATAATTCATCAATTTGATCTTATAGTACTTTTGTTTGACATTAATTTAATTTGGCAATTGAGCAAGGACTGTAAATGATGAATTATTAATAAAATAAAATTGTTTAATAACAATAATATTAATTCTTAATCAATTAAATTATTGCTAATAATAATAATAATATTTTAAATAAATATTATTTATTAATAACAACAATAACAACAAATATCATATACATACATTTTTAAATGTAAAAATTATTTTTGTTTTACATTTTAGTTTGATTGGCCACCCACAAGCACTATCCATTATTAATTGTAATTAATCATAAAATCAATATTAATAAAAAAAACAAAAAACAAAATTGATCTTAATATAGTACTTTTCTTTTACAATTAATTAAATTTGGCAACTGACCAAAGACTGTAAATTATGTATTTTGAATAAAACTGTATTATTATTTAATAATATTAATAATAATAACAAACACAATTCATATTCATACACATACATATATATATATATATATATATTTTTTTTTTTTTTTTTTTTTTTGGTGACTGGCCACTGACTGTCAGTTATGACTTCTACATATTTTAATAATGTATAAAATAATAACAACAATAATAAAAAACATGACAATTTTTTCAAACACTATTGGCTTCAACATGAGCTTTTGCAATTGTGATATTTATATTAATAATATATTAATTAATAAACCTAATATTAATTATATTTGATTTTATTATGGCCGCTAGCTCCGTTTTAAACTCATCTTTTATCACTGATAAAACTGGTAAAATACTTTTCTCATTGATTTGAAAGCTACAAACCTCACACAGGTTTGGAGCAACATGAAGCTGAGTAAATGCCAGAATGTAGCACTTTACCCCTCCTTATAATGCATGAAATTACAATTTTCCAGTTTCAAGTTACTTTTCTGAGCTCAGTAAGAGTAAAAATACAGTGCAGAGCTACAAACTCACAGCCAGCGCATAGAAGCAGATGATTAATATACTGGAGGAGAACCAATCAGATTTCACCGTAGGCAATGCTAGAAATAGAAACCAGGTGACTAAACTCACATTAACACGCCAGGAGTGTGATTTAATCATATTTGTCATTCCTGGCTAGTAAGACAAACGCCTCGATAAACCAGTTTTACTCGTGTTTGCTGAATTGCTCTCAGGTATTAAAATACACATTCACAACATTTCAGTGCAGAGAGCCAATCAGCATCCAGAATGAGTGAACGATAGCCAATCAGAACAAGTCTTCCGTGATCACATGCTCTCACCTTTAGCTCCTCCTCTAACTCAGCGGCATGCCTCTCTAACATCTTTTTCTCCTGAAACGCAGAGAAAACAAGCATGTGGAGTGACATGAGATGGTCTACAGAGGGGATGCTTTTCATGACTTCAGCAGAACGTGTGTTCTGTAAACTCACCTTCTTCTCCATTTCCAACAGAGCCGTGCAGTCCGTGAATCTCTCCTGTCTCTGTTAAAAACACCAAATATATAGTTATCACATTCATACCAAAACAAAAAAAATCTACCAATATCAGTGTTTCTACTGAAGAAAATATCTGTGCGCAAAAATGAGTCTTTATGAAAAATCTATTTATCCATGAATGATGAATGTCTAAAGGCTTTTTTCAGAATATATATATGTTCTACCTTTACCACAAAAATACATATGACACACACACACACACACACATATATTGACACATTATTTTATAGACATTTTAATTCATTAAAGCATATAGCTTTTATTATTTATATTTATTAATTACTATTTATTTTTATTTAGCTTTTTACTTTTCGCACATATTAAACTAAATGAGAAATCTATCTAAAATAAAATAGTTTCAATGTTTAGCAATATTTTATTTTTGTTAAGTTACTAAAGAAAACGTAAAATGTTTTTTTTTTTTTTATGTTTTTGGTAGTTACTTATAATAACCCTGAGGTATAAAAACAGACTAGAAAGTATATTCATTTACATTTTTGTAAATAGAAATATAATAAACTTAAGTGATTTAATTATTTAATAAAATACGTTTATTCTATATAATAAATAATAATATAAATGTGCAGGGACTTGTATCAGTTTAATTGTACCTAATTTCTCAGTGCTTACATTAATATTTAATAAAGTATTAGATGCCTTTAAAATATCCTTTCATGAATTCTTTGATTTAGATTTATAATAGACTAATGGATGTCAGGACATGCTTTTATATGCTTGATCAAAAGAATTTTCCTACTAGAAAACAAAAAGTACAAATATACCTGAAACTGCAATCATAGTAACCCGACACATGTGTGCAGCTCTGTGTGTGTGAGAGAGAGAACCTGTGTGGCCTTTTCCAGCTCCACCCGGGTCAGTGAAATGGTTCTCTGTGTGTCTGATAACTGTGACTGCAGGCGGCGGTTCTCCCTGGACATCTCCTCAAACATCTGAAACACACATACGGACATAAAACACACACACACACACACACACACTTCCTGCCAACACAGCTAGCCAAACCACAAAGCCCTGCTGACCTTCTTGAAGTCCCTGGACTCTGATCCTCTCGTGAGAATACAGTCGTTCAAGACCGAATCAGACCTGAAGGAGGGAGGAAAGGGAGAGAATGAGAAGCATGCAGGTCTCCAAACAACCTGAAGGGTCAAAGGTCAGACTCTTACCTGCTGCTCGTGTATCTGTCTGTCTGCATGAGGAAAACACATAATATTTCACGTCAGCAGAAACCATAAATGCATGCAAGAACTTAACAAATCACACTAATCAGACTAAATATGCAAAAACACATTACAAATATCTATTCAAATGTATTGTATCAGCTTCATAAGCCTCAAGTCAAAAAAGTAACATTAAACTCTATATATATCCCCCCATCACTGTCAATCAATTAAAAAAGAGCATGCGGATTGGTCAGACCTGTGGGTCCCGCCCACTGCTGCTCTCCTCCTCTCCACTGGGGTCGTTGTCATCGCTCTGAAAGCACAGAAGTACATGTTAAAATCAAGTCTCCTGCTTGGATCAGGTGTGCTGCTGTTCCTCACCTCTCCTGTCTTCCCTCTCCTCCGAGCCCTGGCTCTCCTGCGCTCCCTCGCTCGCTCCTCGCTGTCTGCATCTGACACACAACACACAAACCATGTTACACGCTGAACACAGCAGGGTGGTAACATCAAACACACCGATGAGGGTCAAAGGTGAAAGGTCACCCTGTCTGTCAGGACGTGGAGCACCGGGAGGGTGTGTGAGTCCCAGCAAATCAGACTTCTGCAGGTTAGCGATACGAGACCGCCAGCTCACTTCCTGCGCAAAAACATAGAAATAGATGATTATTATTAATGTGACATAAGTAAATAGTGAGGATTAATAATATATACTTTATAATTTGATTTCTTACTATACTGCTATTTATATATCAAACAAGATTTATTTATACATATATATTTATAAATAAATGCACACCCATGCATGTATATATTCTAGAAAAATATTAAATATATTTATATATATAATATAAATATAGACACGTACATATTTCCAAAAATATACTGTATGCATCCGTCTTAAATCATAAATATACACAGCACACACACACATATAATAAATACAATTGACCACGATTAGTCATTATATAAATAAATCTACAAAGTGTGAATTTTGCATGCAAGTAAACATTATTAATATATAAACATAGAAATAAATCAATATATTTTTTTCATTTTTTCTCCCTCACCCAAAATATATGCATATATTTCCAAACACACACACTCTTTCCTTTGCTATTTTTCAGGCATTAATTCAGTTGTTTCGTTTCGCGAAGTACTATACCATACACACTTGACCTTTAACCTTTAATATTTCTGAACTGGCCTCAACCTTTCTCACCCCTTCCTCTCCCTTCTTTTGCTTTGCTTCTTTCTCCTCCTCTTCTTTCTTCTCATTGCCCTTGTTTTCCGTCTTCATTGTCTTCTCCGCTTCCTGCAGGTCTGTGAGAGTAACACCCTGAAGAGCAAACACAGAGATGTCTGGACTCCAGCTGCGCTCAGACGTAAAACTGCTCGCCACACATGTTTACCCTGTTTTAAGGTCAGAGCTCAGGGTTGAAGTACACACAGCCATTGACCGACTTCTATCTATCACTGTGATATCACTGGTGTCTCATTTACCTGTCTATAGATATAGACATATTGTATATTTGATTTCTATCAAAGAAACAGTTTTTTTAGTATTGACGAGGCACTGACCTGCGTGGAGCGCCTGGACTGACGAGCATGTCTGGATCGGGCTTTTCTCTGAGCTTCTGCTTCCTCATCACGCACTGGAGTCAGATAGGACCTACACACACGCAAACATGAACTTCAAACACACCTAAAACTAGTTTGGAGCTGGACCAGCTGGTCTAGATGAGTAAGACAACCAGATGCTATTTACAGCTGCTAGACCAACAATAAACTGATAATCAAATATCATAATATAAATAAATAAAACAGATTATTGTATTACTGGAAATTAGTATTAAATACAATGCATCTTATTTAACATAAAAATGTAAAAATGTAAATGAATTTTAACCGTACAAATACTATTAAATCGAAAAAGAAATGATAAGTATTCATAATTCAATTATTTTAAAAAATAATAGTATTTTATAATATATAATAAGTAGTGCAGTCAAAGCAGTTTATAATCATTAACCACAAGCAAAATAAAAGACATACGTCTATATTTAAGAACTGTCATATTTATATATAGATTTATATAACATGCATCATAAATATGAATATTATATACATATAATGTTTATTGATTTTTATAATTTTTTTTTAATCATTTAAAAAATCAGTATGCTTCCTTGCTCTTTTAATATGTGCTAGTCAGAATAAGCATGTTTGAATTTTGACATTAATATTGTGTTACACTGAATGACAAAAGGGGGTGGTGAAATGATAACATCATTTCAACCACATTTTGACTTTTTTTTTTTTCATAAACGTATTTGAATCATTGAAAACAAACACTTTTTTAATTCCATTTAATGTGCTCTCTATCTTTTGTGAATTATCTTTGATGCAAACATCTTAGACCCATAAACACACACGCATACTTGCATTTGTGGTTTACGGGGTCTCTTCATAGGTGTAATGGTGTTTCTGCTGTACACACTGTATGTGGTGTTGTCCTACACTGACCCTACACCTAAACCTACCCCTTACAGGACACCTTGTGCATTTTTAGAATTTCATAAAACAATGTTTAATGGTTTTTTTAAGCCTTTTGTTTTACGGGGGCACAGGAAACCTCATAAACCATGTTTACGTTGCGGCACCCATGTCGTTATGCACATTTGCATGCACACATCATTCATATTGTTTTAAGAAAGTACATGGGTCAAGAGTCACTTCAGGCTAGTATGAGGTGTTTTTTCCAGCAGGACGGAGGTTTATGAGCGCTCGGTCTTGTGGGGATCATCACACACTCACTTGCGTCTCTGTTTGGTCTCTGGCTCGCCTGATGTGGTTGTCGTGGTTACAGAGTTCGAGACGGACTCCTTCTTCTCAGCCTCTTCCTGAGCCGACCTGCGAGACACACAGCAGATCATACAAACGCAACAAAGACCCGGTCAAATCACACGCCATCTGAAACCCACAAACCTCTGAGCCAGCAGATTACTGAGGCGACTCAGTCCAGAGGTCGCCGTGGTTACTGAAGGGTCATCGAGCCTCCTTCCATAAGACGAGCTGCGAGGTAACGAGGGGTTCGGAGCAGACACTTCAGCACTGGACTGGCTGTTCAAGCGGCGCGTGTACGAAGAGCTGCGGCTCAACAAGCTACACAGAGAAGATGGATGAGCTCAAAAGACTCTCAGAGCAGGAAGTAGTCGTCCTGCGTTTCCTGTGTCTCTCACCTGCTGGTGTTGTCGGGGTTAGTGCTGGTGTCACTGATGCTGAAAAGGCGCCTGGACGGAGTGGGCTGAACACGGGCCAACCTGGGCTCCTGAACACAGAAGTCTTAATTTAGATATTTTTGTTTAATAACAGGCATTATATTTAATATATAAAACATATTTCAATTGAAAAAAACAATGCCTAACCATACAGTACATATATTATGAGTGTATACCTTATTGTCAGATTCAGAGCTCAGTCTAGGACTGGATGCAGAGCGTGTCATTCCCAGTTTAGTCTCGGGGTCCTTGAGGGCCTCAGTGGCTGGATCAGTGGCCCCGGCCGAGCCCAGAGTCACAGAACTTCCTGCTTTACGTAAAGACGTCCTCCAGGAACCTGGAGCCTCTGTCACGGGGGGCCGGACGGGTTCAGCCTACAAGTACACCACACAAAAACATCCAAATACTGTACATTATTGTTAACTGGGTGTAATACTCTATTAAACTACGTTTAGTGCTGTAAGATGTTTCATCGTGATTAATCGCATCCAAAATAAACATAATGTGTGCTACCTGTGTATATTTCCTACATAACAAACATAATGTAACTACATATTTTAAAAACATTTACATTTATTTAAATGCATTTAATTCATGTTACATATAAACATATTTTTAAAATACAGATTTTCATTACTTGAAATAAAACAAATCCTAAACTTTACTTTTTAGAAAGTTGTCAAAGCAAGATTTCTCGTTTTTTATTCAGTTCAACTTGACATACTAAAATAAATAAAACTAAAAGTGAAATAAAAATTACTGACAAACTACACAGACATATTAAAAACTAATGAAAAATGATTAAAAAAATAATACTAAAACTGTAGTTAGAAATAACACACAAAAAAACTAAAATAAATATTATACTATATCATATTTCCACAATTCATTTTTTCCTGCAAAATTCAAATAAATCCATTAACGTTTTTAAATATAGCCACAGCAATATTTTTGTGATACTTTTATCATCATCAGACAATCAAATAATTTTTAGTGTTTCAGTGTCAATATGAACTGATCTGTGACTATTTGAGTATATATTAAACATATATAAAATATTAAACTTATGTATAAAATAAAAAAGTAAAGAAAAAAAGAGAAAAAAAAAAAGTAGTTGTCTGGTCACCTTTTTAATCTGGTTAAGGGCAGTGTTGGTCACAGAGCTCGCTCCGGGGGCTGCATTGCGTTTGTTGTTCAAGTTGTTGATAATTTCTCGAGTTTTTGCTTTTTCTGAATAGATACAGGGAAAACAATCATCAGTTGGCTAACGTGCTGTTTGAATTTCCAAACAAAACTGAGCGGAGTTTGGTCACCTGACTCAGCGTCACTCTCTGATTCGCTCTCCTCCTCTGAACTGGAGCTGCTGGAGGGTTTGGATTGGCTGGCTGAGCGCGTGGACTCGTCCTCTTCCTCTTCTGTGGGCGGAGTCTGGAGTGAGGGCGGAGCATGCTTCTCTCGCTCGTGCAGGGTGATCTTCTCTTTACTGCTCATACGAGAAATGGACGTCCTGCAGGCGACATGAAGATCAGCCAATCAGAGAGAGCTGAGAACACTATATACTGAAGATTCACACTATTAATCGGTCTTTGATTCACTTGATTTCACTGCTGAAATTGTTTTGTCACACAGGAAGCGTACTCGGACACCGTGTGTGATGTTACCTGCGAGGGCGAGTTTGCACCATGGAAACAGGTGGGCTGGTCTCAATTACGGGTGTCTGGATCTTCTGTCTCTCTGAACGCATCTTTAAGAGATAAAAACAACAAGCTGTTAAGTAAGAATTCAAAATCAATTCCAAAAATAATTAAATTATAACTAATATTTTATTTGAGCATAAATAAGGGTAAATCTGAAAGAAATAGTCAAGAATATCATATAGCACCACAAAAAATATAAAAAACTTTTTTCATTTCTTCAGTTTATTTTATTTTAGTAATTTCTTATTTTTTTAATTATGAATTTATATAATGATAAATAAGGGTAAATCTCAAAGGAACTGGTAAAAATATGCAGGTCATATATCACAACAAAATAAAAGAAGATCATTTAATATTCTGCATGAAGAAAATGAAGCATATTTGCCTTTTTACATTTATATATTATTATTATTATTATTAATAATAATAAAAATAATATTATTATTACTATTATTATATCCTGTACCAATTATATATATATATACACACACACACACAAATATCTATCTATCTATCTATCTATCTATATACATACACACAAACAAATATATATATATATATATATATATATATACACACACACAAGTGATTTATGGGGACTCTCCTTAGGTGTAATGGTGTTTATACTGTACAGACTGTATGTGGTATTGTCCTACACTGACCCTACACCTAAACCTGCCCCTTACAGGAAACTGTGTGCATTTTTAGAATTTCAAAAAAACACCATTTAGTATGTTTTTTAAGCCTTTTCAATTACAGGGACACTGAAAATGTCCTCATAAATGTGGTGAAGGAGGTGAAGGACGAGGAGGACGTGGTGAAGGAGGAGGAGGAGGAGGACATGGTGGAGGAAGAGGACGTGGTGAAGGAGGTGAAGGACGAGGAGGACATGGTGGAGGAAAAGGGGGTGGTGAAAGAGGAGGACGTGAAAGAGGAGGAGGATGCGGTCAACTGTGGAGGAGCAGGAGGAGGAGGACGTGGTGGAGGGAGAGGACGTGGTGGAGGAGGTGAAGGAGGAGGAGGACATGGTGGAGAAAGAGGACGTGGTGAAAGAGGTGAAGGAGGAGGAGGACGTGGTGAAGGAAAAGGGGGTGGTGAAAGAGGAGGACGTGAAAGAGGAGGAGGAGGTCTAGGACAACATGGAGGAGCAGGAGGAGGAGGACCATCTTTTTCGAGAGATAAATGCCATCAGCCTCTCCACAGTTGACCGCATCCTCTGAAAGAATCAATTCCGGATTAAACGCGTCCCTTTTGAACGAAAAACCAACGAGTGGAATATGTTCAGGTATGAGTTTTGATATTGTATAAACTATTGTGTACCATCACAGCATGGCAGTTTATGCTGCCATTTCAGCACTCTTGAACTGTGGTTCAGGGTAGCAACTGACTCTACTGTGTTATGTGTTTTGCAGAGAATCTTTGAGATCAAAGGACGGCCTGTTCCCCATGAAATAATCTTTGTGGATGAGGCAGGTTTTAACCTGACCAAAATGAGGAGAAGGGGGAGGAACATAATTAGCCATCGGGCTATTGTAAAAGTCCCTGGTCAGCGTGGAGGGAATGTCACTATGTGCGCAGCCAACGAGGTGTACTCCACCGCCAGGCCGTACTAGGACCCTATAACACTATGCTTCTCCTTGCTTTTCTTGATGGTCTAAGACAACATATGTTCCAGCTGGACTGCAGGGAACCAGCACAGCCAGAGCAGCCGGTGAAGGCTGTTTGGGATAACGTCAGCTTCCATCACGCTGCTCTGGTTCATGATTGGTTTACCAATGACCCAAGGTTTTCTTTCTGCCTAGCATTCTCTCCCTTTCTAAACCCTAGATGTAGATTTCCTTGTGACTTTATTGGATTCAGTTTAAAGTACTCGTTCACCTGTCAAACTAGTCGTAATAATCTGATATCTGCTGCTA
>JAUYWG010000066.1:2714692-2725066 GCA_034779775.1 Enteromius afrohamiltoni | reverse complement strand
ACATGCTAGTAACTTGACAATCATGCTAACAACAAGCAACATGCTAATCATGCTAACAACACAACATGCTAGTAACTCGACAATCATGCTAACAACAAGCAACATGCTAATCATGCTAACAACACAACATGCTAGTAACTTGACAATCATGCTAATAATGCAAGAAACATGCTAGCAACATGCTAGTAACTTGCTAATCATTGTAGAAACATGTTAGCTACTTGCTAATCATGCTAGCAACATGATACTAACTTGCTAATAATGCTAGAAACATGCTAACAACATGCTAGTAACTTGCTAATCATGGTAGAAACATGCTAGAAAATGCTGTTAACTTGTTAATCATACTAGCAACATGTTAGTGGCATGCTAGTATCTGTCTATTATCTGACTTTCAAGACTAAAAACGTTAAACTGAAATTTTTCTAACTTTTTTAACTCGTAACTGTTTAAACTTTTTTGAACTTGAACTATTTTAAACTTTTCGAACTCTTTCAAACTCTCAGCCTCAGCTTTCTCAAGCCAACTTAAAGTTTGTCGCGACAAACTTTTTTATCTAGTTAGGATTATTATGTTATTTCTTGTGAGGTTTAAACTATTGCCTGATGATGCATGCAGTTTTCAAGGATGCAGACTTTTTTATACATATCACTACGCTTTAATATGAAAGTATATTCAGCATTACAGTGTTTTTACAAATAATTCTGCGCATTTATGTGTGTGTGTGTGTGTGTGTTCAGGTACTGGTTGTGGTACACCACTCACAGGTGTGTTAGTGGGGTTGTCAGAAAGATGTATCACCGTTTGAAACAGTTCCGGGTTCGATTTCTGGCGCTACAGAGAAAAAACGACCCAGAGCAGGTTCTGCTGCAGTGCCTGCCATCAGACAAAGTGAGAGTATGAGCTCGTGTGAGGGCTTTCGTTGCTGTGTTGTATTAGGTCAAAGGAGTTCAGCCTTAATCTCAGTGCTTACTATATGTGTAATGAAAGGTTGATATTTTGGTTTTGGTAGTCAACAACAACAGGTTGACACGCATGCAAGGTCACTTTCGTTCTCTTATAAAACTTTGCAGGATGTTTTCGTTCACTAAGAGCTGTGCTACTCTCTGCATGAAAAGTAATTTGCAAAAATAAGAGGGCCACTTTAAACTCTTACAGGATTCATATTTATTTCTTTTAAAAGTACACGCTATATCTTTATCAGCCGTGGTTTTTGTCTCTCTTTAGGCTGAAGGCAGGTTGGTGTCTCTGTCGGAGCAGTATGAAGGTCCACAGCCGTCTGAGTTGTGCGTCCTGCTGGAGGGAGAGCAGTTTTTTGCCGGTTTTGAGAGAGGCATTGACATAAACGCAGGTGGACATGCACTACAGCCAAATATTAAACACATTAAAGGGGCCATATGATGCGATTTCAGGTTTTCTTTTGTCTTTAGAGTGTTACAAGCTGTCATTGCATAGATAAGATCCCAAAGACTAAAGCCTCAAATTCTGAGATCATGACTTGGCCACACCCCCTTAAACAGCTCGTTTAAACATGCATCACTTGTAATGTGTTTTGTAATTTGTTTTTGTGTCATTTCCTTCAGACGCTTGAGGTATTATGCTAACCACAGTGCTCTGGATAGCTGGCCAATCAGAGCACACCTTGCTTTTTTTAGAACGATGAGCTTTGTACAAATCGACCCGTTTCAGGAGGCGGGGCTTAGAGAAGAAACTATATTGTACAGCAGCAACATGTCTTTTTAGCAACATCATATGTCCCCTTTAAAATCACAATAACAGGTTGATTTAGCCGTTTGTAATTGGAATGTGCTTCCTCAGACCGTCCGGACTGTAAAGATGGCAGACTGTCTTTCACCTTTTACTCTCACCTGAAGAACATTAAAGAGGTGCATGTGTGCCCGAGCCACCCACAGCAGGGCACAGTGAGAGGACAGGTGACAGGACTTGGGGTCATAGTTGTTAGATCAGCCCGGTTCTTCAAGGCAAAAGTAATGTAATGAGATGTGTGTCCTTCTAGGTGTCATTTTACCGCGGTGAAGTGCCCATTGATCTTCCAGAGGAAGTGGCGAGTAAAAGAAAAGGTCATGATGACCAGTGGATGGCGACGCTTCCCCTCCGGATTTCTGTGAGCCATCTAGAAGATCTATTGTACAACATTATGAGCCTCTCTCAAAGCACACAATGCTATATTGCGTTTTTGTGAGATATCACTCTTAGTTTTTGATCCGAAATGTAATAAAAGGGATAGTTCACCCTGAAATGAAAATGCTCTCATTAATTACTTACCCTCATGTCATTGCAAACCTGTAAGACTAACACAACTGAAGATATTTTTGATCATTGCACTGATTTTTTAAATATTAGTATTTTTTATTGCTATAAAACATGTTTTTATTATAAATGAGTAATCTTGATTAAATTGCATTCAGTATAAAAGCTTTTGTTTGCAAAATATATGTGTGTACTGTGTATATTTATTATGCATATATAAATACACACAAATGCATGCATATATTTCAGTAAAATGTTTATCTATTAAATATTATATTAATTATATGAATATAAATGTATATACACATGTAAATATTTTTCGAAAATATCTGTATGTGTGTATTTATATATACATAACAAATAAACACCGTACACACTTAAACCAAACTTATTTTGGATGCTATTATTCGCAATTAATGTCAGTCTACAATGTAACTTTTCATCATGTACACACAGAACGCAGACTGTGATGGGAATATCTCTGGCGAGCTGAATCTGGGAGACCCAGAGAGTGGCTATCTGACACAGACCAACCTACTGTCCATCTCCTTACGCATCAACCAAGAGTGGCAGACCATAGGCATCAACCTGGGCATCAGCTACGACCAGCTGGAGCGCATCCGGAACCAGCACAGGTGGGCTTCAGATCAGAGCCAGCAGAGGGCGCTGTTCATCAGGCCCAAACCTTCAGTCTTTATTATTTACTGCAGATTTTAGTGCATGTGATCTTCAGAACCCTTTAGCAATTTCTGTGGCATTTAACGCAGTCATTTCAGCTTTCACCAGGCCAGTAATAACAGATTAGACATTTTCCCACCAGAATGGCATCTTGTAATATCTGAATATTAATTAGATTCTGTGACTGGACAGTTAAGGAATTACGATCAAGCCAGGGCTAGATATTCATGAGCTTTTAAAATCTCCGGTTTAATTTTTCCATCACAGATGTGTTCGCGTGCTGTAAAATCACCCATAATCATTAGAGAGAGAGAGAAGCAGTGTGAAAATGAGTGATGGAGGACAGCAGTGGTTTTATGAGGAGAATGTGAGTGTTTTGTGTTGATGGCTCAGCCATCTGGGACACTGCAGGAGACTGTACACACACACACACACACAAGCCCTCCACGTCCTGTTCTCTCGGTCTTTTTGTGTTTTAGTTCAGGTTCAATTTCAAGTCACATATTTTATTATAACAGTATAGCAATTCAATTGAAATAAATGATGAAAAACAAGTTCTGAAATGTTGCAATCATTACAGAAAAAATACAAAGCCACACCAGTCACAAAATAAGGCGCATGTCATGACATTTTTTAAAGTTTTTTCATTCAAAGCCTTATTTAATGCTACATTTCATGTCTGTTTTCATTATAAATAAATCATTTTCTGCCTTATTTATTCACATGCCTTATTAACTTATTCCTCATTACTCTAATATTGCCAGAAGATTCTGTTTTATTACTTTCTTAATTTTTTTTAACAGGAATAATAGAAATAGTAAAAAACAACAACAATGCTAATAATAATAATTGTGTGTATGTTATTTTAATATATATTACTTTGTGCATACACACATTATTTTAGTATTTTGAGATACGATTAGTTTTTATGAATATTTTGTTTTTGGTTATATTTTCATATTTTGATTTTTCTTTTTCATTTTAGTTAAAATTTTAGTTTAAAGTTTTAATAATTACGTTTAATTTTTTTGTTGTTAAGGTTTAATGTTTTGTTGTTTTTGTTAGTATTTTTTAAATATGTAGTATTTTTATCTAGTATAGTATAGTATTTTTTTCATCTTAATTTATTTTCTTACATCAAAATGAGGAATGTTTTCTTGAAACATTGAAATTTTTTTTTCATTTCTGTTTTATTTTCAGTAACAAAAAAATCATATCATATTATCTTTCATTTCATTTTCTTTCAATATATCTCTTCTTACTTTGACAAAATTCGGACGGATCATATCATTGTATTAAAAAGTAATAGCAGTTGTAATTATAGTAATAAAAATACAATCTTGTGTATGTTTTGTCAGGGACTTCGGGGCTCAGGTATTGGCGATGCTCTTTCATTGGGCCAGAGAGCAGCAGGGGGCGGGGCCTGGGGCGGTGCAGCGGCTGATGAACGCGCTGGTGGACAGTGGTAGGCGGGACTTGGCAGAGGAAGTAGAGGACATAGTGACTCTGGGGAAGAGGAAGTATGAAGAATCACTAAAGAGAGTCGGACTGGAGACAGCGCAGTCCAGCTGACACACACTCGCACTGTGCTGCCAAAATCATGAACTCCCACCTGCTGGAGTGCGGTGACACACACAGACGTACAGGGCAGTGTCTCGTCTCTCTCCAGCTCAGTGTCCAGCAGATCCATTTTATTTATAGTGAGAGACAATGCTTCACATTTACACTGTGCCAAATGAGCTCTTTTTTATTATTATTTTATTTTACTGAAAGCTTGTGCTTATGTACATATGCACATATTTAATTATTAAATCACAACAAACTATTATATAGCAACAATACTGTTTCACTTTTTAATTAAAATAAACATATTAAAGGCAGTATATAACAAATACCACCTTAATGTACATGTTGTACAATTTTTTTGTAGTAAAAAAAATACCAATTCACATAAAAATGTAAAAAAATAAATAAACGTAGTTATAGGAAATGTGTATATGTATTTTATTATACATTTACGTGGTTATGAAAAAGCTGTTTTGTTATATGTAAATGAGAGATTGGGGGTAAAAATGCAAAAAGGACAATGGAAAAATCCCAAGGGACACAAAAAATAGCGTAATATTTTCTGTGCAAAATCAGAAATATAAATTAGTAGTGAAATATGACCAGGGTGTGTTTTCGACATTATGAACATCAGCACTAAACTGCATCCAAACTACATGATTAAATTATTAAAACAGTAATATTCATTCTCCTGTTTTATTTATATATATATATATATATATATATATATATTTTTTTTTTTTAACTCCAAAAACACTGTCAATCCAAAATCCAAAGGCCATTCCAACATCATCTCTTTTTGATGTAGTATCCTTCCGTGTATTTAGCTCAAGGTCAGCGTTGTGTCACGCCAATGACGTAAGCACGTATTTTTTCCCTAAACCAGCGAAAGGGAAATCTGAGTACGCCGCGGTACAGACAGCCACCGGCAGGCGGAGACAAAAAGCACTCCCTGCCTCCCGTTCTCTCCTCCTCCTCCTCCTCCTCCCGTCGTGTGTCGTGCTTTTACTCCCTCCTTTTCCTCCAAACACACGAACGCGAGTAACACCGGCAGCTTTAACTATTATCACACTGTCACTGGCGGAGGAGCGTCACATGAAGCCATAATAATCCGAAATAACGGGACAAAACAGCAGGATCCGGTATGTAACGTTACGCTTTTCTGTAAACGCTTATTTCTTGGACGAGCACAAACTGTATCATATTAATATTCACATTATAATAGGATTGCTTATGATTTGGGCGGTCACCGCACTATGTCAGCAGTAGAAACAGAAATAACGGTTACAGCGGTTCATATGATGTGATGCGGCGGGACGTTCTCCCGTTATGTGGCAAAACGCGATTTCCCATGGCTGCGTGACGCAAGAAGGCGTAAAATCCAACGGGACAGATCAAACCGGCAAACGGTTGACTGGGGATAAAAACGAGAACGCGCTGCTTTGACAGCTTCGCGCGTTCAAACAGCCGCGTTCCGCGCGCGAACATCTGTTTTTCATCACACAGCGGCGCGCGTTCGGTGTTTGCCCGTTAGTCGGGGTTATTAAGCCGTGGAATCCAGCCCTAGACGGCGTTATGTCGGTACGGATCCGCGGAGGATCATCAGCAGCAGCATCTCAGGATTCTCTGCAGCAGAATTATGTCATCAGACACTATCAGCGACCTCGTTCAGATACCGCAAAGATTTCGTCTTTCCTCTGTATGCTTTGGCATTTATTTTCCTTGTGATTAAGTCATTTCTAAAAGCAAACGACCTTGTGCTACAGTATATTGATATTTTGGACACTGAAATACCATGTAAACGCCATCATATGTGCCCCTGGACCACAACATCAGTCACAGGTATTACTTTTCTGAAACTGAGATTTATACATTAACGTTACCGGAAAAATGAATACATAAGCTGTCCATTGATGTATGGTTTGTTATAGGACAATTTTTGCATGAGATACAACTGTATCTGGAACCTGAGGTTGCAAAAACAAAACAAAATGCCTTTAATTTTGTCCAAATAAAGTCTGTGGTAATGTATATTACTAAACTAAATACATTTTAATAGGACATTGATCAAATATCTTCATAGATCATGATCTTTAATTTCAGTGGCCTACCAGTGTGTGTTAACATTATTGTACTACACTTAATTTTTCATATTGATAATATTCTATTCATTACTCTGGAGTAACATGTATTCCAGGGGTGGGCAACTTCTGTCCTGGAGGGCCGGTGTCCTACAGAGTTTAGCTCCAACCCAAATCAAACACACCTGCCTGTAACGTTTTAGTGACGTAAAAATACGGTAACAACGTTTTAGCTTTTACGGTTTAAAGTTAATTTTACAGTTAAATGCTGTAATTTCAACTGATACAATGTTAAAATACCAAGCTATTAAAGTGCTGAAATCTGTTTTGTATCTTTGAAATACACCGATAAGCACCAAATGCAGGTTCATGACGATGAACCAAAGCCCATCACTAGCAGATTTACACATGAACATATATAGAAGGAGCTCAGAGTCATTCACACAAACACCATCATGATGAGACTCATTTAACTGAAATATGCAATAAACATTCATTTAACAACATTACATGTAACATACAGCCCTAATAAACAGAACTGAACCCATTTTTACTGTTTCTACTGTTTACATCACAGTCATTTCTTACAGTGTACGTCTTGGATTTAATGGTACTACATTGTGTTTCAAAGAACGCTGTGGTGCTGACCCTGAACCATGTATAAAAAAAACATGGTAATGCCGTGGTACGTTCACTGTAAAAAGAAAACCGTAAAATTTACAGTAAAAAACCCGGCAGCTGTGGTTGCCAGTATAAAACTGTGAATAATACGGTATCACAATTTTGGTTTTCCATTTGGTTTTATGGTTTTATTTTAAATTTACAGTTAAATACCGTAAATTCTAATAAGAAACCATAATAATTGATAGAATGGTAATATGCCAGCCTATTAAAGTAGTGAAATTCAGTATGTTACATTCACAGCCATTTTTTACAGTGTTGTTTGTAGGTTACTTCATCTGGCTGAAATCGTAGCGATATTTGCTGTTTCTTATTGATTAATCTTTAGCTTTACGATGTGTGTCTTTCAAACACAATCTCGTCTCGGGTGAACTTTAGTGCAAGTTAAACGTCTGCCGACGGGGCAAAGGTGGGCGATAACTAGTTAGGAAGAGCAGAGCACCTTGCAGATAACAGATTCTTGTAAGTTGCATATCGCATAGTCGCATATATCTCACGCACGCAGGTCATGTAATACATCTTAAATGAATTGAAGTATTGTTCGATTTTTGTTGTGCATGATTCTATTTAAATACTACACTGTGTTCACACACACCCTTCTGAACACTGGTTTAGTGGTGAGCACTGTTGAGAATGAAACAGCATACGGTCTGAACATCAGCTAACCAGTTAACCAGCAGACAGCGAGAGTGGCTGATATTCATCTCTCTCATCTTACCGCTCATTACACTCTTGCTCTGCAGTCAGTCACTCATCACTGTCCGATCATTTCGGTGCAAATTCATTCACCTGCAAATCTACAAGATGCTAAGCTAGTACTTTTAACAGCTATGCTTAAAAAAAAAAAAAAAAAAAAAAAAAGTATACATATATTTATACGAATGTAAATATTTAAATAAATATAAATAAATTATACATATTTTGTTATATTGTATTATAAGAAATAATGTGAATTAATTAAATTGTTGAAATTATACACATATTTGTGTTTAATTCTATTATGCACACACACACACACACATATGTAAATGAAACATAATATATATAAATATTGAAATGAATATAAATACATTCTACTTATTTGATTATATTGTATTATCAAAATAAGACAATATAAATTAATTAAATTGTTTATTTTGCTACATTTTCAAAAAAATTATGTATACACACATATTTGTGTGTGTAATAGAATTTTATATATAAATGAAATATAAACATACATATAAATAAATATAATATAAAAATAAATATTTTATCGTATTATCTATCTCTCTCTCTCTCTCTCTCTCTCTCTATATATATATATATATATATATATATATAAAATATAATGACTTTTTCCTCTTATGAAACTGAACACGTCATTTGAACTGTTCATTTCTGACTCAATTGAAAGTGATCTTTGATGAGTCTTTTCATCACTTTCTTGTCCTTGCAGAAACCAGACATAGAATAAATATATAATATGCATAAAAATAAGTTATGGTTTCCACAGAAATATGAAGCAGCACAACTGTTTTCAACATTGATAATAATATGAAATATTTCTTCAGCAGCTAATCAACATATTAGAATTATTAGAGTGATTACAACAAACAGGATGAACAACATTCATAGCAACATCATTAACAATAATATCCCAAATTATTATTAATATTAATGTCAGTGTAATATTTGCTCACTTGGGTGCTGATGTTTATTCATCTGTGCTTGTTTGCTCTCTCAGTAGCATCTAAACAGTGTATGTTTGTTAGATTTCACTGTGTATAATGTGCTGATGATAATCAGGAAGCAGAGATGGATTATTCTGGGATTGAAGCACTATGTAAAATCTCCTGAGATCAGACAGACACAGACTGAAACCATGACAACCGGCCTGAGGCCGAGAGCCGAAGATGACTGATAGAAATACTGTAAATAAATGAGCCGTACAGATGTGGAGACTGAGCTGCTACAACATCTGTCATCACAGTCAGATGAGACGGGTGCAGCTTAAAGCAAGCATGCATTCAACTGATCATTTATCATAATTACCACAAAAATATTAGTCTGTACAACTACATTTAACTAGTTATATAAGAATGATTTCTGAAGGGGCACCACAGGAATAAATGACATTTTCCAATATATTCAAATAAAAAAAACACTTATTTTAAATTGTAATATTATTTCACATTATTACTGTATTTTTGATCAAATAAATCTTTTAAAAACATAAAATATTCTTATCATCCAACAGTATATATATATATCTCTCTATACACACATTGTTGAACACACTACCAGTCAAAAGTTTGGAAACAGTAAGTCTTTAAATATATTTTAAAGATGTTTTTTATGTTCTTTAAGGCTGCATTTATTTTATTTAAAAAAATACAGGTAAAAAAAATAATATTATTGCAATGTAAAATAACAATTTTCTATTTTAATATCTGATTTATTCCTGTGACGCGCAGCTGAATTACCATCAGTCATTACTCCAGTCTTCAGAGTCACATGATCCTTCAGAAATCATTCTAATATACTGATTTATCAGTTAGGATTCTTGCATAAAATGTTAAAAAGAAGAGCATTTATTTTAACAATATACACTACCATCAAAAGTTTGGGGTCAGTAAATTTGTATTATTTTTTTATTTGAAAGAAATTAAAACCTTTATTCAGCTAGGATGTGTTAAACTGATAAGATGTGATGGCAAAGATTTATATTTTTAAAAAAGATTTGTATTTTAATAAAATGCTTTTCTTTATAACTTTTTTATTCATTAAATAATCCTGAAAAAAAGTATTGCAGTCTCCAAAAAATATTTACAATCACATCTTTGCCAACATTGATAATTCTAATAATAAATCAGCATATTAGAATGATTAGACTGGAGTAATGACAGATGGAAAGCACAGAAATAAATTATATTTTAAAGTGTATTCAAATAAAAACGTATTATTTTAAATGGTAAAAAGTAAATCACAATGTTACTTCTAGATTATTACCTGTGGGTTTTTTAGGTCAGATAATTATCACCTCTGTTTTGTCAGAATTTAACAGTAAGAAGTTACTTGACATCCAATTTTTTATATCAGCTATGCATTCCTTTAG
>JAUYWG010000066.1:2678344-2691028 GCA_034779775.1 Enteromius afrohamiltoni | reverse complement strand
TCTTATCAAAAATTACTTTGTAATAACTTTACATTTGAATATATATATATATATATATATATATATATATCTTAATAGAACATGATCTTTTCTTGATATCCTTATGGTTTTGGCATAAAAAAATACCAATAATTTTGTCCAATTTATTACACTGTTGGCTATTTCTACAGATAAACCCTTGCAACGACTGCTTCTGTAGTCCAGGGTGGCATTTCTTGAACCGTAGGCGAGTTCTGCTTGTAATGCCACAATCTAACCGCTAAAAGTCGCCACTTCGACACGCAACTCCTCGGCTGCCTGAGACGCGTGATAGGCGTGCGCAATGAGTGAACGCGCAGGGCTTTACTGCGGGACGGGGCTGATATACAGTCGTTCACGTGTCACGTCTCTCGATCTTCCTGTGCGTGCGAACCGGGGGAAAGGCGTTTAAGAGTGAAAGCCTTTGGGAACATGGATTCGTCCCCATCGGGATGGAGACCGACCAGCTCCACCTGCGGAGTCTCATCTGCGCCAGCGGCACACAAATTGGATGTTACGCAACAACGGGCTAATAAAGCAGAACTTCAGTTAGTGTTTCACTGACTACTGAAACACCAGGTGCATGTTCAACGCTCAAAGGATGGAAACAAGTTCGCATTACACGTTTTTCCAAACACTCGAGCGCGAGACACAAAACCATTCACCGACCTGACATTCAATTAACAAGCATCTATTTCTTACAAGTACTCATTTTCTTTTAAATGACAAGTAATTAATATAAGATATAAGATGCTACTAATTTAGCTTCACTAGCCTATGTATTAGACACTACAGTGTAGCATTTCAGCACATATTCTTACTTGGCAATAAATTATATTTTAGATTATTATTTCAATTTTTTAAGGACTAGCAGAGGCCTGATGAACCGGAAGTCTCGCACATTTATTAAAATAGCTCACATCCGCACTGTAAAATAATTTGAATAGGGTTAAATGAGTAGCCTACTGGAAAATATATCGGTTAATATTTAACTAATAAATAGCCTAAGTGCTATTGCAAAGTTACTTGTAAAACTGGAGCAGGTACATAGATAGGTTGAAACCATATAACTATTGTTTAATGGCAAAAATCTGCAATAGTTACCAGTGACTGCGGAATCATTAATGGGAGAGTGAGCAGCAGCAAAGCAATACATGTTTAATGTAATCAGCAATACTGCAATATATAACATATTAGTATACAATAGCCTAGAATGTATGCATGTCAGTATGTACCCAGCCTACTCAAGACATCCACTGTTTGTTGTATGTTTTCTATATATCAGCAAAAGAAGAAAATGTTTTACTATTTTATACTTACAGCTATGACATAGAAATGCCGATTATAGTTGGTTGTAAGGAATAAATGTCAAAGCGACCTGACACAGACGTGTTCAATCAAACCTTTTAGCCCGCACGCTTTATTCTCACAGAAGTAATACATTTCAGTTTGTCAAAGCGTTGATGGATGTTATATATGTGCATGCATATAGACACAATAACAGCTCCGGAGCATCCTCTACCCCAGCCCACCCCACCCGCGGGGCAATGTCTCAAAGCACGTCACCGTGAGTGTGTGTGTGTGTGTGTGTGTGTGAGGAAGGAGAGAGAGAGAAAGTAGATGTGTGCAGACAACCTGCCTGCGCGTAATTCTGGGAGGACTCTCCGCCGAGCAACGACACAATAAACACTCACGGAACCGCAAGAGTTTCCCCCGGTGGAGTAACAATAAGCACTTGAATCACGTCACACCATCCAGTCAGGAGTCCATCATCAATCTGCAGCCATGTATCTGAACAGGGAGGAGGAGTACAGCAAAGGTAAGTGCTTTTATTTCTGTTGCCATTAAACTTGTAGGAGTATCTTCTTCTCACCTTGGAGGGATGCATGCCTCCTGCACGGACGGGGTCTGGTGGGGTCGCACAGGTGGGGGTTGCAAAATGGCACTACGGCACCTGTCACGGGGGTCATCACTTCTTTGCCCCCTTGTTTTACATCGTTGTCCGAGCGCGCGCGCAAACAAAAGAGCCGGGCGCGCACTAATGACTGTTTGACATTGACACGCGCTCTCGGGGCGTTTGCATTGACAGCGATTACCGTGGCGTGCTGGATTTGATAAATAACTTTGATTCGAGGTCCCGTGAAGGTCTGTCGTTGCGTAACGATACGCGAACGCTTTCTTATCGAAGGCTCAATCGGGGCTACTTGTTGTGCGCTTCGTCCTTGATGGAGCTTCGCGCGAAGAGACTTGAGGAAGGACAAATGACTAAAACACAAGGTCAAAGCATCTCGAAGCGGGCTAGACGGTGCCTCGTCCGCGTTATACGCACCATTACACGCGAACCGTGGTGTTGTGGGGAATCTTTATGATGATTCCGTGGGCGTTTTACTGGGGTACGGTGGGCTGTTATTTGTGTCAGCTCTCCCACGTGTTTCCGAAGCGTGATTCCCCGTGAATTCACTGGGTGTCCACTACAATTTTCCCCGGTGTCCCTCCCACGGTAAATGAATTCGCTTCGGGGCTCCGGAACGGAGGTGACTGGAATTAAGAGTGGAGGCGCGTTAGGGCTACGCCAGCAACACCTGCTGCTACCGAGAGCCAGAAAGCAAAAGACGGTGTTTGATATTCGGTAATGGCCGTGAGGAGATAATAACCGTGGCGTGAATGCAACTGTGTGGGTTTGGAAAGGAAAGGTGGTCACGGATAAGCACTCAAATACCAGTCTTATATGAGACGCACAGGACAAACCTGACTCAGAAACGAGCTCTGGTGTTTAAACGCGAATGATCATATTCTGAAAGTATATTTATAAAGTATTCGTAATAAAACGAACCATGCTTGAACGCTGTGAACTGGTTCTCCGAACTGCCCAGATAGCACAGGTACGATGTCTGGTAAAGATCTCTTGATCTGGAAAGCATCTGCTGTCTACAAACGTCTGGCAGACGTCTTTCAGATGTCAGTTTTACACACATTCTAAATCATAAACATCTTAAAGACAATCTTTTACATCTTAAAGATGTACGTGTGCTATCAGGGTAGGAGTCTGTCACACAAAGAAATGTTCCATGTTTGCTTGGAAGGGCATCATAATTACTGTTATGTCATTCTAATTAAGGCCTTATTTACTAATTAAGACATCATTTAGTCCATTTATGGACAATTCCCATGAGAAGGTGCTGTTGGTTTGCTTTTTTTCCTCATCCCGAAAAGGTTAGCAGAATTTGCCCACTAGTGGCTGGGACTTTGACTCAGCAATTCAAATCTTTTGAACCTATTAAAAATTTGTCTGCTGATTTATTCAGTGACCTTTTTTCTTGACAAATGAATCTTTTGTGTGTTAAGTCGAACGAACAAGTCCTCTTAAGCTTTTGTCTGCAGATCTTCTCAGTCGAGTTTGAGCATCACAAGGACTTGTTGAATACTTCATTTGTTTACTTACTGTAGTTCAATTCTACGTCTCATTTCATTCAGTTTGATTACAAATTACATGTCATTTAGTCTACATATGAACATTTCAGACACGAAAGTGGGTTTTCTCATCCAGAGAAGTTAAAACATTCGCTATGGCTGACACGAGCATAGATATATGCGAATATATGTGTATGGTCACAATGTATCACAGCTATTCGAATCTATTTACAATTCGAAGATTCATTCAGCGTCTTGGTGGAGCAAACGAGTCGTTGAATCATTCACTCGAGCGAGTACAGTCTGCAGGCGAGTCGAGATTTAACAACTGTGGGTTTGCACCCCGCTAATTGTATTCGATTAAAAACGCCAAAACGTTTAATGAGATTTGTTTTGAGGAACGAATACCGAATCACGAACAGACTGTAGAGATGTTAAGCACAATCTGGAGCCTCACCCTCTCTCCTACTGTTTCTATGAGACATATTTAACTTTCATGCTTGTTACCCTTCCATTTAATTACTTGATTTTAATAAATACAGATGACAATGAAAGTGTGACTTTAGTATGAGCTTCAAACCAATTTAACCTCTTATATAAAGTGCCATTGCATATACATCCAGGGCTTTATCTATACAGTTTAACAAATGGTGGGTCCATTAGTGGTTATTGCATCTCTCTCTCTCTTTCGCTGTGTGTGCGTTTCATTGATTTATGTCATTGATAGATGGAGTTACTCACTAGAATGGACCAAATATTAAAGATTGGGGCATTAAATGTAAAAGTTCAAGAACTGGTTTTCATTTATCAAGTCTAATTCTGGCCCCTCATACTAGATAGGTTTGTGTGTGCGCAGGATTGTATTGAGTGAAGAAGTGGACAGATTGCAGATGATAAGTGAGGGAATGGACCAAACGGTGAAAAAAAGTGTATGTGTGTAAATATGGATGTGTCACCGAGGCACAGAAGATGACAGGAGGGGTATAATGTGCCGAAATGATTGACAGTTCATGTATTATTCATGCAATCCTGTTGATCTGAAAAAGAGAGAGAAAGATGGAGAGACACAGACAAACAGAGAAAGAAATAAAAAGAGACAAATTGCCTGTGCCTCCGTAGACAGTTCTGTATTTACATCTTGAGCGACTGCAGTGTCAAACCAACAGCATTTTCTCATTAAATTGCAGCAATACAGATTTTAAGTGTATTTTTGTGCTAAATGCCATATCTATAACCAAGAGCAATGACTGTGAATCTTTGTTGAATGACTCTAAAGCCCATCTTGATTGTATAATTGCTCCTTACGTATTAGTATTGTGTATCTTGATTCATCCTTGTGACTTTGAGTTTGAGCCTTTTGGTTTTAGATTTGTTGAGTAGGTTGCGTCAATGAGTTTGTGTTCCCATTCAGTTCAATGGCAGATTGACCTGAACGCTGTCATATTTGCTTTATAAGCACACATTTTTTGAGCCAAACATCTGAGCCATTAAATGTCATGGAAGAGATATAAAAGAAACAACTTTATACTATTGAGAATCCCCCCCCCCAAAAGATCTGATATTGGTGAAACATCTACGAAAGTATAATAAATCTGCAGCAGTTCAATGGTGCTTGCGTCGCAAGTCTTGAATTCCCAGCAAAGGAGAAATGTACTTTTTGACCACGTTTTGGAGTCTTATTATCATATAAATGAGTAAAACCAGCATGTCTACAAAGACAAAATAGTGTCAATCTCGTATTTTTTCCAATAGTTTTATTTGTCACATTATGTGGGACTGCTGAGCTTAACTTTTTTATCTTGCCATAGAAAGCAGACAATAGACAATAGATAATAATTGTATTATAATGTCCTTTAACAGTGTTGGCCAGCCAGTTGTGCACCAAAGCAATACCTTCTCATATCTTTTAGTTGTGTATGCTCATTAGTCATCTTTACACGTTCAGAAATTGCTATTTGCAAACTTACTAAACAGTTTACGCTGGACAAACGACACGCCCCCTTTTGTTCCAGTTAGAAAATATCAGTTCAAGAACATGTTTTGAGAATTTGAGAATGTTTTGAGTCATACAAAGCCAATTTTCCACTAGCTTATATGATTCTTTAGGGTCTTAATGGATAGTTTGTAATATAGTTTGGTTTAAAAGTTCTCAAAGATAGTTGAAAAAAAGCTAATGTTACCCTGTCAAAAACAGTTCTTTAGAAATCACTCTGTTCTTTAAATCTTCGCAAGCTCCACTGACTCCGCCCCTCTTTTCCGAGGCGCTCTCAGAGGATCTTTTTTTAGCCGTATTCATAGTCAAACTTGCTAATTAGCACATTATTAGGAAAGGCCATTTGCAAAGATTCATTAAAAGGCATTATACTCACTGCTTCTGTAGATGAGGCTGGATCATGAATGATTAACGTAACGTTAATCCTCCTTCAGTCACTCAGATGTTGGCAGTAAATCACCACTGCTCTGTTCATTAATACATTCAACAACAAAACACCTCAATCTCTTAGGAGTCTTTCTCTGTGTCTCGGTCTGATGACGACTCACTCAGGGCGGGTCTGAGGTAAGACACAAGTTCAGTCTGTGTGACACGCTGCTGTCAATCAACTATTGTGGGTGTGGCCTCTGTCAGTGTGACGCCACACCGACATGCATTTGAGAATGGCTTGATTTCAGAAGGGTCAACTTATTTTTATTACATTAAAACAAAACTACTGGTGGATCATTATCATTGTAGGGTGGTTGTGTACACACACTTCCAACACACATTTCAGTCCAAACAGCTTGAAAAAGTGCATGTACCACCGGATGACCCCTTTAAAGCAACTGTATAGATGTTTTTTTTACCTATGATTTTTTTTTTTAACCTTCCAATCAGAAGCATGTCTACACTTGTCTTTTGAGTATGTGGACAACATCCGGATACAGGATACATGCTAATGCGTAGTGTAAACACAACCAAAGTAATCGGATCAGCCTGTTTACCTGGTCTAATATTTTTGTTTGACCAGTTCACCCCTTTGAATCCTACTTATTTGTCAACAGGTTCAAGCATTTCTACTCCTATTAAGGTGTTTACACGGAGCATTCCCTGTTGAAAAAAACACCATATGCTGGTTAAGTAGGTTTTGAAGCATGGATGCTGGTTTGAGATGGTTTAAGCTGGTCATGTGCTCTTCCTGTGCAGGACTTTTTTGCTTAGGATCAGCACATGACCAGCTAAGAACCAGCTCAAAGATCCATGTTTCAAAACATACCTAACCAGCATATTTGTTTGTTTTCAACAGGATTTTCATTCTGATTGTACCTTTAAACTGGTTATAATCTAAATACAATGCTCCCTGTAAACGGGGCTAGTGACAGTGAATTCCACTTAACTGGGCTTCAAAGTCCAAAAAATGCACAAAACGATTCTGGTTCACTCTGGTTCATTCAGTAAAGGAGTGAGTTTGTTTAGTAGGTCCAGCCAATGCAGTCTGTGCTCATTCTGCAGTATACGATCAGTTTTTGATGGCAGTATAAGGTCATTGTTCACTTAAAAGATTTGTTCAAAAACACAGAGTCATTTGCGATCGAAACACCCCTATATAGTCATAATTAGCTCTCAACACCATCCAAAGTTACAGAGCCATTGTATTGTACAGAGCCAGATGTATTAGTTCCAGCTTCAAGAGTTTCTAAAAACCAGGTCGAAGATGGCCGCTGAACCCTTGGAGAGCCGCTCTTGTGATCTGTGTGTAATCTGTGGCATTCTCTGTCACAGGCAGGTCATGCGATTGATGTTATTGGTGTGTGGACATGACCTTCAATGATGTGAGAAGGCACAGTGGTTAATTTTCATGCTTCTTACGGTGCATTCTTCAGCAGTAAAATTCAATTATCGCCACAAATGGAGAGAAGCGTGTGACCTTAAGAGTGAGCGTGTTATATTTGAGAGTCGCAAGTTGAACTTTTTCTGTTCTCTTCAACATTCGCCGTCACAATCGGTTCACTGAAGGACACTGGGTCTTGAAGTTTTCAAACGGAGAAGTTTAAGTGCAGGTTTAATGGAGTAATTGTTCATAATTTGGCCCCTTTTCAAATGCCGGAAAGCGTCGCTATCTGATCCGGCAGTCTGATGAGCGATTAAAGGTCCGTCTGTCTCATTGATTAATGCTAATTTCGACCCCGGGGTCGGACCGAATCAAAACAGTAGCTGAACGCCCCCAGCGCACGATGACAAATATTTTTCATGGCGAATGTGTGAAATCATATCAGTATTTATTGTTTTATAAATCAGTGGCACTAGTGGCCATTAATGTAATTTGCAGCGATCTGGATTAGGATGTAAGAGTCATCAAAATGATTAGCAAGAAACAGAAAGGAGACACAGAGAAAGGAGGAGAAGGAGAGGCCTGACTCTGCAGAAAAACATTGTTGCATCTACCTCCACCCTCCATTTCTGCGTTTGCAGTTGCTAACCACTGAATGTAATTGGTAGTCATTCTTTAGCTTGGTTTCGTATTTACAGAAAGGACTTAAACAATGGAAATAAATATTAATACCTGCATGTTAACATGGGAATTATATGGGAGAATAATATAATAATCTTGTCTCAAAGGCATATGGAAGATATATTACAATCCAAGTCGTGATGCTTGAAACCCTGTAATTTTTTTATGATACCGTCATGCAAGATTACCGTAAGCAAATTGCACTTACAGGAATTATGTTACCAGAAATGTATCTGCCTGGAACAGTAATTCAACTGCTAAAAGGATGATTTAGACAATTAAATGCATATTTATGTGCTTTTAAATGCTTAAATTCAAAAATATGAACTTTACATTAGACCCTCAAAGTGCTCGGTTCTTTGCACATCAGTTTCAAGACTTTTACTGTAACCGTAGCTCGTTTTTTTAAACGGAGGAGTTGAGATTATCTTCTGTGATATGTATATATAATACATAATGCTATATATAATAACCACAAATGTAAATGTAAATCAATAATTCTCCCGATTACAGTGAGACTTCATTATAAATTAGTCGATAGCCTGTTTTCCTTGCCTTCTGATGTTCCTTCACTTTTATATCTTGCTATACACTTTAAACTAAGAGGAAAAACACATTCATTTGAAAGCTAAGCTGTTTTATATCAAGACAACTCATTACTGTAAGACACAATATAAAACTGTAGCTGAGACTTTGTACTAAAGGGACTAATCTTATTGCTATTGGGTGGCACACTATAACGAATCAACTGGAAGACATGAAATATTATTTCCAAGCATATGTCCTCGCGAATATTACACTCGATATCATTTCTGCTAATAATCCCACATAAATGTCTTTGTGGTGTATTAAAAAGGAGTTAAATAAGAGAGCTCATCTTAGATGTCTCAATTCATCTTGGATGTATCAAGCGACGTACGAAGAACGGACCCCAGATGTTCATTCATGTTTATATTGCATTTATTATTTGAATTTAGTTTTTCTTGAGACTTTGTGTTATACCTAAAGTAACCTGCTTTGTCTTATCTGTCGGCATGTTGTCAGTTTCCTCTTTTTGATGTTCAGTCAAGTATGCCACACTAGTCCTCAAAAGTCCTCAAAACTTCAGGAAGAGATTGGAGTTGTATTTACATCATTTTTACTCAATTCTCTTATATGGCAATCAGCAGACAAAAATTGGACCAGTCAGGCTCATTTAAAAAAGGGTGAGGGGTGTGTGTTTGCGATCGGGAGTGTGGGCAGGACTTCATACGGAGATATAATAAAAAAAAAGTCTACATTTATGCATTTGGCAAATGCTTTTATCTAAAGTGACTTACACTGCATTCAAATAAAGTACATGTTTTATCAATTCTTACAATCACTTGAATTCAAACCTATGACCTTGGTCTTTCTAAGGTCACGCTGTAATATTTAAGTGACTGATTGCTGAAGTAGTTGTTTGGATCGCTCCTTAAAATCTGCTCTTTTTAGTTTGAAGTCTTATTGCCAGCGCCTGGCCCGTCTTGCCATCCTGGGTGTGTCCCGCTTGCGTTTGTACAAGATGCAGTTGGCAGGATCGAGACAGAATGACTCCTGTGAGTCCACACTAATGTGCCAGTCTGTTTGGATGGGTGGAATTTAAATGGATAGCTGAGAGAGAGAGAGGAAAATGTGTGTGTGTGTGTGTGTGTAATCATACTCCATTTTCATTAGCTAGAAAACCACCCCAGTGAAATGACATGAAGAATAGGCATTATAATACGTGAAAGTGATTGTCTGGTTCGTGATGCTAGCAACTCCTTGTTTACAGGGACCCATGTTGTTCAGTGTACAGAGAGGTGGTGGGGTCTCTCTCTCTCACACACACACACTACTACAGGAGCTAATTACAGGCATTGTGTGAGGGCACCTCAAATAGAGGTGATGTGCTCCTCAAATAGCCTCACGTTCGGCTCGGTGGCATCAGATGAGACGGCGGAGGAGATTTTAGGTCATACTCTTGTCAGCAGACAGTACTGAAGCATGCAAAATGTCAAGTCAGGTTTCAAATCAAAATTATTTGTATAACGCTTTTCACAATACATGTTGTTTCAAAGCAGATTTACAGGAAGTCATGATGTTGATCTTTAATATTTTTATGCCTTTAAGTTTAGATATTTTTTTGCGATAAAACCATTGAGATATGCTATATAATATATAGACTACTCTTTGTCGCACTATGTGCTTTTACTGCATGTATCCAGATAAAATTGGACACATTTGTATGTGCAACTGTATATAAAGTGCAGGGTTAATTTTGCGAAAAAAACAAAACAAAAAAACTGGCAGTTGCGATATATTATAGGCTATATGATCTCATGTAAGTACCTCTATATAGGCATATACAGTTTATATTTATATATCCAACTTTATGTAAACGTTTGGTGATAATATAGTAAAATTTTGCGACAAAAAACTTGGCAGTTGATATTTGTTAAAATTTGTGCTGTTGAGAGTTGCTATACATCGTATTTCGCTTTGCGCAAATATACTGGATTTATCTGAATAAAGTTGCATTTTTACATATTTATATTAAGGCTGTCAAAAATAACATGTTAACGGCGTTAATTATTTTTTGCCGTTAATTACGTAATTTTTTTAACGCATTTCACGCATGCGCATTGTGACAAATTATTTGTCATGAAAGTGGGACGACAATTGCCTCGGAGTAACTGCACATTGCATCAGTGACACGTGGGTAATGAAGTCTTTTACGCTGACTATAATAAAAACTGAGGAGCGTCATTTTGCGGAGGCTTGTAAAGAACAGTTCCTGTCTGTTGCACGTAGGTGGGGGCAAAACGACAACCATTGGAACTGACAGTGCACGCGGCATGGATTCGTCTTACACGCTATGAACACATGAACTGTGTCGCTCACGAGCTGTAGAGAAGTGTCACAGTGAGTCTTGCTGACTATAGCTTACTGCAGTGCAAGCCGCGGTTTAGCCCTGCGCGCGACAAATGCTGCCAGTGTGAAGCACAGTCGGCGCACACTGCTGCTGCTCTGCATACGCGCTGATTACGCGTGCAGTGTGAAACCGGCATAAATGTAAAATACTGTTCTCATTGCAAAGAGAAATATTATGGTATTCTTCAGCTTGATTTAAACCACAATTATTTGACTGTGTTAATAAACAGTTTGTTTTTCTACTGCGTGAAGATAAGGTTGTACGAGCACCACTGGTTTTAAAATCTTCCCATCTACTAACATTCGTTATGACATCCATTTTCTCAGCAGCGACAATAAAAAGGAGAGTTATCTCAAAAACCTGAAGTACAGAGATCGTAGTCTAAAGATGGCTGCGCACTTGTTTCTCCAACACATAATGTCTATAGTGATGATATTGTTATATTTTGTGACAAAATAAAAGCCGTGCTTTGAGATTCACGGTAGGATATGGTGCTGTACACTGTATGTATGTGGATATAGTTATATTATATATCAAACTTTACTTTGAGCTGTGTGATAACATAATTGACGAAAAAATCGTAAAAACGGAGGGCCACTGAACGTGTCTAACGGTGTAAAGTCCTCTGCTCTTCATCCTGGCTGTTATAATGTAGATGTAGTTTCTCCTGTGCTGAGTTATGGTGATGACCCTCTTGATTTCACTCCAGCTCTAAAAGCAGGGTTTTGGCTCAAGCCAAAGAGAGAGTGTATTAATTCAGTCTAAAAGAGGGATCGCAGCACTCCAGCAGAGTGGATTTGAGTTCGGTCCAGACTCACTTGTCATTCAGAGAGGGACAGAAGATGCTTCAGCAGTCACTGACATGTCTGTTCTGGAGAGCATTTCCCAAAAGTATTGTTAGCTAACTACTGTATGGTCATTAGCTGCACTGAACTCTATTGGTAATGACAGAACTTGCAACCAGTTGCTTTTGGGAAATGCACCCGTTCTCTTCTGCTGTTTTTCTTGGATAGTCTCTGCTTGACGGATTTTTTTCTGGGACTTATCTCTCATTTTTCTCTACTTGTCTCATTTCACATTTTTTTCTTGTCTCTTCTCGGTTAATCTCACCTTAATTTCTTCTTTCTTCTAACATAACATCTGTTTCTTCAATATATGCAGGGATATGTGTATGTGTGTGTATTTATGTTAATACAGAGGTGGGCGTGTCTGTATCTGGGCGTCACAGAGATCACGCGTGCTCTGTATGCATGCATTGCTATAGTCATTAGGATTGAGAGGAGAGTTACAAGAAAGAATCTGAGGACAAAATAAGTTTATATATTTTCAGTATTTAAGTTATTTAAGAATGTATTTCACACACACAAAAAAACTTGAGAGTCACTTAACAGTTCAGTTAAACAGTTTATTAGTAACAATCAAAGTTTCTGAGTTACAACGTTACAAAGCATTACTGCAGTCACTACAACATTAAAAAAATAGCTGTTATCACAAATTACACATGAATTACATGTTAAAATATAAGACTGAGAATAGTGCAAAAAACAACATGTTTCATAATCATTTGCATCAGAACGGGATTTCAAACCATGTTTCATAATTATTTGAATCAGAACGGGATTTCAAAGCATGGTTCATGAATCATTTGAATCAGAACGGGATTTCAAAGCATGGTTTATGAATCATTTGAATCAGAACGGGATTTCAAAGCATGGTTCATGAATCATTTGAATCAGAACGGGATTTCAAACCATATTTAATGAATCATTTGAATCAGAACGGGATTTCAAACCATATTTCATGAATCATTTGAATCAGAACGGGATTTCAAACCAT
>JAUYWG010000066.1:2664339-2678244 GCA_034779775.1 Enteromius afrohamiltoni | reverse complement strand
ATGAATCATTTGAATCAGAACGGGATTTCAAACCATATTTCATGAATCATTTGAATCAGAACGGGATTTCAAACCATGTTTCATCATCATTTGAATCAGAACGGGATTTCAAACCATGTTTCATCATCATTTGAATCAGAACAGGATTTCAAAGCATGTTTCATAATCATTTGAATCAGAACGGGATTTCAAACCATATTTCATGAATCATTTGAATCAGAACGGGATTTCAAACCATGTTTCATCATCATTTGAATCAGAACGGGATTTCAAACCATGTTTCATCATCATTTGAATCAGAACAGGATTTCAAAGCATGTTTCATAATCATTTGAATCAGAACGGGATTTCAAAGCATGGTTTATGAATCAGAACGGGATTTCAAACCATGTTTCATGATCATTTGAATCAGAACGGGATTTCAAGCCATGTTTCATAATCATTTGAATCAGAACGGGATTTCAAACCATGTTTCATAATCATTTGAATCAGAACGGGATTTCAAAGCATGTATGGCAAATCATTTGAATCAGAACAGGATTTCAAACCATGTTTCATAATAATTTGATTCAGAACGGGATTTCAAAGCGTGTTTTGTGAATCATTTGAATCAGAACGAGATTTCAAAGTGTGTTTTGCGAATCATTTGAATCAGAACGGGATTTCAAAGCATGGTTTATGAATCATTTGAATCAGAACTGTATTTTAAAGCATGTTTCACGAATCATTTGAATCAGAACGGGATTTCAAAGCGTGTTTTGCCAATCATTTGAATCAGAACGAGATTTCAAACCATATTTCATCATTTGATTCAGAACGGGATTTCAAACCATGTTTCATGAATCATTTGAATCAGAACGGGATTTTAAAGCGTGTTTTGTGAATCATTTGAATCAGAACGGGATTTCAAAGCATGTTTCATGAATCATTTGAATCAGAACGGGATTTTAAAGCGTGTTTTGTGAATCATTTGAACCAGAACGTGATTTCAAACCATGTTTCATAACCATTTGATTAAATTTTTGATTTAGATTTTTTTGCCTCTTTTATCCTTGTTTTATCTCACCACTCATTTTCTCTTCCCGTTCTTCTCTCAGGACTGTCTCCGGGCTCTCAGATAATTTGAAGTTTCAAAGCAGGATTAATATGTCAAAAAGTGCATGACAGAATGAAAGAGAGAAGAACCCCTGAAGTGATTCTTCCGTCAAGGTCATGTAGAGGAGAGCGAGAGCAGGCAGTCAGCTCGAGCAGCTTTGTAAACTCAGAGGTGAGAGGGAGGTGAGAGCAGGTTTACTGATGATGAGAGGAGCACAGGGAGTAACTGAGACATGAAAGGATTTCGTCATACAGCTAACTAAAGGAAGCTGTGTGTGTGAAAGCACACGACATGTGCTTTAATGCATGTGATGCTTCTTATTACAATTTTGGTAAATGGTTGTGCATGTTACGCTCCTAAATGCATGTTGTAAGTGTCTCAAACTTAAAGCAGATGCAGAGATGAGTATGTGTGGAGCAGCATTTATCATGGACTGATTCACCGAGAGTCTGAAAAATCTGGATCATGAGCCACTCACGTGTAAATGAACACAGTGCCATGATTCCCTCTGAAACACACAGCGCATATATTAATTCATTAAAGTTGCTGTGTTTGCTATTTAATAATGGCACTAAGCCATATAGTGATGTCATTTGGATTAATCGTGCAGCTGCATCTCATCTTGTCTCATGATCCTGTTTCCTTTTCCTTTCATCCATCTCATCCTCTTATTTCTTTTTTTCATCTTATATCCTTATCCTTTTATTCTCTCCTCTCCGACTGTTTTGAACAACTCCGGCTATCAAAGAAAACAGAACTGTAGAATTATGGGAAGTGTGTAAAAAGAGACTCACCAAGGAGACAAAACCCAGGTAGTGTTAAAAAAGAAAACAAAAACCAGCACAGCGACAACAACTGAGATGACTGAGGTATGACATCACAAACCCAGTACTCTCTGCCACACACGTGTGTATGTGTGTGCGTGAAGGCCTGTCATGTTTTGCGCTGTGCTTTTGAGGAGCTGTGAAAGGAAAAACAGGGAAAAATCTTTTAATCACTTTCCTCTCCGGAGAGCAGAGAGCCTCTCCAGAGGGCTGGAGACAGAACGAGAGACAGCGTGTGTGTGTGTGTGTGTGTGTGTGACTCACTATTCATGTTTGATATTTTTGTGCTAAGTGGAAAGAGACTGTGTGTGTGTGTTTCACTGAGGGAGAGAAAATTGTGCTTGTGTGTGAGGTTGTGCTTTCACTTTAAATTGATGCAGGCGTGTGTGTGTTTGTGTTTATTTATAGGACGTCATGTATGTTATGCACAGGCTTTCTATAGATACTGCATGACAGTCTTCCAGCTGTAGCAGCGGTTGAACTGTATCTCCTGAAGTCTGAGTGTACCTGAGGGCTAATGAAGTGATAACACCGCCACCGTCAACCAAATAATACAACCATTCACACCATACACAGCAACACAGTGTTAGAAATATACATGCAATAGATATTTATCCATAACAAATGATGCAGCAGACTCAGCCTGGAAATTAATCAGATTCATGTGTGTGTTTAAACAAGGTTCTTAGTAGAGAAATTTGTGTGTGTTAAAATCTGGCAATGTGTTGAGATGGACAGATTGTGCTGAACGAGTGCCACGTCTTCAGAGTCTGTTCATTCCTTCATCCCTCTTCTTCCACCATGTTGTCTGTCTATCTATCTATCTATCTATCTATCTTTCTTTCTTTACACCTGCTAATAAACCAGGCACATAAAGAGCCTTAAAGAGACAGGAGGGGACATCACACACTTTCAATGACCTGACAGATTAATTTCTCCTCGTCCTTTGTTCTCGTCCCCAGCGATCACCTGTTAAATGTTTATCAATAAGAATCAATTGAGGAGATCGTTAAATATTCATGATCTCGATGAATATTCTGAGGCGTTGGATGCATAATGAGCAGCAGGTGGAGGATGGAACATGACCAACATTGCGAATTCCATCATGTTTGTTTACTGACTGCTGTCAACTGGCCGTCGCTCTCAATTTCCCCTCCGGGTAGCTTGTTATAGTTTGATTTTCTTTGCGAAGGCTGCCCTCAATGTCATTCCTCTAAAAAGCTGTTGTGGCCAAATATTCCCACTCACATGTGCTCGGTTCCAACAAGCCTGTCGTTCATGCGATCTTGCGTTTAAGTAATCTCACCTCTCGCTTTCCCCACCGGCCCACTGTTAGCTCACTCAAGGGCCTCATACCTTCAGTTTGCCGGATAATTGCTTTCACAGGAGTCTATTTATAGATCTTCAGACGCAATAATGAGTCCTGACGCTAGAAATACGTTTCGTGAATAGACGCAGTTAGCAAGTGATAATGATTTTTTAGCACCCCTGCTGAAAGAATGGGATTTGCTTATTTATTTATTTATTTAAGTCAATTATTCCTGCTCATTAACAGAAGCTGTCCATCATAGGGCAACTTTTCATTGACAACCAGTAGTTCGCACTCACAAGTTTTTGTTTATATTGCAGTGGAGTCATGAATTTATACTAAAACTGATGCAACATCACGGAAGTGTTTACTGTTGTGCATTTGGATACATGAGTTATATCAGTTCATGCATTCCTTGGGACTCGAACCCATGACTTTGGCATTGCTAGTGCCATTTAAGCTACAGCTAGTCATGTGATCTCAAAATGGCAGCTCTCACGAGGTGACCCACTTCATGTAAAATAAAACATTTTGTAGGCCAATGAAATACATAGAGTTCTAATGGTATTTGTGCTTTTAAGCACTTTTTAAAAGAACAATTAATTTCTTTACTGGGTAAGTTTTTCAAGTGCACTTTAAAGGGCATTTAGCCCAAAACTCAGGCTTTTCCCATAAATCCTTTGGTAAAGCATCCCAGTTCAGAGAGATCAAGAAGGCTGTCATGAACGTAATGCAATTGTGGTTCGAAGCAGCCACCAACATGCAACCTTTGCCACAATTGTTTTAGCCTTTGTCTATCATTGTCTTAAATGCTGCAAGTTATTTGTTTTTAAGACACACCAACCCTAAAATGGACTCTGTTGCCCCCTAGTGGTCAGAACTGAAAGTAAAGGGGGGGGAAAGCAGTGAAGGGATAGACAGCTGACAAGTAAAACACACAGTATGCATCACAACAATCTCATATAAAGAATTCCACCATCCAGAAAACACTTGGCGGGAGAGTATGTGTTTGTGTACTGTTTGCACACACACTGCTGTTATCCTCCCCATAATTAAAGTGAAAGATAAATTAACACACACAGATGTGAACACAGATAGGGAAAACCAGAAGAGCAGGCGCAATATGGCCTAAACAGACCAAATCCAAGCACGCACACACATTTGCATGTCACTGTTTGTTCCTTTTCTTGATCCGACACCAGTTGGGCAGCTCTGTTTTCAATCTCCTCTCATCCGTGTTTGGCACCACTGGGGGTCTGTAATACCTGAAGGGAGCAATGCGTTTGCATTCACATTCATCCAAATGGAAGTTGCTAGGCTGGTGCATCCTTTAGAGCTGCAGGAAATGACATCATGAGGGTGCTAATGGAACCATAATGGCACTAGTACCTATCACAAGTCCACTACTGTCGATAACAAGTTCAGTGCAGAGTACCACAAGGCTCAGTACTAGGACCGTGGCTTTTTACTTACAACCCTTGTGCAATATGATTAGAAAACATGGTGTTAGCTTTCACTGTTATGCTGCTGATACTTACATACTGGAGGAAACATACTGATTTACAAAACTAATGAAATGCATAGTTAATTAAAAAATGGATGACTAATCATTTCCTACTGCTAAATTCCCCCCCCAAAAAAGGCTTTAATTGTTGGACCAAAACTTCAGCAAAGCATTGTTTGCATCAATTAAATTTTTTTTCTCCTGTTTAACACAGTAAAGTTTCTTTACACGTTCTGTATTGTATAAGGGGCTAAGTGGATTGACTTGACTACCTGTGTGTGTGCTGTGACGTCAAAGACAGCAGACTGGATAAAACCGTCCATGTCAGATTCAGTTTGGACTACAGTACTTCCGGTAGGATTCAGTTTTTATTCTCAATTAAGGTCCATATTCAATTATGATTTTATGCACACCAAATTAGGATTTTATCTGCATTTAATTCAAAATAAATTCACATTTAGCTCAAATTATGCACAACAAACTCTGGCTTGCTTAGTTGGGGGCACCTGATTTCTAGTGATTATAGTCTCTGCATTTAATAAATAAATAGTTTAATTCTCATCATGCATTACCATCGCTCTGTTCTCCTATTTGATAATGTTCAGTGCTTTGCTACAATGTGTATTGTTGAGAGCACTATAGAAATAAAAGAGACAACAACAAGATAATTTGGATTCAACACAAAATTGATGCATATTCAATTAGGATTTTTTTTTAGTTCAGTTCAGATTACACCTGGTGTGAATGTGAATCTGTATGAAATCGTAATTGAATTAATTCAGATTTAGTTCACATTTAGTCCACATTTAGATGCATCTCTGCGTTGTATGTAACAGGCTGGTTACTTTCACCTGAGGTGATGGTTATCTGCTGTAGCAGATGTTATTTTAATGTTATTTTATATGCTTGCTGTTCAGCGTGGCACCTACTGTACGGAAAAGGGGTGGGACAGGTGTTCTCAAGCAGGTACTCTTCCACAAAGCTCTTGTCGTTGAGATTTATATGAGATAGCGCACCCTTACTGCTGAGTATATTTGCTCAAGCTATTGTTATGCACACATTCATACAGCTGACTACAAAAGGATATTTACTCTTGACCTAGAATTGTCGTCATAACATGCATACATACAGCCACGTGCACGCCTGGGAAAATCCTGATATATAGAATGAGACAGGTCTGATGCTAATGCAGAACCTCAACAATCACGTACAAACTCATTATTTCTTTTTCTTTTTTTGTTTTCATTAGTTCATGTATGTTTGTATACACACACACACACACATGTATTTTTGTATTTACTCATTAACTAACGTATATTTGTTCATTTAAAATGTACATTTGTTTTTGTATGCATTGTATGTCTGTTGTATGGAGTCTCTTTTTGGTTTGCGTATTATTTGTAAGACTCTGTAGCTGCAGATGGAATGGAGTAAGTGTGTTATTTATAGAGCTAGAGACAACAGAAGATGAGAAAGATGGAGAACACAGAAAGCTGTGTGAATTTCCACACTTGTGAAAATGTAAAATGAACACAGAGATTACATAACTGGTTAACACACACACACACACAACGCTACTATTATCTGTGTAAGAGGGATGCTACTGCTGTCATGATTCAGTTTTTGTGTCACATTATGGACCTGTGTGTTCGGGTTAGGTTTGACTATGTTTTGGGTCTAAATGTCGGGCCGAAATCACCTACTTTGTGTAGAGCAGCCAATGGTCCCCTTAAGGGAAAACGGCTTAGACATGCTAAATTATGTTAATGGAAATGCAGAAATGTTCTCATGGTATAAATGTGTGTGAGTGATATTAGTAAAGCTTTAGCATCTCTTTCCGTTTTCATGAATCTCAAGTGTGTGATGTCAAAGGTGAAAGAGCACCTTACTGTCCTTCATGATTCAGCGATTAATCAGAAACACACCACTGTTCTCTTATGAATTGGTCCTAAACCCTGTTATAAAACACTATTGACCAGTCCGGCTTTAGCAACCGTTTATCATTAAATGAGTTTATGTATTAAAGATTTGTGTAGTCTTAAATGTAACAGAAGTTGTTCAAACATTATCATTATTATATAATTATTATTTTTTTTACTCTACAGTTAGCGGATGACGATACTGATACTGATATATATTTCTTTTTGTTTGGAAACAACACAGACCCTCTCTTGTGAAGATATATATTTTTGAGCGTGTTTTAGTTATTCATCAGATCGACATTATTGTTTATATTGGGCTGATGAAGTTTTTATCGGCTGATCCTGATGTCATTTTGATGTCATCCTTACCTTTAGACCATAAACATCTACATATTAAATGTTTAGGTTACAACTGAAAAAAAAAATTTAAATTGTAAGTTGTTTTTATCTATGATTTCTTATTATATAAAACTAAAAACTAAAGCTCAAAACTAAAATTAAAACCAAAATAAATTATTATCAATATCTTATTTACTATAATTTATTTCTTTTTTATAACCAAAATAAATATTATTGTCTACCAGCCAAAATGAGTTGAAAAATATCAGCATATCAGATATTTACAACAATACAATTTTAATGAATCCCTATTAAACAGATCTCCTTTTTTATTTTTTTTATTTTTTTTTTTTTTGCTTTGATGAAACCTCAGGTTAAAAGCATTGAGATTATTGTATCCAAAGACAGATGAATCCATACCTCATGACAGATGGTGTTAATTCATGGACATGCTACATGCAGAGATCAGTGATCCGCTGATCTGACTGCTTCATAGCCCCTTAGAGACCAAACACACACACACACACACACACACACAATCTCCAACATGCTTTAATGAACCTGCTAGTAATTACCTGCCTTGACAATCTGAGTCTAAATGAACACGACTGTCCCTGAAGGTCACAAGGTCAAATGTAAAGCTCACAATATTATCTTCTGTGTTTGCTAAGGCAAGCGTTACAGAGCACTTAGCATTCAACGTCAGTGTGTTTGTAGTTTATCCTGCACTGTTCTGCAAACTCAAGTCATATATTTTGTTGAGAAGAATTAGGTTAGTTCACCAAAAAATTAGTATTCTGTCATTAATTACCTCATATCGTTCCAAACCTGTAAGACCTTTGTTCATCTTTGAACACAGATGAAGATATTTTTGATGTGTTTAAGAGCTTTCTGACTCTGCATAGACAGCAACACAACTACCATGTTTAAGGCCCAGAAAGGGAGTAAGGACATCATTAAAATTATATGAAGCTACGAGAATGCTTTTCACATTTCAAAGTAAACACACAGTTGCTGTCAGCCGTTGACTTCCATAGTAATTTTTTCCATGCTGTGCAAGTCAATGGCAACCAGCAGTTGTTTGATTACCAAGATTCTGTTCTGTTAAACAGAAGAATGAAACGCATACAGGTTTGGAACAGAACCAACTTACAGCCGTCACATCCTGCACACACCCATGAAATATTTACACGCTGTAATATTACGTCTAAATATTTTAACCATTTTCTTATTTGCATTTCACCACATCTCTGCCAGCGGTTGATCCTGCTTCAGGGGGGTTTCTAAATCCTGCTGGAGAGAGAGAAAGAGGGAGGAGCTGAACGCAAACCTAGTGCTCTGCCTACCAAGACAGCATACTGTAGTTACACAGTACAGTACTATATAGGTGAACTGATGGGAATGATTCCTCGAAGGCTGCTGCTCCACTTTTTCTGTCTTTCTTTTCCTCCTGAAGTGGTGTCGGTCTGTAGCATGCTGTTTACAGCATTCCTGGCATCTAATGCTCCTCACAGCTCATACGGAGCTTTAAAACCGCTTAGAGAGAGAAGGAAAGAGATTGGGAGGGATGCACTTCAGCGACAGAAGTGACACATATGGGCCGAGTTAAAACGCTAGGGATAAATCTTACAGGAGGAGAGAACTGCAAGATGGAGACAAGCAGGGAGAGAGGAAATGTGTGAGGAGAAAGCTACTAGTAATTCAGCAGTACATTTAATTTGTTAGGTATATTAACAGTGTTTAAGACAAGCAACACTAGAATTAAAGAAGTAAAATGGTCATGTCACTTTTTACTCAGGTTTCAGCTGTTTTATCGTGGTTTGATTAATTTCATTTCATCAATAGTTTACTCATTTACAAATTTACTCATTATTTACTGCTAATGTATGTGACTCTATAGTTCCAATAATTAAGTTAAAGTTTTTCACTATGAACATTTTAGAAACCATAAAGCTACATCTTTGCACTGACAAGGAAAAATGTATAAATGTTGTAGTTGAAGCAAGACAAGTTTTACAGTACATGTCAAGACAAAATACCGCAATAAAACAGAGTGGTGGGTGGAGAGTGAGAACAGATGGATGAATAGACGGATGGATGGAGCAGAAGAGAGTGAGTGACAGAGGTCTAATAGGGGTCTGGCAGCGTGGGCCATCCATCCACCTAGCATACAGATCACTGTTAATGTGAAACCAGCCAATCAGAGCACAGCTAACCTTAAAATGAGCCAATCACAGCCACCGCCTGGAACAGTGCACTGCTGGAGCATTAGGTTATAATACATGTACTGTATGAAATATGAATGTAGCAGATGGAACAGAGAAGCTGAAATATAAATGTTTTGACTAGCTTGTCCGAAATACATGGAATTTACTGCTGTAATGTACATTTTAAGGTGAAGTGTGTAATTTTTGGGAATACTTATTTTCTTCCAGTGAAGCTTAATGTGCAGCAACAACTTGAAGGAAGCTGCTGGTTTGTTGTATTAATGAAGATAATAAACACTCTAATAAAGTGCAAGTAAAAATCCCATTTATTTTCTTCAAAGGGGGGGAATTGATTTTATAAAAAAATAAAGCATTAAAGATGCTGTATAAGTTTTTATTGTTATTATGTGCAGTGCTTCATTGGATTGTAATTATTTTTGTCAGATTACCTCATGTCTCATTTACAGGCAAAAAATAAAAACATTATAGTACAAAGCGCATAGCATTACAATAATGCCTTCCATTCTTACTCAATCTGCCATAGCATAATGGAACATACTGATGATCTATCATATCTATGCCAACAGGGTGCAGGGAGGTATGCAAATACATACATTGGAGATAGGAGGGATAGCCTATCGTAGCCCACAGACCTAGTGTATAGGTAAATGTAAAAATTTGTAATAAAAATGTGAAATACAAAATTTTAATGGGATGTAAAGAGACTTCCTACCAGCTTGACAAACCAAACCAAATCACCCAGTATTTAGAGCTGTTAAAGGTGCTGTATGTACTGTAGGAATGGGTATTGGGTATACATGGGTATGGGTATAATGGGTATAATACAATTGGATAAACTGGCAGTGGGCAGATTACACAAACCAAAACAAAGACAGGCGTTCCGGCACGGAAAAGGAGAATGTTGCAAGGAGGTCCTTTGTGGCGCTGTCCGACAGCCATCAGCAGGAACCTTCACCCGAGTATTAGTTCCCACCTGGACTCTTTTCCCCCGAACACTTCACGGAAGCCTGCGCTGCATTCGCGGGCCTTCGCCTTTTTAAGGCGGACTTTGAACTGAGTATGATGCAAAGTTTTGCTCCCTGTGACAATTCTAAGCGTTTATCCTTGTGATTACTTCTGACGGACCTGATACTTTCCTGGATTGTTTATCTTGACACGATTCTTGCTGGTTGCCCCGATCTCTGCCTGGACTGGTTTTTTGATAATTGCCTGTTGCCTCAACCATTGCCTGGACTATCGTTTCTGATTCTAGCCTGTTGCCCCGACCCTCAGCTTGTTTACGGTACTGCCTTTGTCTTTTTTGTCTGTTTGTTTAAGAGACTGTGTATTGTTTGTCATCCTGAGCTGTTTAATAAACAGCAAGCAAATGGATCTACCATCTGCTGAGTCTGAATTGCCACAGAAAACTTTGCCAGAACTTGATCCAGCTGCTGTCTATCGGCTGGCCAAGGAAGTCAATCGTCAGGGCGGACTGCTGAACACTCACCACCAGCAGTTAGAAAAGCTGACTCTGGCCTCGCAGGAGATGGGACAGTCTTTGCAAGCACTAAACACCTCTGTGCAAGCCCTGAACACAGCCATTGCCGCGTTGGTCTAAACACCCGCGGCTCACCACCTCCTTCCTCTGCCGCATTCACCGCTGGAGCTCAACCTGCTGTTCAAACTGCCCGTGTCTCTCTGCCCGAAAAGTGTGATGGCTCACCAGGAAAGTGCCGGGGTTTCTTGATGCAGTGTAATTTATACATCACCCGTCAGCCACAAAGCTTTACCGACGACGGCAGTAAAGTTTCACTTATCTGCTCGTTGCTTACTGGACAGGCTTTGGATTCTGTCACTGAAACCAGTCTGAGGAGGAGCGGACCAAGAGACTACATGAGAATCTCTGCCTCAACTGTGGCCAGCCAGGACACATCAGAGCCGACTGCACGGTGCGGTCGCCCTGCTCCACGCCCGCTCGGGTGAGTAATGGTGTTCATGAACATTCTTTAACACTGCCAGTCACCATTATCGTAGAGGGGCAAAAGATAACCACCACTGCATTCATTGACTCTAGGGCTGAGGGTAATTTTGTGGACGAGTCATTCGCTAAACATTGCCATTTACCTCTGCTTACATGTGGGCCTCGGGTGGCGGTCACAGCCTTAGACCTTAGGCCTACATCCAAGAGGAACTGAGCAAGGGGTTCATTAAACCTTCCACGTCACCAGCCTCGGCAGGGTTTTTCTTTGTCAAGAAGAAAGATGGCGGCTTGAGACCTTGCATAGACTACCGGGGCTTGAACGAAGTAACCATTAAGTACCGCTACCCCTTACCTCTGGTTCCCGCAGCATTGGAACAGCTCTGTAAGGCAAAATACTTTACCAAGCTCGATCTCCGCAGCGCCTATAACCTCATCAGGATCCATGAATGGAAAACAGCCTTCTCAACCATTCGGGGAACTACGAATATCAAATAATGCCGTTCGGGCTCTCCAACAGTCCCTCTGTCTTTCACGCCCTCATCAACGACGTGTTCTGAGAAGATCCGAATAAGACTGTGATAGTATACATTGATGATATACTCATATACTCTGAAATCCTCTCTGAACACATGAGGCATGTCAGTCAGGCCCTGCCCCGACTCATTCACCACCACCTCTACGCCAAACTCTCCAAGTGTGAGTTTCATCAGATGTGTTTGTCGTTCCTGGGCTACATTATCAGTCATGAGGGAGTGACCATGGACGAGGGCAAGGTCACAGCAGTTCTCTAATGGCCACGACCCAAGACGCTGAAGGAACTACAGAGGTTTCTGGGGTTCGCTAACTTTTACTGCCGGTTCATATGAAGTTTTAGCCAAGTGGCGGCTCCGCTCACATCTATGACTAAGAAGGGAACCACAACTCTCCACTGGACACCACAGAGTGACAAAGCCTTTAGAGATTTAAAGACACGCTTTACCACAGCGCCCATCCTCCGACACCCCTACCCAGAAAAAGAGTTCATCGTGGAGGTGGATGCTTCAAGTACTGGAATCGGAGCAGTGCTCTCACAGAGACACGGTGAACCAGGCAAGGTCTTCCCCTGTGCATTCTATTCACATAAGCTGACCCCGGCCGAAAGGAACTACGACGTGGGGGACCGAGAGTTGCTGGCCATTAAAGCAGCCCTGGAAGAATGGCGTCACTGGCTTGAGGGAGCCACCTTACCCTTCGTAATCCTCACAGACCATAGAAATCTGGAATATATTCAGGGGGCCAAGCGGCTTAATTCAAGACAGGCAAGATGGTCTCTGTTCTTTGCCCGTTTCAGTTTCACTATAACCTACCGTCCAGGCTCAAAGAACACTAAGGCGGACGCTCTCTCCAGACAGTTTGACGCACCCACCGATCTGCCACCACCGGAGTGCATCATCCCCTCACCACGCATCATTGCACCCATCTGCTGGGACGTCTCTGCAGAGATAACCGAGGCACAAACACAAGACCCAGTTCCACCCGAGTGTCCCCCGGATCGCACTTATCCATCCGTCAAAAGAGTGCTGCACCACGTTCATGACTTCCCCAGCGCCGGTCACCTGGGGATCCTAGACACAGCAGATCTAGTAAATAACCGTTACTGCTGACCTTCCGTCCTCTCCGATGTCACTCAGTTCATTCACAGATGCAACATCTGCAACATAAGGCCTCCCAACAGAAGCCAGCAGGACTGTTGCACCCACTGCCCATACACGAGAGACCCTGGTCCCACATAGTGATGGACTTCATCACTGACCTACCTGTATCCAACGGCTTTACCACCATCCTCACCATCATTGATAGGTTCTCCAAAGCCTGTCGTCTGATTCCTCTGCCCAAACTCCCCACAGCCTGGGAGACTGCCAAGGTAGTGATAAGTTTTTTGCTTCTATTGCATCCCGGAGGACATACTCACGGTTCAGGGCCCTCAGTTCACCTCCCGCTTATGGCACGCCTTCTGCGAGCAGATGAGCATAAACGTGAGTCTCACCTCAGGCTACCATACCCAGTCCAACGGCCAAGGTGAACGGATAAATCAAGAATTTACCCGCTTCCTGCGTTCTTACTGCCACGCCCCACAGGAGGACTGAAGCCAATACTTGCTGTGGGCGGAATATGCCCAGAACTCTCTCATGAAGCCAGCCATGGGCATGACTCCTTTCAAGTGTGTGTTGGGTTATCAGCCACCCATGTTCCCCTGGTCCGGGAAACCATCAAACCTACCTGCCTTGGATTACTGGCTGCAAAACAGTGAGGAGACCTGGAACCAGGCCCACGTTCAGAGAGCAGTCCGCAGAGCTACCGTACAGGCCGATCGCCATCGACAACCCAACCCCGCCTATGAGCCTTTCAAGTTTCTTAGATGAAGCTTGCTGATGAGCCGGAAGGACAGAGGGGCCTAGACAAGGCTGCCGTTCCTGAAGTGCCCCCCCCTCATCATAGATGGAGAGGTGGTCTACCAGGTGCACGAAATCCTGGACTCCAGACGTCGGGGTGCCACACTACAATATCTGGTGGATTGGGAGGGTTACGGACCCCGAGGAGAGGTCATGGGTCAAGGCCAGAGACATCCTGGACCCGACCCTCACGGAGACCTTCCATCAGGAACAGACTAGCACCCAGACCACGAGGAAGACCCGACGTCGCCCCTCTCGCTTCGGGAGCTGCTCGCGGGGGGGGGGGGGGGG
>JAUYWG010000066.1:2633768-2654913 GCA_034779775.1 Enteromius afrohamiltoni | reverse complement strand
GGAGATTGTTTTTGGAGGAGCGAGGAGAATTCTTCTTAAACCCTCCTGAACAACATGCGCTGATGTAGAGGCTGTTTGACTATTTGGATATTTTCATGTTCATAATCACCCTGGAGTGCTCAGAATTGTGTATATGAATGGAAATATACTTCAGGGATATTTTACTCATAATAAATTCTAGGGGTGCCAATAATTGTGACTAAAAAAAAATCATGAGATCATGAGATTTTCTCCCCATTTCAATTGTTTTACTTCAATGATAGGTTAGAATTTTGTTCATGTTTTAAATGAAAGATCAAAAGGATAAAAGCCACCTTTGCTCACATTTACAAACGGTGCCAATATTAGTGGAGGGCATTTTATATCTGTATGCATGAATTAATGCAAAAACCTCTCTAAGTCCATATTTTTATATTATAGTTTTCTTTGCTTGTAAATGAGCATTTTTATTTTTAGGTGTTTAAGTTTAAGTTAAGTAATTTCACAGTTGCAAATAAAAGGTTAAGCAGGTATTGAATGTCTGTTATAAGTTTGTATATATATAAATAAATAAATATCACACATTTCCCCCTGATTTACTAAATGTACCCACTAAAATATCATTAATTGAAACAATCTAATCTTGTCAGCAAATTTACAACAAAAGTCAATTTATGACGCATTAAAAGAGGAACTACTTTCACTCCAAATTAATTGTTTTTACATTTGCCCCATCCTAGGTTTTACCCATTTGTCAGTAAGTTTTTTTTACTTGTTTAAAATACAGTAAAACTGAATATGCTTCCTTATTATTTTATGTATTTTTATATGAGCATGTTGTTTGAATTTTGACATAAATATTGTGTCACACTGAATGACAATATACCGACTCAGTGGCCCTCTCCGGTGAACAGCAGCGGGAACCTTCACCCGAATACTAATGTTCCTACCCGGACCCTTTTCCCCCACGTACCTCGGCCTTTTCACTCCAGGTTTTTCCGGCGTTTGCCATAGTATTTAAACTCTGACTTTTGCCCTGTTCAGACGCGAAGTCTCGAAGTCTTATTTTAATGCATTTACACCTATAAATGGTGAGGATTATTCTGATATTGTCCAGAACCTACAGATCACCAAACATTTGGAGGACAATGCATCTCGATTATCAGGCACAAAAAAAAATATGAGAAAGTGAGGCAGACGAATATCACACATGCAGGCAGACAGATGACCTTAGTGTCTTTAGACACTTTACGATGTGTTTTATGGAGTCCACAGCTCTGCCCAGTCCATGCTCTTGTAACGAGGCCAGAGGAGCATGGATAACAGTCCCCTTCTGGAGCCCGCCGGGCTCGACGTGCTAACTTATCATAAAACATCCTTTACAGGACACTTTTATTCAATGAACGGGCTGAGAGAGAACATGAAGAGAAAGAGAGATAGAGGACACCAGGTGCTCATTTATCTTCAGTAATTTGTTTATGGCAAGTGGAGTCTGGCTGGTTTTGAGGGTGGGCCTTGTGAACACACATCGCTGTGAGTGTGTGTGTATGTGTAGCTGGCAGCGGAGGGAATCTAGGACGTGAACCTGGAAATGTCTCCGTTTGTGGAGCAGATGAGATTCAGAGTCCAAATGGGCTGCTGTCCCTGCTGGAAAATCCAGCTAAAGCCAGCTCAAGGTTTTGGTGGTTTTACATGGTCTGGAGCTGCTCATTAGCTGGTCTAAGCTAATTCAGCCGATTAAAGGGATAGTTGAGTTTTCCATAATTTACTCACCCATTGAGTCAATATTCAGGATAACCAATTGGTGCTCTTGGTTTTGTGTTATTTTTACACAAATTAAGAGATCATTGCCGTGTCATTTCTTTTAAACCCAATCATTTTAGCTTTTACTTCTTTTATATGTAAATATATATGACCCTGGATTATGAAACCAGTCATAAAGGACGATTTTTAGGAACTGAGATTTATTCATCACAATAAGGATTCCATTGTTGTATTTGTTAGAATAGAACATTCTATAATAGAATATTTTGGCTCAGATGCTACTATTCTGGAAAAGAAAATCTGGAATCTGAGGTTGCCAAAAAATCTAAATAGTGAGAAAATGGCCTTTTTTAGCAATACATATTACCAATCAAAAATAACGTTTTTATATAATTAACGTAGGACATTTACAAAATATCTTCATGAAATATTTACCTATGGGATTCACTCCAACATTTCATTTCTTTTGCTGTGTGTGACCGCCATGTCAATATCTTTAGGACATGAGTTTAATTAGTTCTGTACATGTGCATCTACATGACCAGCACAAAATATTTTCCTACTCTTCATTAAATCTCATAGTTAAACTTTCAGGCGAGACCTCAACTTTTTAATTAAACCTGACATGATTCTGTTGTCTTATTTAGTGAAATAAGGACAATATGGAGAGGGCTGCTTCAGATTGAGATGTCAGCCTAGATAATAATGTCAGAGACCAACTGTTTCCTGTTCTGAGCAGGATGATGCATCTGCCTGTGATTTGACCGAGCACTGTTTTTCTCCGATCGGGTCTCACAGCACACATGAATTCTCTAAACATAAACTAGAACTTCTTCATAAATCTAGTCCTCAGAGGCGAGTAGAGGAGCTTTTTTTCCACAATGGCTGATTTTACTGTTGTGAGTGTTTCTTCAATGGACTTTGGCCACTATTATGATTTTTAAGTACATGTTTTAGTTGATTAATTCATTATAAAAGTCTTATTATATATCATGACCTTTAAGCCAAGTTTCATGGCTTAGCCTAAGCCAATATTAGTTCAGTTAGGACATTTAAGTCATTTTTTATAAACGTGCCTTAGAAAAAAGCATTACTGCTGTGCATCTTAAGACAAAACAAAGCTACTGACATGTTTTAAGATCTGTCAGTGCAAGTTCCTTTCTCTTGAAACAGCTCAGATTTATATTTTAGTCTAGGACGAGGCTTAGGCCTTGTCATTACAGTAATAGGTTTAGGTTTACCTTTTTCCCACGGCTATTGTAACATATTTGCAGAACTTATAGAAGCTAGTTTAACATGGAATAATAAAATGTTAATTGTTAAAATTAAAATAATAATATTCTACTGCGACAAAGCATGTTATAACTGGTTATGGTCTATTACTGAACTGATACCAATTCATTATAGTCTGCAGTGCGATGCATCGTAGAAACGATTAATTTTGCCACCCCTATTATTTACTCACTTCCACGTGTTACTGGTAACCATAGAGTTGAGATTTTGAGGAAAGTAAAAACATAATGGAAATCAACACCGCCAACTCTCTAGTAACCAGTTTTCTTCAAAATATCTTCTTTTGTCTTTAACAGAAGAAAGAAACTCATACAGGTTTGGAACAAGTGGAAAGTAAGCATATGCTGACTGAATTTTTTAAGGACTATTTCTTTAAGCTGAATAAAGAAGTGTTTGTTTGCCTACTCTACAGATCATTCCTAAACAGCATTACCAGCAGCAGCTTCTTCTTCCTGCTGAACGTCCGTATCTCTCCTTCCATATCTATCGCTTTTCTCTCCCTCTGCTCCGTCATTCCACATCCCCACAGGGCAGGAGAGTAGGCCGGCAGTTGTTTATCTGTTGTCCTTCATCTCTATGGCTTTATCAGGGAACAACAGAGCGAGACAGTGAGAGATAGAGAGAGAAATTACAGGAGTAGATTATGGCGAATTGTTAAATGAATAGAGTATTGCGCTGAGAGGAAGATGGACACGAGCAGACACAGGGGAGAGATGTAAGACAGAGAGAGTGAGTCTACGGCAGATGACCATGAGACGAACCCTGGCGTTTATGAATATGACAGAAGAGAGGCCGCCTGACCTTTAAGCCTTCATTAATCCTGGTGCTAATGGCCAAACTGATTATGAAAGAAGCGTTCACACTCACAGACGTTTAGAGACAGAACTACCAAGTCATTCGTTTCCAGAGACACACACCTCAGACACTGCCACAGACTTCAGCAGAATGAACTCATGTGAGATATTTGTCTGTCCATGTATCCAACCATCCATCCATCCATCCATCCATCCATCCATCTGTCTGTCTGTCCTTCCATCCATCCATCCATCCATTCATCCGCCCATCTGTCTGTCTGTTCATCCATCCATTCATCCGCCCATCTGTCTGTCTGTTCATCCATCCATTCATCCGTCCATCTGTCTGTCTGTCCATCCATCCATCCATCCATCCATCCATCCATCCGTCCATCCATCCATCCATCCGTCCGTCCGTCCGTCCATCTGTCTGTCTGTCCATCCATCCATCCATCCGTCCATCCATCCATCCATCCATCCATCCGTCCGTCCATCCATCCATCCATCCATCCATCCGTCCATCTGTCTGTCTGTCCATCCATCCATCCGTCCACCTGTCTGTCTGTCTACCTTTCTATTTGTCTATCTGTCTGTCCATCCATTTATCCATCCATCCATCCGTCCATCTGTCTGCCTGTCAACCTTTCTATTTATCTATCTGCCTTTCCATCCATTCATCCATACATCCATCAGTCTGTCTGTCTGTTTGTCTGTCCGTCCATCTATCCATCTATCTGTCTGTCCATCCATCCATCCCTCCATCTGTCTGTCTACCTTTCTATTTATCTATCTGTCTGTCCATCCATTCATCCATCCATCCATCCATCCGTCTGTCTACCTACCTACCTACCTTCATTCTACCAACTATGTCTATCTATCTATTTTCACTTTGTCTGTCTGTGTATTCATCCATCCATCCATATGTGTATATATATATATATATATATATCTGTCTTTCCATCTTTCCATTCATCTTTGTGTGTGTCTCTGTATTCATACATCTGTCTGTCCATCTCTCTCCCTCTCTATCTCTTTCTCTCTCTATCTATCTATTCAGTTCATTCATCACATGGTAAAAAGAGGTCAGGTTGAGCACACAGCATACAGGATACAGTGTTACACCCGGTGTGCTGTTTTATTTCAATTATTTGTGTATTACATGCACACAGCTTCAGTGTCCATACTACACAAAAAAGAGTAACTCTCTACAATAACATACTGAACACAGTTTAGATAATTCACTTCAGCGAATCGGTTAGTTCAAACTGATTCGTTGGAGTCATCACTCACTAGTTCACAAAAGTCTGCACAGAGTAGTATATGTCCTTCTTTGTTGTTGTATTTAGTTTCATACAGCATATTTTGGATTTGCGCTTTGCTAACTCTTCCGAAAAGCGTGACTGAAGTTTGACTGTAGTTGAAGAGCTTTAAATCACGAGTAGCTGGTGGCGTGACGAGTAGCTTTCCCAACACTGATCAGCAGAAGCACAAAAGCACATAATGAAAGCTTTTCATAAGCATGACATAATAGAGAAGATATGACATAGAGAGTTAGCGCCTTTTGTATGCGATGATGGGTGCGATTGTTTCCGTTTAATAGTCTGATCATCTCACGAATGAGTTTTAAGCCTCAGTTGACATTTTCAGTGAGTCGTCTGGGAAGTAGAGAGAGAGTGAGACTGAGGTTTTCAGTTTCTCAGGTCATGCAATATAAATCTCTCTTTAGGCCGAGGCTAAAGCTTTTTATCTGCACTAAAGCACACTGTGTACATGTGAAGCTGTCTGCTCTGTTTGCCTGCTACTGGACATTTGATCCCGTATTACTGGATGAAGAAAATGGCTGAAGAATGAATGGGTGCCGCTGACCCACACCCACATGTGACCTGTATACCGCAGACCGATGGAAGAAATGTGCAGAGAGACACCGAGATCATTTTGGACCGGTAAAAGAGCTTGTGTCATAAGGAAGGAACTTTTGAGAGCAAACATAAAGAACTTCTTCCCAAAACATTCTCTATGACTAAAATTCTGTCATTAATTACTCACCCTCATGTCATACCAAGACCTTCATTCATCTTCAGAACACAAATTAAGATATTTTTGATGATATCAGAGAACAATCTGTTCCTCAATCAGCCCAGGTGCGTGGGTAAAATGAGTCCGGAGGGAAACATCAATACTCTGGTGAAGGTTCCCGCTGCAGTGAACCAGAGAGCGCCACAGAGGCGCGACTGGTGACACATATGCTCAACCATTCTTCTCCAATGACTTATTTCTTCTGTCATTTTAGAGAACATTACTGCGCACATTTTCTTCTTGACGTAAAACATCTGCAGATTATGCACATGCGGTGCTTTCACTCGGATGTAAACAAGGCTGATTATATAAAATATGTTAAAGTTTGCGTATATGGTGCGGTGAGCATGGTGGAAGACGTAAGTCATGGGAGAAGAGTAAATGATGTTATTTTAGTTTTATTTGCACAAAAAAATTTTCTTGTAGCATCACAAAACTGTAGTTGATCCATTGATGTCACATTGTCTGTTTCACTGATGTTTTCGCAATGTTTTTGGACCTGGGATCATTTCAGTTGTTGCTGTCTGTAGAGGGTCAGATTGTTCTCTGATATCATCATGAAATATCTTAATTTGTGTTCTTATGATAAACAAAGGAATATTTAATGACAAAATGTTTTGGTTAGTTCTGTTTAACCCTAATAGTTTTAGTTAAACATAACACTGGCCTAAATAAGGTTCTAAGAAATAATTTTTGTTTTAAGAGTCTTTCTTTTTTTTCTTATGATTGAACAGGCAAACACCAAATATGGGCGTGACACATAAATGTGGGCGGTCTCAGTGTATCCATTCTTGTGATGTCCCACCCATCATTTCTATAAATGGTATTTTTGAACTGTGAAGGAAGTTTTGAGTTTTGAAAGAAAGCATCATCATGTTTTCACAGTACAATTAACTTTTTATTTAAGAAATGGAACATTCAACTTCTTTCACTTTTAGAACGGCTTTCAGAATGAATCTATTTAATAACTGCTCTAAATGGAGGATGTTCAGCAGGAAGTGCCGGATAGTACATCAAGCCGTTTCACACACACACCCTGCATTAAAGCTGTCCGTCAAGCACTGGTACCATCACACATGGGATGCTGGGGTCACATGACTAGCCGGGGAACAGATTAAATTACCGTATCCATGACAACCAGCCAATAAAACCAAGCAGGCGCATCACGGTCCAGAACGGACTCAAGAGGAAACAAGCTTTAAAGGGCCAAATTAAAAAACAAGGTACTCGGACCCCGTCTGTTAAAACAGATTAATAACTAAATGACTTACTTGTACTCATTTAATAACCGTTATGCAGTGTACGGTTACGTAAGTCTCTGGATGTGATGGTTTGGTCACATGAATTGTGTTTGTTTTTGTCCCGTGGCGGCTCACGGACCCGGAGCACAAGTCCAGCATTACGGTTCAGCGGGTCGCTTTGAAGAATTCTGCATCAGATGGTGCTGTTAAACATGACAACAGAGGACAATGGGCAAACCAACACAGTTTTGCCGTCTTATTGTTGAACAGCTCAAGGCAGTGGCCTTTTGGTCTGATTTTGTTCTTGACGGTGTACAAAGGCACTGAAATGGATTATGGGTGATGTAAGTAACATGAGTTTCTGTGAGGGCCAAGCTGATTTTTTTAGCCTTTTTTCAGCATATTCAGCATTTCTTATTATCATTGTTGAATTAAAGCTGTGTTTTATTATATTTCCTAAATACATAACATTTTTACCAGTTCTATTAATGTTTTTATTATGAAAAAATAGTATAAAAATGAATCATATATATATATATATATATATATATATATATATATACACTGTTGTTAAAAAACTTACAATTTTGCGAAAATTTTGTTTAGTCTTATTTGCAGAAAAATTGTTTATCAAAAATAATGTTTTTATTTTTATTTAATTTGTTTATTAGAAAATAAACTATATATATATATATGTAGTTTTGTATAATGAATTACATTTGAATTATTTTATTACTAAGATAAAGTTGCAATCAATGTAAAATGTTTTTTTATTTAATTTTCATTATATATGTGTGTGTAAGGCATACATGGGGATGTGGTATTATTTTAATTTTTTATAATAACAATAGTAATATGTTGTATTATACATCCCTAGTACTACGAACATTATGTTATAGACCTTATAAATGTCTTTACTGTCACTTTTGATCAATTTAATACATCCTTCCTGAATACAGTAATTATTCCCTTTAAATAAATATGCCAAACTTTTTAAAGGTAGTGTATATAGTAGTGGATAAAATAAAGGGGGAAAAGGCTGTAGAAACCTAAGCTATGTTGGCAGTGTTTACATGAACGAATGAACACCACTCACATTTTTAACAAAAAGGGCTAAAATCTGGTTTATTACAGTTTTATTTTTGGCCTTTTTATATTTAAGTGCTACAAGTGGTGCAGCTCAGTGAGTTGATGCCTGTGCACTAACCACTTTGAATATTTAAGAGGAACAAGCAGATTACATAAGAGCTCCGCTGCTAAGTGCTCTGGATACTTAGCGCAGCGGCTAACATCTACTAGCAGCGGGATGTTTTTAGCTCCAGACTACAGATGGATGTTTCACCTTCTTACTCACACATCGCTCTCCGTCTCTGGCTTTCTTTTGCTCTCTGGAAGTGTAATTTGCTCCATTATCAAATCCTTTAGTCAGATAAAGTGAATTAGCAGAGCAAATTGAAATATCACATGACCCACAAATGACAGAGAAAGCTTAAACTCTGACAGAAAGATTTTTAAGTGCTCATACAGTACATTTATTTATTATTTTAACCCCTGACGTCCACCTAATCATTACAGTTTATCATGACCATTTTGCAGCTGTACTTTACTGATTATTATTGGTTTAGTACAAGTGTATTTATGTATTTAACCCATAATCCAATCAAAGCACATTTTTTGCAGGATTTAAAACAGACATGTAAATATTAACGTGTGTATTATTTGTGACCCTGGAGCACAAAACCCAGGGATAGCCAACAATACATTTTATGCATGGGGCAAAATTAATAAAAAATGGATAGCCGGAATAAATTACATTTTTAAATATATTGACATTGAAAACTGTTATTTTGAATTGTAATAATATTACAGTTTTACTGTATGTTTAAAATCAGCCTTGATAAGCATAAGTGAGTTCTTTTAGAAACATTAAAAAAATTCTAATTATTCCAAACCATCTGTATGTGTGAAAACTGACTGCACTTCCTTCCTAGTTTGCTAATAAGATCTGCTCAAACTAAACTACAGTCATTTACACATCAACACTGGCTATTTCTGTTGTGTCTGGTCATACTGAGGTAGTAAGAAGGAAGCAGAATAGATATTATTATTCCTAAAGAGCATAAAAGTGGTATGAAGTTGTTATCAGGAGCTTTAATGCATCGCTGTGAGCTCAAACTATACTGCCAGTAAATCATTAAGAGTCAATGAGGGCAGCTAGTAGTTGTGTGTGTGAGTCTAATGCACTTGAGCTCTAATCATCTTCTCGTACCTCTGATAAGACTAATACACTCAGGATCTCAAACACACAAACACGCACACACACACACAGAGGCTGATGTTTCTCAATGGCTTACAGGAGATGGAGTAGAGGACTCATCCAAACAGAGAATGGTTATAAAAAAGCATGTGACGGAGAGATTTGATGAGAAATTACTGATATCTTGGCAGTTCTGAGCACAGTTTGAGACTCTAGATGATTGTTCAGATTCTCCGGGAGAATCGTGTCCTGACCACATTCCAAAACCAAAAGATAAGAAATTAAATTTTGCATGACGAAAATGAAGCTTATTTTAGTACAGTTCATATTTTTCTCCATGTTATCAATATTCTTGGTAATGAAATGCATTTTGTCCCCCCTAAATTCTCCTTTCTCATTTCATTTCTTCCCACTTATTATTTTTTGAGTATTTTTTTTGCATTAGTTCATCTTCAAAGATTGCTCAACAAATATTATGAAATAATATGAAAAAAGGAATATATTCCTAATTGTCAGCAAATACTGGGTAAAATATAAATATTAAAACACATAACAATTGCTTGAAAGATCATTATTGTTATTATTATTATTGTTATTATTATTATACTATAAATATTATTGTTTTATATTATTATTAGTAATGCTGCTACTATTGTTACTACCAATTATACTATATATATATATATATATAATAAATGCTTGATCCTAATGATATAATAATAATAATAATAATAACTTAGCATTTATCTATTTGCTTTATAGTAATGTGAATTTGGAATTTTATTTTATTCATTAATTTAATTTAAAATATCTTTCATATCTAAAACATCAGTGTTCTTTCAATAGGTTGTGGATTGTAATATGACTTTGGTATAGTTGTGAGAAGCGTTGTATTGTTGTCTAGAAGAAAGAGTTGAGATATTAAAAAGATCTTGTTTGAGGTGTTTATTTCCCGCCGGCTTTTCCATTGTGGAGCTCTGCATGTCTCTGAATCATCTGTGAGCTCCTGGATGTTTGGAGGCCAGAGAGCAAGGTATTGTCTGTCTCTGAATGGTGCAGATTGACGTCTGTGAGGTGTATTACAGCCAGACTTCTTCATATATCAGAGATCAGAATCACACACACTGCTTATCTGCAGACGCAAAACAATATCCAAACTTCTCCTTATCTTCCTCTGTCTGTCTCGTTCTGCTAACTGCACACTGTTTAGGTGAAGACATGCAGGGCTCCAGTGGTGTGTGTGTCCTTCAGTGGGGACGCTTCCTCTCATTTAGATTTGATCAGCTGCTCTTCTCCTCTGGCCGTACCTTCATCCTCCCGTTCCTCTCTTCAGCTCCCCGGGGTCAGCAGCGATTACGCTCACACACACTCGTGTGTGTGGGAGACACAAACATAATCTACTGCTCTGAGTCTTTCTCAGATAAAGGTGAAGGTTGTTTTGATGAAGGCTAAGGCCACAGGTTCACAAACGCTCCAGCATTAAGAAAGATTTTCTTTGAAACCTGTTTTCCTTTCAGTCAAGTGAGACTTAACACCCAGGGACATAGAATTATATATTTATATATTTTAATGATTTGAATAATTTGTATTTAATGGTGTAAATAAAACAAGCAGAATGCAGCTTTATGTAAATAATTTCAAAATAAATTCTTATATTTGACAAGATATTGTTGCATTCAATCACATGTGACAATAATAATGTTTAATTTTTTTATTTAGTTTAGTTTTTGTTCATTTGTTCATTAAAACAAAGACACGAATGAAATCCAGGAACCAGGTTGATGATGTATAATGAATCGTGAAGACACACAAACACATCCAGAGATTTATACATAACAAAACTAGGTCAATGGGTGGAGACATGAATCAAACAGCAAGGCAACATACAAGGTAGGCGGAGACATGAGAGTCCATGAGTAAAGGCAGACAAAAACACACACAGTTTGTGAAGAGCTGGAGTGCCATCCAGAGCTGTGCTGGCACGTCCAGCTGGTCGTGACATAGCCCCCCCCTCAAAGGAGCGGCTTCCAGATGCTCAAGACTTAGGAACCGGAGGGAACGCCCATAAGGGTGTGGGAAGACGGCGGAGAAGCCCACCAGGGTGGAGCTGACGGCGGAGAAGTCCACTTGCACGGCGCTGATGGCGGAGAAGCCCACCAGGACGGAGCTGACGGCGGTGAAGCCCACCGGGGCGGAGCAGGCGCCCTCCAGGGCGGAGCAAGCGGCGGAGCAGCCCACCTGGGCCTACCAGGCAGCGATGATGCTCTCCTGACCCTGCTCTTCATACACCCTCCAGGACAGAGCAGACGGTAGGGATGACCACCTGGGCAGGCCAGATGGCGGAAAACACTCTCCAGGGCCAACCAGACAGTTCGAGTGCCCTCCAGGGTAGAGCAGACGACTATAGTATCCTCCGAGGCAGACCCATCGCGACGACACCCTCCTGGATCGAACCATCAGTGAAGACGCTCTCCTGGGTGGCGCTGACGGTTGGGATGTCCTATGGAGCTGATCAGGCAGTGAGGACACCCTCCAAGGTGGAGCAGGCAGTGGAAAAGCCCACTGGGGTGGAGCAGGCGGCGGTGATGGCCACTTGGGTGGACCTGACAGCGGGAAGAGCGGGGCAGATGACGGAGCGGCCCACCTGTGCTCACCAGTCAGAGAGGACGACCTCCAGGACCGAGCAGGCTGCGACAGTGACCTCTTGAGTTAGACAGGCAGACATGGCACCCTTGGGGACCATACAGACTGTGAAAGCGCCCTCCTGCAACCAACAGTCAGTGATAATGCCCTTCTAGACCAATTAGACTTTGAGTGCACCCTCTGAGACCAGACAGACACTGAATGCAACCTCTTGAGCTGAACAGACTGATTTTGCGCCCTCGGGGACCACACGGAAAGTGAACGCGCCCTCCTGAAACCAAAGGTCTGTGATATCGCCCTTCCATCCTCTGAGACCAGACAGACAATGAGTACGCCCTCTTGTATCCAACTGTTAGTGAGAGAGCCTCTCTCAACAGGACTGACCGTGACAATGCCCTCTCAACCTGACCGAACAGCAGTTCAGAGACCTCCATCGGAATCTCTGCAGATTCTACCACCGGAATCGTCATCTCCAGAGATTGTGCAGCCACTGGCAGACCCAATGGGATCCCTGAGCCACACATGGGTACCGGCAGCCCAGGACACCATGGATCCAGATTGCAAAACGGGTCTGGCGGATCTGGCCACAACGGTTCGGGATCACAGGCCGGGTCTGGGGGATCCGGCCATTCAAAGTCCAAATCGCAGTACTCCATCTTTGAACACGGCTCCTCGTGTCGTGAAACGGGAGTGAGACCCGTAACATGCAGACTATGTACCGTGAGGACCTCCTGCAGCTCGACTGGCTGCGTGACCGAAACAGACGTTCCGAACAGACGAACAGGCGTGAACATGGCTCCTCGTACCGCGTGACGGGAATGTTGAGGGCCTTCGACAGCGCCTCAGGCTGCGTAACTGGGACCAATTGGACACCACATAGACCCTCTCGCTGTGACGTGATGTCAGAACCCATCACTAGCGTGTCAGTGATCGCTAGCACAAGTGACAGCTCTTTCAGCTGTAAAACCTGAACCGACTGAGCATCATACAGCACTCCTGGCTGTATAACCGGGACTGATTGAACTTTAAACAGCATTTTAGGCTGGAAAACCGAGACCAACTGGGCTGAACATGGTCCCTGTCGCCGTGAAACGGAACTGTAACCCGTTTTTTGCAATTTGGGAACCGCGAGGGATTTTGCTGGTACTGCCAACCTTACTGTTAGATCTTGCACCACGGGGATTTTGAGCAGTGCTGGCAACCGCGCTGCAGGGTTGGTGTCCACGGATTCAGCCGCCATTTTGCGCAGCGTCCCACGATCGGCGTCCATTCTATCTAGCCACGGGCTCGCATTAACATTCACAGCGCGGTGATTACTCCGTTCGCGACCATGCGTGCAAATGTCCCTCTCTGCTTCACCAACGGTGAAACGGGAACCACAGTACAATACAAAGTCTATTAGCTGTTCTAAGGTCCAACTGGGATCTTCATCGGGTAAATCACACAATAAAACAAAGACCTTCAAAGACCTCACTGACCTTCATAAGATGAGACACAGTGATAAACTCATCAACGTAATTCTCAATGCAGCATCCGCGCTAAAATAGTGAATGCAAAAATGTCTCTGGTGCCTGTTTATAATCCTGCCTGCGAGGCAATGAGTAGTCTTAGACAAAATGATTGTTTTTTTTTTCAGTGCTGTGCAATGATTAATGGCGATTAATCACATCCAAAATAGAGGTTTTTGTTTACATAACATATGTGTTTGTTTTGTGCATATTTATTATGCATATATAAATACACACACATACAGTATATATTTTGAATATAATACATGTATATTTATATAGTGTATTATTATATATAAATATTTGATATATAAACCTATTTTATTTTTCTTATATACAATACATGTATATATGTATATATATACATAGTACACACATGTATATTATGTTCACAAAAACTTATTTTAGATTAATCATTGCCCAGCACTAGTTTTTGTTATTTTCCTTTTATGTTTGCTTGAAATACCTCCTTATTTCTACTGTAGTTAAAATTGCTTTTTATTTGTGAACCATTTTCTGTTTGGAATTCAGTGTGCATTTCTTAATGAATTTAACAGCAGAAGACCATAAATTAGCTGCTGTCTGTGAAAATGAATGTCTTCTGTTGGTTACATATGACGCAAGAGCTTTGTGTTTTCTGATCTCAGACCTGCTCTTGTGTTGAACACAGACTCTTTCAGGGATGGAGGGCATTTGTGTCAGCACTGCTGCTCTCTGCCTGCGTGAGGCTCTGCTGCTTAGGCTACATATTATGTACTGCATATTTTACTTTGCTAATATGAATAAAAAAAGACTATGAAATAATAATATAATAATTCATAATAGTATTAGTAATAATATTATTATTAATAGTATAATAATAATAGATTTAAATATATATTTATATATTGTATTATTATTTTTAGTTTATTTACAGTAGTTTTAATTTTTTTGTACTTCTACTCAAATAAAAAAATGCTCTCTTGAGAATTATATATATTTTTTCATTTGTTTTGTTTTATTTTATCAAGTAAACAAATCTGTTTTTGTAAAAAACTGTCTGATATACATTATTTATTTATTTAATGTCGCTACTTCAAATTATAGTATATGACAATAAAAATGTTGCCTGAGTAATTAATTGGATGACAATTATTTTGTAAACTATTTATTTCAATTCAGTTTATTTAAAAGTTCACCTTTATGTATATATAAAACTATATGTATATGATTAATTATACTATTAACTATTTTGTAATAGTAATAAAATGATGAGAATAATAAAAAAATCAATACTACTACTAATAATAAATATACATATATAAATAAATAATGTATAATACTTAGTAGTAGCTCAACCATATTCCATGCATACGGAAAATTCTGTGCACTGTATACATACTATATGCTGTAAAAACTAGTGTAGTAGAATGCAATTCCAAACACTCTATTAAGTCATTGACATTAAGTTGGTGTTGATCTGTGTCAGAAAGTGATTTCATCTCAGTTCATGTTTGTAGAGAAATGCAACTGTTTTTTCAAAAGTGGTGAACTTTGTTTTGTTTGGGTGAGGGAAAGTCTGTAAGAAAGAGAAAGAGAAAACAAAATCCTTCCCCCCGATCTACTTCTTCAATGTCTGATTATAACAGCACTGAGGGAAACAACGAGAGGAAAAGATAAAGTGACTTACAAAAGCATGTGGACATCTGAAAATGTCTGAGTGTAGATAACAAAATATAAAAGCTGGTGACATTTATTCTAGAAAGATATAGCTTAAGCAAAGCATTTGACAAGAAGTGTGTATGGTTTGAAACAAAACAATAGATGAAGCCCTTAAATAAGAAAATACCGTGTTTGTTTGCTCTGTGGTTGCTAGTGTGTACAGAATGGTTGCTAGGGTACATATACAACATTTTTATTGACAAATAAAAGTTGGACTTTATCCTTCAGGGTGACAGCAAAAATACATAATATAAAATCTTCATTCTTAAGGTCTTACGTCCAAATTTTTCATGTTAAAAAATAAATACAACTTCACGTTATATCAATTTACACACTGACTCCAAAACTTTCGTCGTTTGGACCAGGCTTGATTTTCTGTGTTTTTTTACTTCCGCAATATGCATTTTACTTAGTATGCATTTATCCTTAGTATGTAAAGTACTTCAGTGTATTTTTTTTTATTTAATAATAAATAATAAAAATACTTTAATATTAAATATATATTTGTTATATATTATTCAAAATCAATTAATTATTTAATTTAGTTTTATTTATTTATTTCCACAATCATATCTATTATTAAGAACATTTATGAAAGTAAAGCATTGTTGATGTGGAACAGGTCTTTCTGAAGGATTGCTTCATTTCATAAGGTTGTGCTGGAACAGCAGATCAAAGAGTGTGTATTATACGAGCACACACACACTGACTGCATGAGTGCATCATGCTTTGTCCCTTCAGTTCACAGGAGAGATCAATCTTAAACGTTTATAACTCTTTACTCCCGTCCCTCCCTCCCCTCAACCATCCATCCATCCATCCATCCATCCATCCATCCCTCATCTCCTCCCTACACCTCCATCAGCAGATGTGCCCATTCATCATATTTTGTCAGGTTCCTTCTTGTCTCTCACTTGTCTTTTTCAATTCTGTCTTTCTTCTTCAGTTCTGTCTGTGTGTCTCACATCTGTGGCCCTCAGCACTGATCTACTACATTCATGTTAAACCTACTGCTTCCTTTGTCATTATGTATCCTATCACAGGCGTTTCTAGCTTAGCAAGCTACTGAACGTTTCATGTGTCATTGTCAATCGAGACACACTATATATTCTATGTAAGCAGACTCTTTTAGATACATATTGATTTTACGTGTTGTTGTGTTACAAAATGTCTAACTGCAGTCATTAGCCTAAACTGTTGAATGCCAGTTTTCTCTCTCAGCTCGTTTACTACAGTTTGGACAGCAACACAGTAAAATCCATTTAAATACTACCAAAAACACCGTAGTAACCACAGAGCAACATCATGAAAACACTCGGCATAGTAATGCCTTGGAAACCACATAGAAAAAAACTTTCCAACACCCAACTACCATCCTACAGCGTTCATAACAACACTATAGTGACTACCCACAACACCTTAGCAACTCCGTAGAAACATGCTACACACTAAACTGAACATCTAAAGTACCAATGGTCTAGCAACAACCCAGAGTAAACACCAAGCAAAATAATAAAATCCACCTAGCAATGCTGTAGCAACCACACCCTGTAGCTACCACCAGGCAACATGCTGAAAACCACTTACAATACATTAGAAACGGCATAGCAACTCTCTAGCAACCACATACTTTAGCAACCAACTATACATTTGCTGAAAACCACTTTAAATACTACATAGCAACTCCTTAGCACCCACATACTGTAGCTACCACCACGCAACCTGCTGAAAACCACTTACAATACATTAGAAACTGCATAGCAACTCCCTAGCAACCACATACTCTCACAACCACCAATAAATGTGCTGAAAACAACTTTAATTACTACATAGCAACCACATACTGTAGCCACCACTACGCAACCTGCTGAAAACCACTTACAATACATTAGAGACTGCATAGCAACTCCCTAGCAACCATATACTTTAGCAACCACCAAGCTACACACATAGTGATGCCCAAGTGACTACATACTGTAGCAGCTACCAAGCTACATGGATTAGACTGATCAGAATACCTTCCAAATAGAAATGCCCTAGCAACAACACATTGTAGAACCCACGCGTAGAAGACCACTTAGAATACAATAGAAACCTAGCTGTACAGTAGCTACCACAAAGCAACATGCTGAAAAGCACTTGGAATACATTAGGTACCCCATAGCAACTAATTAGCAACCACATACTCTGGCAACTACCAAGTTGCAAGTTGCAAACCACTCAGAACACCTTTGCATCAGAGCTTTCAGATAACGCTTTCCACAGTGAGTATAAGTACAAAACATTTTTTGAGTTTTTGATATGTTGATCTTGCATTTGTAAGGGTTCGATATTGATAAATTATGTATTTGGGCTTGGTGTCTCGCATGTTTTATACTTTCCCTCTCCAATCGCCTTTTTCTCCTTTCTGATTTTGTTCTCCAGTCACATTTGTTCCCTTCGTGAAAAATATTGATCCATCTTTAGAACTTCAGAGGCTTCATAAACTCGTTCTCATCAGAGTAAATGTCAGACTGTTCCCCCAATGCTTGGATATTAACATTGTGTGTGTGTTTCACAGGCTCCGTCTCTTTGAGCGTGCTGCTGGTGTCATTGGCGGTAACAGTGTGTGGCGTTTGGCTGGTAGCTCTCTGTGGCGTCTGCGGATGGTGTCAGCGCAAGCTGGTGAGTTACGCACACACATTTAACACATTCATGTACAGGCATTTGTTTGTACAATTGGGCAGAACGTTTGCAATGCTTTAACAAAATGTTGCATCTGAGAAAATAAGAGTTCATATTTCATGGCCTGGGAGAATTCAACTTTGTCTCATATGTTTCTCCTGCAAAACAAGTGAACAAACAGAGGACTTACCGGACATCTATTTGTATTTTTCTGTGTTGCTACATAATCAGGGATTTTTAGTAAAATGTGAAATAATAATGTGGTCTCCATGCTGATTAATCAGTGTAAAGGCTTATTGATTAGGACGGTCCCACGGCTCATTAGACAGATGGAGTGGAACTACGGCACACGGTTCTTCACCGACCCATTTGTTTGGGTCGCATTTGCGAGTCAAATCCAATTGATTCCTGATGCATCATACATGTATCCTAGTGCGTAAACCCTACAGTTTATGTGGGCTGCTTGTGTTTGTGTTGTGTGTAGCAACCACCAAGCAACACAATAAAGAACACCTAAGAAACTTTATAGCAACGCCCTAGCAACAATGTACTGTAGTAACCACCAAGTGATGTGCTGAAAACCACTTAGAACACCTTAGAAACTTCATAGCAATGCCCTAGCAATCAACGCCCTGTAGCAACCACCAAGTAGCACAATAAAGAACACTTAAGGCCCTTTCACACGGGACGCGACAGTCGCGAGTGTCTAGTTCATTTTCAGTGGGTGACATGCGACAAGTGGCAAAACACAGGCAGTTTTGTTGGCGGCGCAGAGGCGAAGCGCAAGAGGTGCTCGTGCACCCAAAATCCTGCCGCTTCTACGGGCACGGCGCATCACAGCAGGCGCCACCAAAGATACAAATATTTTATATTTTTGTAAGCGGCAGCCGTATTGCTTTCAACTAATCAGAGAGAATATATTATTATTAACCACCAATCATGTAACATTTTACAGAGATCATGTCGGAGTGTTGAAAAGCAGCCGTACAGTGATTCTACAGCTTGCCACGTCTCATGTAAAATGGCACTTTTGAATACATTAGAAACTTTATAGAAATACTTTAGCAACAACCTATTGTAGAAAACATCAAGCGTGCTGAAAACTACTTAGAATACCTTAGAAACCTTATAGCAATGCCCTAGCAACAATATACTGCAGCAACCACCAAGGGATGTGCTGAAAATCACTTAGAATACCCTAGAAACTTCATGGCAACGCCCTAGCAACAACATACTGTAGCATCCACTGAGCAACATGCTAAAACAAAAATTTGGAATACCTAAGAAACTGCATAGCAATGCCCTAGCAACCACTTACTGTAGCAGCCAGCAAACAACATGCTGAAAACCACTTGTGATACCATAGCAACACTATGGCAACCATCCAGAGCATCCCAGCTCTAAAAAGAACTTAGAGCACTTAACTACCGCGTACATATAACCTAACTATATAGCAACCACCGATCAACATGTGGGAAACTCTTTTGGAATCACATATACAACCACACCGAGCATTCTAATGACATTTTCCTCAGTAAATGTAGTTTTAGATTTGTAAGTGTTTGATATCACACCCGTTCAGTGTGTTTTCTCTGTGACGTCACATGAAGAGCTAAAAGTGTTTTCTCCAGTTTAAGGCTGAAAACAATGACCTGTAATTTCAGCCTCACGACCACGGATCAGACATTTAAATGGCAGCGCTGATTGGAACGACCTTGAGTGACCTCAAAGGTGTTTCAGAGTAAAAGAGCCATTTCCCATTTACGCCACCAGAGGCCAAATACTTAATTGAACATGCCAGCAGATCTCACACGTACAGTCAATCGTAAATTCAGCAACTTTGACTTTAGTCCACCCAGAAGAGTGACCACAAACAATCACAGCGGGTTTCACGAGGTCAACTTGTGCGTACGTGTGTGTGTTTTGGTTAGTGAGGATGTGCATATGCATACTAACAAGCATACTAACAAGTGTGTGCATGCCTGAGGGAGTACATTTCTGTGTTTACTTTGGAGACCTTCTTTCATGGATGCACCCGTGGCTTCTGACAATATATTGAGGTCTTATAAAGGAAATTAATTGGTCTTTGCAAGAAACTGGACTCAAAATAAGGTAAAATACCAGAGTACAGTATATGATCCAATGTTGAATGAACTCATTCAGTGCTCCAGTTTGGGTGCTCCAGTTCCAGTCCAGTTCAGTTAAGCACAAATATATACATATTTCTTTTGGTGCACTATTACTGTACAGGTTAATTATAGGTGGTTTAAGATGGATTTCCAGACTGGTCATACCTTTATTAAGTTGGTCTATCTTTAAAAAACTCTTTAAAAGAAGCCAGTAGACTGGACTGATCATGTGAAAATTGCTGTGTAAGACCAGAGAACCACCTCAGTCTGATTTACAGTGTTTTGTTATTATGACAACGGCTAAGTGAATATGTGTTTGTGTGTGTTTTGGTGCTCAGAAAGCTTTGCGACCTTGCGTTCGTCAGCTTCAACAGGAAATGACCAGCACTTCAGCAGGAAGCTGCACCTGTCGCTGCCTCATTAAGCTCAGACAGGTCACCTCTGCCAGTAACATTAAGCTAAATTGAGCGGTTAGCTGGATGTGTGTTAAAGGAAGACTAACAGTATGTGTGACTGAGAGTGTGTGTGTGTGTGTGTGCTGACTTAAAGTGTCAAAATCAATGTTATTTTAGTGGTGTTTATATACTAAAATTGAATATTTTGAGATTTTTATGTTTTCTGTTTTATTTCACTTGATTTTTTTGTCATTCGAATTCTACTGCATTCTTTGTTGTATTATATATTTTAGTTATTTTCTGCTTCATTTCAATGAACTTGGTTACTAAGTCATTTTGAGTTAAAAGCATGTTGCTATGCAGTTGTTAGGGTGTTTGTGTTATGTGAAGGTGTTTCTATGTAGTCACTAAGGAGTTTTGAGTTGTGAGGGTGTTGCAATGTGATTGCTTTCGTGTTTTTTGTATAGTTCAAGTAGTGCTGTGTGTTGTTCCAGGGTTGGCATTATCTGAAGTCCTCTGTGGGGTTGGCATCATCTCTTCTTAAGTGTTCTGGATCCAGGCTGAAGCTTGTTAATTCCTAGTTACCACGGGATGACAATCCCATGGCAGAACAGAACAAATAGAAACAAGATTAGCGTAGCTGCTGTTCAAACTAAGAAAATGAAGATTTGTTAAACCAGACCTAAAAGATTAATAATGAA
>JAUYWG010000066.1:2596298-2624868 GCA_034779775.1 Enteromius afrohamiltoni | reverse complement strand
TAAGTATTTTGTTTTATTTTTAATAAGTACAGGAAGTATATAGGAAGTATATTTTGTATATTTAATTTAATTTTATTTTATTATATTAAGCTTAGATATTCATGTCAATATTTTATTTATTTATTATGTTATTGTAATTTCATTTCTATTATTAAATGTTTTAATTTATATTTAATTTTGTATATTTCAATTATATTTTTGTTTTATTTTGTTATATAATATATAATTATGTATTTTATTGTAATTATATATTTTTTGTAGATTTTATTTATGATTGTTTTTTTATTAAATATTTTTGTAATGTGTAAATAGTATTTTATCCATAATTTTTTATATATTTAATTTTATAAAGTAATGTTTTAATATCTTTACATTTACTTTTAAGTAATTTTCTGAAGAATTGTTTTTTAACTTTTTTTTTAATTTACTGTTTGAAAATGCTAGGTGATGTGTGGAACAATCACTCCAATAAAGTACTTCTAAAAAATTGAGAGAGAAAGAGAGAAAAAACACGTTTGAAGCCCAAGCTAGAGAGAGATTAATAAAGTTGTAGAAGACACAGAAAAGATGAGAAGAAATGGAGAATATATGAAGATATAAAGCTGGACTGAGCGTGTTTGTGTCTGTCGGGCTGAAGCTCTTTCTGATGTCTTTGCCTGCAGCTGTGTGTGTAGCAGCGTTTGCACGTGTGTGTCTTTGCTCAGAGCGAGTCATGCTACTGAATGCACATTCCTGACTCTCACACACACACACACACTGTCAGTCAGTGCCCCTCGGAGCCTCACAGTTGGCGAGCTGTCTCTTCCTCGGCTCGTCTCAATCATCGACGGCGTTCTCTCCTCCCTCACTTTCATCCCCACTTTTCTCTCTCTCTCAAACCCTCCTCCTCCCACACTCTTCCTCTCTCTCTCTCTCCGTTTTGTTTCGCTCTCATCTCTCTCTCTCTGTGAGAATTTCTCGATACAGTTGATGACAGATGAGTTTCCTTTGATAGCTTCTTCTTGTCTGTCACAAACTGCGACTACTTACCGGGAAACTGCAGTCTGTAAGTACTCAGCGTGAGAGTGTGTGTGTGTGTGTGAGTGAGATACTTCACTCTCAGCCGAACGTGTCATGTGTTGAAAGTAGTTGCATTTGCATGCATGAACAAATGCATGGTTAGCTGCACATCAAGGACATGCTACATGTTCTTCAGCTGTGTTGCATCTTTTTCCTCTTGATTTTTTTATATTTTTGTAGAATTTCTAACATTATCAAGTCTACTTTTCAGAAAATATATGCATTGTAATTATTTGCAATAAATTGCAATTATTTTTTTGTACAATAAAAACATTTTAATTATTTATATATATATATATATCTATATATATAAATGTTTTTTGTTTGTTTTGAGCATTCATTTATTTTTTCCTTGGTATGAAAAGATCATGTATTTATTTGAATATTTAGTTAGTCTTTGAGGAAATGTAAATGTTATATAAATTAATATTATTGCATTTACATTCAGATAGGTATATGTTTATATAATAATATAAAAAAAATTGTACCAAAATTGCATTTTTTTTAAGCAACATGGATGTATTGGAATATTTATCAGTCCATTTCGTCATGCTTTTATGATTTATCATATTTAGTGCTTTTATGGCTAATTGTGTACAGTATTTCTGTGTTGCTCTTACATGCTGCTTGAAGGCTCGTTTTTAATTAGTGTATTGATTTAATTGTGGTTTAAATTGCTAATTGAATTCTGTCTCAAGGTGAATCACAGAGTGTCACTCTTACACAGAAATACCATGCTATTACCATGTTCTTTAGACACAGTATCAATTTAGACACTCCAGTGACTTTCATACTACTGTATAATAATTATAATAATAAAATATAATAATAATTAGTAATTGTTTTGCAGATCTTTGAATCTTTGAGTCAGTGTTTCAGTGAAAGTGTCACTGAATGTGGTAGACACACATATTGTGTGTGATTGTGTTTGTAGTCGGTCTCTAGGTGACTCTGAACATGTCACTGCAGGTCTGTAAAGTGTCTCTTTTAATTGGTTTATTGATCCACATGCTCTAAATTGCATATTGGATTGTGTTTGAAGGTGAACTAGCATTAATGTGGGGTCGAGATAATTGATAGCGAGGTGCTTTTGGTTGTAGCTATTACTGTGTGCTAATATCACCGCATTCTCTGAAGATCATGGAGTGTAATGTTACAGAAAGGTTTATTTGGTATGTTGGCCTGGTGCATATTTCATTTATTTTTAAAACTATTTTATAATTTTTAATTTTTAATAATGCTATAATAATTTGGTATAGTAATCTAGTGCACATTTCATTTATTTTTTAAATATAATTTGTAGATATTTTCTATTTCTATTTCTATTTTCTATTCTATTTTTTTTTTATTTAGTAAAATGTTATTTTATAATGTTTAATTTGTATTATATGTTTTATCATTTAGTATAATTTTTTTTACTTATATTTGTCTGGTGCATATTTTATTTATTTGAAAAAATATATATAATATTTTGTTGGTTTAGTGGTATGTTGCATATTTCATTTATTTTACAAATTGTTATGTTGTAATATTTAATTTATGATGTTATTTCATAATATTATTTAATAAATTGTCGTTTTGTCTGGTATAGTGGTTTTTAAAATAGTACTTTATAATATTTCATTTTTATTATATTATTTCATAGTTATATTTAATAAATTCTTGTTTATTTGTTATAGTTGTTTAGTGCACATTCTAGTATTTTTTTTGTATTATTTGTGTTATATGTTTTATTCAATACATATCATTTTTATTATTTTATTATTTTGGTCTGTTGCATTGTATTATTTACATTTTTATTTTATAATATTTATTTTTATTGTATTATTTAATAATATAATTAAATACAATATTAGTTTTTATTTTGTATAGTGGTCTAGGGCATGTGAATGGCTATTTTATAGTATTTAATCATAATTCTATTTTTTTTCTAAATAGGGTTACATAAATTTTTACAATATTCAATAAAATTATATCAGAAACCATTCCAATATCCAATTTGGTGACCAAGCCACGTTATTTAATTTTTATTAAACTGTGTTTTATAATATTATTTAATATATTATTGTTTTTATTTGGTATAGGGGTCTAATGGACATTTTATTTATTTTTACTTTTTTATATATTCTTTCAAGAAAACAGGCGATGCTTCTGTCTAAAATGAATAATGATTGACTCTCTTAGGGCTTTCTTTTCTGCTGCCGTAATACTGAGGGTTCTGATAGTTTTCATTAATTTTTCTGTGAGTATCCAGTCTTTTACTGCTCGTATTGTCTCTGGGGTTAGGCAGTGGTAATTATAAAGTGTGTGTGTATGCGTGTGTGTGTGTCGCTGATGTCCCCTCCGGCTGACTGACTCATGTGTGTGACGTTGTGTGTGCTGTGCACATCTGGGTGATTCTTGGACTGTCCTTTTTCGTTTAAATCAGTGTGTCAGTCTCCGAGCCGCAACTGAGATGTTTGGAAGATAAACATCCTGCTAAGACCAGCTTTAAACTGAAGTTAGCTTCCTATCAGCTGGTCTAGAGCTGATCAGACCAGAACTCATAGACCAACTTAGATCTGCAACAAACCAGCTCCACCAAGTCAACACGAAGCACCGCAAGATATTTAATCATTATACAAAATCATCTAAAAAATATATATATATATAAAATAGATTTTTTTTTATAAAAAAAATGTATAAAGTGTTATAAAGTCTGAGATAATTTTAATAAAATAAATGTTATAAATATATATATATATTGCTTTTTGTATGATAATTGTAATAATAATATTTTTGTAGAAATTATAGTACTTTTTTTTAAATTTATGATTCATCAGTGCATAGAAATTAGAAAGAGTAGCATTTATTTGAAATAAATGTATAAGAGAAAAAGAATAACAAATTATTAAAGTATTAATTTCTTAAATAATTTTTCTGAATATATATATATATATATATATATATATATATATATATACAGAATATAAAAAACGTAATTTGCTTTGAATTTTTGCAAAAGGTTTAAAATATGTTAAGTGTATATAAATAATTATTTGTTATCAAAACATATTAGATTATGAAATTACTTAAATTACTAAAATTATATTTCTATTATTCATATAAAAATATATAAAATGGAATGGCCATTGAATTTCTACAGCAAAATTTTCAATATATTAACTGTCATATATAAATTATTACTGAAACAAAATAAGGTCATGAAATTATTATAAAAGTGAAACAAATCCTTTAAAGTAATATATTATATTATATAATATATCCTATTAAAAGAAGAAATTCAGTACAGACCTTACTGAATTTGCCAACTTTATACAGGCAGCAGATGAGCCAGAAATATGAATATAATGTCATAAATAGTTCTGTGCTTTTGTTATAGTATTTTTACTGGAAACCAGTGAAACTTTGCACATTGTGTTTATATTCCAGCTTCATCTGCTTGTCTCTACAATGTTTGCATCATTATTAAGGTGTTAGTCTTTTAATATCAGCATTTTACTACTATTTAATGCAAACCGTGTAAAAATAACGGTTGGTCAGTGGAGCAAAGCCTCATTTTACCTCCAGGAGGCGCTCTTATATGACTGTGGCATCATCAGTTACTGTGAAACAATATACAATCCGGTAAAAATGTGTGGGATGGACTTTTATTAGTTTGTTTGAAGAGAATGGAGACTGTGCCCTTGCTCGGGGAGTGTCCTGCAGCCGCGCAGCCCTCCACCAATCACTGAGCACCATTAGGCAGCGTGTGGCGGCTGGCGTCCCTGCGCTAACGATACTCCTGACCTCCGACCCCGTGAGAGACGAACAGCAGACGGGGCCGCGGGATGAGATGGGATGAGACAGACTGCTCTGGGACAGGTCTCGCCGCGAGGAGACTGTAACTACGCTAAACCCGTCGCCACGGTAACTGCACAGATGGGAAGAGAGCTGGATGGAGGACTCTACCTGTGATTATGTTTAGAGCAGATTTCGCTGGGGTTTTTAGTGTTGTGCGTTTTTAGATCTGCTATTGTGTTACTCTTTTATTACTTCTGTTGCATCGCTAGGAGAGAGTTTAACAGCACTGCTTATGAACTTCTTCTTTCTTTTTTGGACTTCTTTCTTACTGTATTTCTATCTTTCTGGACGGTGAGGAAGAATATGTAGCTTATAATATACTAGTGAATATACTGTAATAGTGATTAATAATTTGAAAAAAAACCCTAAAATCAGTGCTTTCAGATGATTAATCACTATTAATTGGATACAAAAGAAAAAATATTTTTTGAATAATATGTATGTGTTCTGGGTATATTTATTATTTATATATAAATACACACACATACAATCCATATTTTGAAAATATTTACATGTATTTACAAATCTATTTTATTAGTTTATTATATAAATATAGCATTTTTTCCCTTAAATATATACATGCATTTGTCTGTATATATATATATATATATATATATATATAATTATTATTTAAAAGTTTATAAATATACACAGTATATAAACAGTATCTAAATATTCAAACATATATACAAACTAGTAAATAAAACAAATTACAAATAAAGCTAAATAAAAATATTTTTATATTTACTTTTTTGATGACAGAAATGAGAGAAGTACATTAATTTAGTAAACTAATTTACTAAAACTTTATTAAAAATAAAAGTTTTATTTAACAAAACAAAAATAAATACAATAAAAATGATCAAAATATCAGTAAATACCATAATATTTTTTTCTTTCATAAACAAAATTAGACAATTATCTTGAAGTATTTTTATATTTAAGTTACTTAAAGTTACTTAAAGTCCTAATAATAGTACTAATTTAAGTCCTTTTACTTTTTCATACATTGGTCCTCTGTTTACTAGTCTTTGTTTGCATCTGAGTTATGACCAATCTTCATTTTTATTTATTTACAATGCTATTTACTCATGTAAATAAAAAATAAAAGTCATGTGTCCTGTTGGCTGTGTATGAGAATGAATTTTAAAACATCTCTGTCGGCATGAATCAGATATGCCATTTTAAGTCTAAAAACTGCTCAGACATTTGAGTGTAAATTCAGAAGTTGATGGCATGCCTCCGTCTGTCTCCGAGAACGTGGGCTGTGTCACAAAGCTCCTGTAGTGTGTTGTTTATGGAGCAGAGAGGCGGACAGCAGTGACGTCTATGAAGGGTTTCCACACAGCCACCTACTCCTCTGAAGACACTTTCTGTCATTCTGTCTCTCCCACATGCTCTTGCTCTTCTCTCCGGATAAATTGGCTATTTTTGTGTAAATATGAGGCTTGCGTGTGGTTTAATTACAATGGAGTGTGTGATTTGAGCGAGCATCAGGGAGGAGAGCGAGGAGGATAACGCTGGAGAACAAACTTCCTCTTTTCTTCTCTCTGTCTTTTAGGGGAAGAGAAATAAACCGGGAGTGGAGTCTGTGGGGTCTCCGGATTCAGGAAGAGGAAGAGGAGAGAAAAAAGCCATCAAGTAGGTGCAGGGGACATTGGTTTGGTTCACTGGGGTGATGTGTAAGGTGCTTGTGTCAGAGCAAAGCCTGAACATCGGTCCGTGGATGAAGAACACATGTGTTTTGATCAGGGGAAGCTGTTAAAACAGTGACGGTCCTTCAGAGGAAGAGAGGCTCCAACATGTGTTTAGAAATCAACATAGCAGCTAAAATGATAAAAACAAGAGTTCAAGAGTTCATTTAATTAATTTACATACTAATAAGTAACCTAGATGCATAAAATCGTAAAAAAAATAAAAATAAAAAAATAAAATTTATTATGAAATAAAATGTCATATTTTTTGGGTTGTGGGATAACCCAAATAAGTCTAATTAGCTTTTTTTAATTATTATTTCAATTAGGCAATTCAATTCTTTACATAATTTTTTGCTAAAAAAAATAAATAAAATAAAATAATAATAATAATATTTAAATTATACAAATAATAATAAAAAAGGTCAGGGAATTCCTAAATTTTATGGTTTCATCATCCATATTGACACAGATTTTATATGTTTATATATAAATAAATAAATAAATATAATGATAATTAAATTTGATTATAGTTAAAATAATGAATAGTATATTACCAGCAATATACATATTTTTTATAATTAAAAAAATATTTTCATTGTTGTTTTTATTTTTTTATTAATATCTATATATAATGTAATTGTTATAATATTAATTTTATAAATCAACATTATATATTTATAAATGTGTTATTATAATGAAAAGTAGAATACCAGCAATATGTATGTGTATATATATTGCTGGTATTCTACTATTCATTATTTTAATAAATAAAAATAATTTAGAAATATATATGTGTGTGTGTATATATATATATATATATATATATATATCTTTAGAAATTAATATAATATATTATATACATTTCATGAAATAAAATAAAATACCAGCCTATTTCTATGCATAATTTTGATTAATTCAATTATTATTATTTTTATGTATGTTTCATTTGTTTTATACCAATTTTTAAAGGCTATCTCACAGCTGTCTTATTTTTAATATTTACTTAATAATGGCAATATAAACTAAGCTTTAATATGAACTTCTGCAATCTTATATTGGTTTCTGTATATATCAGCCTCTTTGAAAATTTCCTCACGGATCGGCTCTGCCTTAAAGTCACGATTTCCTTTCCATTTCATTCACCATTAAACTGAACAGCCTAGACTTGCTTTGAAGAAAAAAAAGAGACACAAGTACGCGACCAATCAACTGCATTCATAATAAGCGCGTTGCTGCTTCCAGACGCATTCCTCTCCTGACTCTCAGACTGCATTTGATGGAGGACGCGGGACGTTTGAGCTCAGCGGGAAGCTGCGTTTCTTTTGTTTGGGATCACACGCCTCCTTGTTTGTGGAAAAAATTGGTGCGATGTTTTGCCTGTATCGTGTATTTCGTGACATTGCAGCTGCTGCTTTGGACTAATGAGTACTTCTTTGCATTTGAAGGTTGCAGGTGCTTGTGTGTTTTTAACCAGAAGCTGTTTTTTGAAATTCTAACTCGACATAAATGACCTTTCCTCCCAACATAAGGTTCATCTGAGCCTTCCTGTGTCTCTCCAGCCATGCAAATATTTATTTTCTCAACCCAAACGTGATATTGTGTTGATTACATTCAATAAGTGTGATGCTTTACAGCTTTTTTATCTCTCTCTTTCTCTCCTTTATGCCTTTGGTAATGAATGCACAGGTATAATCTCACTCGTTTCTGCTCTGCTGCCTCTTGGATGCATCTGTTTTTATTTCCCTGTTTGCCCATAAAACTGTCTTTGCACCCCCTTATGAATGGATAATTCCTCTCCTCTTTCGCATTCTGTCCCGGATCCGGAGCTGGGCTGTGTGTAGATTGATGGAGGAGAGATGGCTGATGCTCTACTGACATGTATGTGTGTCTCTTCAGTGATTTAGACAGAGACTTTTGGAATAACAATGACAGCAGTTCAGTACAGCAGCGCTGGAGCTCATACCCGCCCAAGGAGTTTGTACTAAACATTTCTCCTTATGCCCCTTATGGAGATCCGCGCCTCACACTCAAGTGAGTCTCTGTTCAGGCCGGTAAGAGACACAAACCCCTGACCCACAACTCATATCACCCCTCCGACCCCAACCCTCAGGATCAATCTATAACCAGCAGATTACTTCATACAGGTCAACTCAGACAGGAATCGACCATCTGACTCGCATATAAAGTGACCCAAAAAGTGCAAATAGCACCATAATATTTAACCCTGGAGACTAAAAGCAGTCATAAGTAGGCAAGGTATATTCGTAGCAATAGCCAAAAATACAATGTGTGTTAATTTTGTAAATGTCCTACTGTAGATATATCAGAGCCTCTTTTTATATTATATAGTATGCATTGCTAAGGACTTCATTGGCACAACTTTAAAGGCGATTTAGATTTTTTGAGGACGCTCAGATTCCAGATTTTCAAATAGTTGTATCTCGGCCAAATATTGTCTGATCCTAACAAACTTCATTCATCAAAAATGTAAAACAATGACCCTCATGACTGCTTTTGTGCTCCAGTGTCGCATACAGTATGTGCTCCTGAAAACGCTTCATATTGTCAGTAACGTAAATGTGGCATTATATATTTATACTCAGAACCGAATAAGAAACAAGTTAATAAGTACGTGTCAGTCCATCAGCAGTTTTTCGCTGATGTAGAAAAATAACTTGCATTCTGCTGCACAATTGCTGTTTTGTTTTTTTTCTGCAGATTTTACAATGCGCTAATTCAGCTCATTTTAGTTACTGCGTTTTAGTTGAGTGATATCAAAACTGTCTAGTTTGCAGTGTTACAGCTCTTCTGTTAGTGTGTAATTATGTTTTGGTGTGCAGTGGGCTATTTATAAAAATTATTATTTACATACGAATCATTAATATTAGTATTAATTATATACTGTACAATTACATATTGTATGCATTTTTTAATATTACACATTTTATTTATTTAGATTTTATGAAAAATAAATTGTAAGTTAAGTATTTGTATATATATAGTATACATGTACATGACATAAAGCTATGGATACATAGATATGTATAAATATATCTATAAACTTATGTATATATTTATATATGTGTATATTTAATATTTTACAAACTGTAATAATAAATATTTTACTTTTAAAATGATATATATATTATTATATTATATACAATTATATATTTTATATTTGGTGTGTGTTTATGCATGAACATTTATTTGATTTATTAAACTATCTATATATATATGATAGACAGACAGACAGACAGACACACACACAAATATATATACATCTATCCGGATGAATCCAATCAACAGTTTATTGTTAGTTTGTTGTTTTTTGTGTAGTATGTGTCAGACGGTCAGTGAGTGGACTGTAGGCTAAAACTAACCTTCCCTAACACAAGCCATATATAACTGTACCCCATCTCCTCACCCGTTACCCAACCACACCCCAACAACCTCAAGCACACCCTGATCACTGGCAGGGCTGTAATGATGAGGAAGCTTCCCACACTTTTCCAAAAGAACATAGAATCGTAACACAATCATATAATACAGTATCACTACACACTACACCAGACAAAGACAAAATGCTTAGAAGGCAAAGTGTGTAATTTCAGCTCTTAGGGATGCAANNNNCTATTATTTTTATTTTATTTTATTAAAGTCATTAATTTCATGAGGAGTACTTATTTTTTGCCATAACACATTAAAAATAATATTTTTTATTTTTATTATGAAAACAGTTATTATAAATAATTTACATTAAAATATTATAATATTTTGATGTTGTAGCATAGCATATGTTTAATTTTTTTTTAACAAAATAGATTAGATTTATAACATTGGTAATTTATTGGTTTTCTGATATGAAATAGAAATAATAACTGATTTACTGACATCATTCAAAACTTTCTGTTAGTATTATTTATAAGACATTATATTATTTATTAAAATGTTACATTTGTGCTTTTATTTTTATATTTTAGTTTATCAAGTAATTTTAGTACTTTAACATTTGTTTATGATTTTTTTATATTTTTATTTATTTTTAATTTTCTCATTTTAGTTTGTCTCACATTTATATTGTATGCTATTTTAGCTTTATAACAGTTAACATAAAGATTTTTTTTTTATAGTGCCAGCTCCCCTAGTGGCACCGAACAGAATAACAATTATTTTATTTAAGCATCTCTTCCGACCGAATCAGAAATTGCACACTTTGTATTTAAGTTTGCAATACGAATGAAAGTCATTATGCAGATTTTGTTCTTGATGCCACATTGATGTTCTGTACGCTTTGCAGGACTGCAGGGACATGATCGATATAAATCGCCTCAAAATCCAAACCAGACGTGGTAGTCTTCTTACCAAAAGTGCCAAAATTGGACACTAGACGTCCCTCACTCCCTACAGCCCTGCTTGTCTCTTCTTAGCTTATGACCCCCCCTTCTCCTTCTCCCCCCATGGGGTGTTACCATGGAGACGGACAACCCTCCCGCCTCAGCTATCCTGCGAACAGTAACAGTAAACAAAGAAAGAGAAATGGCGTCAGTAGCGTGTAACCCTCCGTGCCGCCCGCTCCCGTCGAGGGTTGACCGTTACGGTCTGATTGTGGTGTGGTAACCCCCGTTTCACCTCTTTTTGCCTCTGTGCTCTTTCCCGGGCTGGATGTGTCCCTCTAGCACTCCTGATTCCTCCAGCGCTCATCCCTCGCCCTAATCCAGACAGGTCTTGCCTGCCGCTTCCTAGAAAGAGCCAAATGCTTTTAAACATGCTTGTCCGTCAAATCAGATGCACGGAGGGGTTCAGATGGGGTGGCCGGTGTAGAAAATGAAAAATTAAATAAACATGTTAGCCGCGGTGGCTCAGGTGATTCAATTTTCCTGGCTCTGGAGCGGTGGGGATCTGCTGGATTAAACGTGTGGGGTGTTTGCAGACCGCTGCACTGAAGCTCGGCTATTTGAGACGGCAGCCGCAGACTGAAACTAAACCGAGCGGGAACAGACGCATTGTCACACATGTAGAGTAGTTTGCAGCATTGAATCTTCATTTAGAACTTAATAGAAATAAAAATAGAATTCTTTTGCATGACTTTGCATCCATTGGTTGTCTTCTGGGTTTAGTTTAGTGATCGCAAACTATTAGACCATGTAAAGTTTTTATATCAACGATTAATCATTAAACAGCCAACGATTAATCGTGAAGCTTAGTATTGCTGCTTTCAACTTAACAAAATACAATACACTGTTTTTTTTTGGATGTGATTAATTGCAATTAATTGTTTGACAGCACTAATATTAATATGCAAATAATTCATTTGCAGAATTTAAAACTATTATTTAAAATTATTTGTAGACAACTTAGTATAGAATTTTAATATCAGCTGTTTATCAGTTATTGGCCATAATGGAAATTAATATCGTCACATCTGATATAATTGTAAAGAAGTAGCTATTATTATTATTATTATTATTATCATCATCAATAATCATCATCACTTGAATTATTATAATTATACATGTAAAGTGTATATACACATCCTATGTGTGTGTGTGTACATATATATATATATATATATATATAAAGTGTGTAATCAGATTCCTCACCTGGTTTTGTGCCAGGCTGCGGCTGCTGGCTTTGTCACTTGAAGCTCTTTCTGCTGTTCTCCTGTTGTTTTCCACATTGTTGGTGTTGATGTTGTATTGTGTTTGAGCGATGCAGCAGTGTTACATAAATCTCTTAATAACTGCATGATGACTTTCACCAGGTCCACAAAGTGCTTTCCATGATTATAAATACTGAACGACAAAAGTAACCCTTGTCAAATTGTATGTGTCTACGTAAAGTCTGCAACATTTATGGTGTCATTAATGCGAAGCATGTCACCAGGAGTACAAATGTGATCATTTGAAGCATCATGGTTGTTGTAAGTCCATTTGTACACCAAAAACAACAAATAACATTCTTAAAAATAAAGGTTCTTATTAAAATCAATGATTCCATGAAGAACCAACATCTATTCCACAAAGGTTCTTAAGTGGCGGAAGGTTCTTAAGATGTTTAAAATGTTCTTCAAACTGAGGGAACCATAAATCATTCTTCAAACCAGCTTTGAGAGTCCCAAACAACCGGTAGACATGCATGCAAGATCAAAAAACATTTTTATCATAATTTGCATTATTTTTACGTTACTTGCTCAGCGACTCCCAAATGATTCATTCTATGATACATTTTTCCAAACCTTTCAGGGTTTTTAATTTAAAACAGTGTTTTAACGCTCCAAAAGTGACACCTAGTGGCAAAGAATGAATTAACATTTTCATTCAGACCAACACAAAAAGACTAAAACGTGGGTGGCAATATGCTTATTTTGAAAGTCAACGTAACCGCTTGGGACTCATTTTTTAAAAAGTCGACTCTTTCCTTTGAGAGATGGTAACTTTATTTACAGAGCACTTTCAGATTTAAAACTTTGCAAGATGTTTTCATTCACTTAGAGCTGTGCTATACACTGCATGATCGTTTTCAAAAATCCCTAATAGGGGCAGTTTGGACATCTAAAGGACCTTCTTTGACTATTAATAACCTTAAATGTTTTATAGACGTTAAAGATTCTTCATGGAACCATCAAGGCCAGAAAAAGAACCTTTATTTTTAAGAGTTACTTGAGAAAAATCATTCACACTACCTGGTAAAACTAGGCTCTGTTATGCCCCCTAGAGGAGGAGCTGCACTTCTAAGGTGACTTGTGTTAGTATGTAATCGCTGTGGGGTCACACATGCAGTACTCTCATGGGATAAATGATTGTGATTCATCCAAACCTGTAACCGTTTCTTCTCTCCCAATGTTTGTTTTTTCCACCATTTCCTCTCGTTCCTTCCGTCTCCCCGGCTCTCCCTCAGTGGGACGGTGCCCGGGGGCCAGAAAGGGGCCACGGGGGGTGGATTGGGGGACGGAGGGGGACCGTCACGCAGTGACAGCGTGAGGAGCATGATGACGGGGGGCATTAAAGCCGGCAGGTGGCAGACGGTACAAAGCCGCCTGCATTCGGGAGACTTCAAGAACGGCAAGTGAGTCGAGCCCACAGGGGACAAGAAAGAGAGATGTGTGTGTGTGTGAGATGTTTAAGAAAGTTAAAAATGCCTTTGTGTGGGTCTGCGCTTTGCTGAGATTTCAGGCCGCCCTGCAGTCTAATAATAGCAGGATCCGTACCACTGACTCACACACACTTGGAAACACTTAGCTCATTTCAGTCCATTATAAAACACAATAGCCACAGCAATGACTCAAAAGACGGCATAACTGATGATATCATGCACCTGATTCAACTTGCAAATACGATACGCGGGGGATAATAGGGTATTTTATCGGCCTGAGAAGGGTTATTTTGCAATAACAACTGACTGACTGTACAATCCAACCTGGTCTCATCAAAATATTTACCTCTGTGCACTTTTTGTGCAAAACTGTTTCCACACATGAACCCTGGCGCGTTTTTATTATGTTGATATAGGTACATATTGCTGTGTTTATATTACATTGCTTCAGGTATGTATTGTGGCGGTATTAACCGAAATATCGTGAGACTGTCACTAAAAGCCAATGCTCTATCATGTTGGAAATATGCCATACACCACATCCAACCCTAAACCTACCCCATAGTGTTAACAACTGCTAAACTGATATAAAAAGGTGCCATTTCAACTTCTTTGTATGCAGATTTGGTTTTGGTTTGGTTTTGTTGAAGCGTAGGATTCAAACAGGAGCTCCTCTCCTCTCAAGTACATCTCTGAATGAACAAACCTTTTGCTGTCATCACATGATACTCTTTAAGTAATTGGGTGAAAATTATGCGTTATTAATCAAAGCTCTGTACATGTGTAAAAAGGAATAGAAGTGCCAGAGTTTTCCTGCCTCTAGTGTTGATTTCTTTTGGAAACTGCATTGATATGTACTTATTGGTACATATTTCGTGTCTTGCTAAAAAGTGCCCCAAGGTACGAAAGGGACAATCTGTACTATACAGCAAACAACTGAACAGAAAATATATTGATTTGATTGAGTTTCAAGTCAACATATTCCACACGAATATGAAAGGGATCACGTGACACTGAAAACTGGAATAATAGTGCTGACATTTTACAGAAATAGATTACACTTGTGTAGATTCACGTGCCCTGAATCTACTCTGCAAAAAAAGCTTAGTCTTGTTTCCAGCCAAAATATCTAGCATTTCTTAAATCAAGAAGAATGTTTCTAGACAGCTAAAATTGTTTTGTCTTGTTTTCAGAAAAATCAAGTTCTGTTTCAAAAAATGATTAAAAAATGATCAAGTTTTTATTGATTGCTATTGAGTTTTTTTTTTTTGTTTGTTTGGTTTTTTTGGCTGGAAAACAATCTAAACTAGAAAAGCATTTTTGCAGTGTAGTCACTTCCCGATGAAGCTAAATTAGTTCCAAAAATAGCATTCTATCATTTATTTAGGGAAAAGAAAGAATGTATAGGTAATTGTGATACTTTATAAGTACAGTATATTATTATCTGCAGAACGTTCAATTTAATCAGAATCAAGTATTCCAGTGAGCTGTAATAAACTGTAATCACAATCAGAAGAGAAAATATGATGCGTTTCGATGACAAATTTCCATAATTTGTCTGATTAGTTTCTGAACACTAGAATTTTCAATTCTGTCAGCTTTATAGAAGCTGTTTTGATAGCTGGAGGATGTTAAACACAAATTTTCCATCTTAATCGCTGACAAGTGAAAGTGTGTAGCACAAAATATTAATGCATTAAATGTCCTATAAATGTGTTTAATATTTCAGTGAATCCTAAATTTATATCTGTCAGCAGTGTGAAGCGAATCCTGGGTGAAGAGGAAGTATCATTATATGAGTGAGGAAAAGTTTAGAGAACCCAGACAGATTGATTTCAGTAAAATGTGACAAAACAAAGCCCGGCCCTGTCCCAAATGATGCACTTCATGCTGACTTTTTGTGTCTGTGAAGTCCAGACTGTAGCAGCATGTCACATTTGTAGTAGTATATTCAGGAGGGTTTTTATGAGTGACTCCTGTGTGGCACTTTCTCTTTTAAGAGAGGACAGCAAAGGCTGAGGTCGGCATTTGAGACATTGGCCTACATAAACAAGATCCCAAAAAGCATGACGAAACAAGGAAAACTGTAAATAGAGTGTTTTACAGTGAAACTTGGAATGCCTTTTCAACTCATTTTACTTCTGCAATCTGGTGTATTTCTGAGAAAAACTGTATTTGGCCTGAATTTAAAAAAAACGTTTATTTTTATTTTTATTTTATTTGTATTTAATTTTGTTGTCTAATTTTTCCATCCAATATAAAAATGCCCATTATACATTTTGTAATATATTTTTGCATGCAAAGAAAACATTTGAAAACAAATTTAATTAAGCTGTGCATCATATTGTCATATATTTTGTATATTGTTTCAAATACTTTTATATTGTCTATTTTTTTTTTTTTTTCATTTATAAAACATGTATTGTATGACTCAGAATCTATTTTCTTGGCCCTTCAATGACTTTTTGTAATATATATTGTGGCTTTCAGTTACTTAAGATTATCTATATTTAATATTAAAAAAAAAACATCAAACTTCATTAAGCAGCGCTCTTTATAACATATTTTAGAATATGTTTTATATTTAATGTTTTAAATTTTAAATTTATTTATTTAATAAATTATCCACATGGGTTATTTTATCCATCAGATTTGTTAACTGGATTGCAAAAAGCAGCCACAAAAAAAATTTGTGTAATTTAAAGGTTAGACCTTTGACGAATTGTGCCAGGATCATGTACTAAGCTGAGATAGTTTTGCTTTCATGTTGATTATATTGAGACTAATTAACAAAGACACACCAAAGGAATGAACAAATGAAGACGAAATGTAAATAAGGTACCAAACCTCACCAAACCAAAACAAACCCAGAGCTGCTACAACGCTACTGTGCTGCTTGTGTGTAGATGTTCACACAGCAGGTGTTGCATGCACACACACACACACACACACACAGGGGCTCAATTTAAGTTTTCTTCACACCCTTCTCTAACACCTCCTCTCCTCCAGCACCTCACATATTCTCTCTTTGTCTCACATCTCTCTTCTCACACTCCATCCATAGCACCAGTGCTCGTTCTTCTCTCCTTCTCTCTCTTAACACGCCCTCCGTATTTCTCCATCAGTAATTGGATTCTATTTTAAGGCAGCTATATGTGTCTGTCTCTTGTGTTTGTGTCTCACACCCCCTTTTCCCGGCCTCTCTCTTCCTTAGTCTCTCTTTCTTGCCTACATCTTGTTCTCCATTACACTTGTTTTGTCCCCTAGTGTTTGTCCTGCAACTACCTGAAGCACTTTACCAGCGAAACCAGTTGAGCCGGTGCCAGTCATTCCTTATGCCAGCTCATTAATGTCAACATGGAACTAAATTTGCCCCTGTTTACTTTATTAATACGTGTTCCTGGTCCTACTGTGTAGAGTGAAAAGGGAAAATGTTACCATAAGACACTAGAGACATTAGAAGATAATATTAACTGATAGTCCAGTCATTTTTTGTCAAGGATAGAGCAGTAATAACAAATAGGGATCAGTTTAAAAAAGAAGTGCAACCAATGGGATGCTCTAGATAGTGAACTTGACCTTTACTCTGCATAATCAGGTCAAAAAGATTTAAGTACGCTGCCTTCAGGTCCTGTCCAAATGATTTTATTTGCAAAACACTTGCACATGTACTGTAATATAAAATAACTTCATGGGTTACCTTAAAGGTTATAGTTAGTTATTACCCTGTTATTGTTATAATAAGTACATAGTAAATATATGGAACTGGACTGTTAAATAAAGTCCTACCAGTTCATGCAACAACTGCATTTGATGTAAAAAGCGTCAATTACACACTTAATGTGCTCTGTATTATGATGCAAAACCATTAAAAATATCTCCTGTGAAGTGAAAAGTGAGAAATTCTTGAATGTTTTTGCAAGCAAAATCACTTGCGCGTCACACTGTATTTGGAGGCAGCATTTCCTCATCAAATATCCCATTTCACATAAAAGTATGTCACATTACAGAAGTAAAATGGGATGCGAATGCCTTTTCATGCTGAGTCTAATATCAGTATGGTTTTCCTCCACTGGAGCAAGTTCATGTTATGTCCCATAAACTTTTTATTACATTCAGCTCTAAATCACTCTGAAATGTGTTTAATGAATTTTTTAAAATGTTCACTGACAGGCACTGTCAAAACAAAATGTATCTTTAGGGGTACAGCAGCTTGACACTTGTCACCGGTCTACTCTTAAATGGTGCTCATTAGTACATTTGAGTAGTAATATGAACCATTAAGATGCTATTATAAAGCTTTTGGAGGTAAATAAACATTAAAGATGTTATTTAAGGCAGGTATGTCCAAACCTGCTTCTGGAGGGCCTGTATAGTTAAGTTCCAACTTGCTCTAATACACCTGCCAAGCACTTTCAAGCCTGAAGACCGTGATTAGTGGGTTCAGCTGTGTTTAAAGAGAACACTTCCCTATTTTTGAAAATAGGCTAGTTTTCGAACTCCTCTAGAGTTAAACTGTTGAGTTTTACTGTTTTTTAATCCATTCAGCCGATCTCTGGGTCTGGCCGTAGCACTTTTAGCTGTAGCTTAGCATAGATAATTGAATCGGATTAGACCGTTAGCATCTTGCTCAAAAATGACCAAGGAGTTTAGATATTTTTCCTTTTTACTATTTTCAGGCTGTGTAATATAACCCATGGTACTGTATACCAGCAAAGTTCCTTGATTATTACCCTGGAATGAGAGTATAGTTCCTAGCCATATTATCCTAGGAAATCGTCGGTCTTATTACACAATGTAACTACAGAAGAGTCAAGTTTTAAATAGGTTATTATATGCTAATCAGATTCAATGATCTATGCTAAGCTGCAGCTAAAAGTGCTACCGCCAGACCCAGATCGGCTGAATGGATTCAAAAAATTTAACTCAAGGGGAGTTGGAAAATTAGGCTATTTTCAAAAATAGTGGAGTATTCCTTTAATTGGGGTTAGGCTTAAACTTGTGGCCCTCCATAAGCAGAACTGGACATTCCTCCTATAAGGATATTGACCCAGGGACAAGCCCTAAAGGTACAATTTGTGCACATTGTAAGTATGGGACTGCTGAGATTGGGCAAGCTGAAAGGCAAAGAAATCTTTATAGGCATCTTGTTTTCAGCCTAGGTGAAACTCACTGCGAAGTTTCCCGAGGTGAATTTGACACAGTTTTGAGATCAGAGTGAAACAGGGCTAATGAGCGATGTAATTGCGAAAGGGAGGGGGGCGGAGAGGACAAAAGAATGACGGATGAGGCAGCATAGTTGGTTGGCTGCCGAAGGGACATGGGGGGCCATGGCTTTACTTAAAACGAGTGTCGCAAGAAACGACATGCAAAGTTAAGAGAAGAAAGGGAGGAGAGGGATGTGTGAAGATGGGAGGCTCTCAGCAGACCAAAAAACAATCTCCTGGAAGAACCGGCGGCGGCCGACTGACGCCACACACTCCGCGTCATACACATACGCACGGTCGTTCAGGGCAGATGCGCCACATGCCGCGATCCAGTCAGGCACGCACAGGAGCGGGCCGCAAGCAGGCCTCACACGCCTCCCAGACACATGCACATGCTCACCGCTTGTCGTCGGCTCAGGGAAGTCACGCTCGGGCCGGGAACGGACACACACACTTGCAGACTCATGCAGACCAGGGCGGCTGTGGTCTCTTCTGCTACATGTGCTACGGTGGCTACTGCCTTTGTTTGACTCTTCTTTCCTTTTTTCTCCTTCTCCTCCTCTCTCCACCTACTCCTCGCACTCCGCCTGCTCCTCCTCCTCCTTCTTCTGCTCCTCTACCCCATTCTTCTTCTGACGATACCATCTTTTCATTGTCTTTTTCCTCTATGGCTGTTCCATTTTGCCCCCATCCGTCCCTGAACCTCTCGTCCTCCTCTATGTCTCCGTTATCGCCTCTCCTATCTTCGACCGACTCCCTGACTCTCCTTCACCCGGATTCCGAACTCTTTCCTTTCAACCTGTCTCCTCCCCTTCCTCCATGCCCATCTGCTTCTCCTCGTCCCCGCCCTTTTCTTCTTGTCCCACCTTCTCTCCTCCTCCTTCCTCGTCCCTCCCTCTGTCGCTCCCGCCCTTCTTCGTCTCGCTCCTTGCCTTCTCTCCTACTTTGCCCGCACAGTTTGTCCGACCACACCCTCTCCTCGGTCGAGACCTTGGACGACATCCCGTCAATGGGGGCGATGCCTCGGCCCCGAACGTTACTGCGTCAGCAGAGCCTCCAGCAACCCTTGATCCAGGCTCCAGCCCCTAATTTGGCCAGCAGGCCGCCCATTTCCCAGAGTCTGGGTCAGCTGCACTCCCAGCCAGGAGGTAGCGGAGGGGGTGGAGGGGCGGGGCCTGGAGGAGGGGGTGGGGCCGGCTCAAGGAGCTCCAGAAGTGGCCCGGCAGGTGGTGGAGCTTCACGCCATAGGCCAGGAGTCTCTCGTGGGGACCCTGGCAGCGTGGATCACATGATGGGTCAGATAAAGAGACGAGGCCTGGACGTTAAATCCTTCCTGTAAGTGACTTCCTGTGTGGGTCTTTCTTGTGCATGCCTTTTTGTTCTGTATTTGCATGTCATAGCTTGTCCAGTAACGTACCAATTGTTTAGATTTCTAAAAGCGTTTAAGGAGCCCCCCAACACTGCGTATTTTGTAACTCTCCGTTGTGTGACACACCCAGTCTCTACTAATAAGCTGATGATCTAAAACAAGTGTGTTTGGTTTAAGAGAAATGGAAAACATGCGGTGTTGGGAGGTAAGGTTAGGAACTCCTTAATAGGAATATATTTGGATAGTTTCCCCCCCCCCGAAAGAAGAGAAGAGAGAAGTTAAGTGGAATGATCACACTGCTCTTTTCCATTAAATAAAGACATACATACATACGCACAGGCATTCAGCTGACTCTTGCACTGCTTTCAAAGCAAAATTTGTGTCTGGAGCAGAACAGTCTTATTTGTGACATTTCATTTGCATTCTGAATTGTATTTGAAATATACCATATGAAGACGCACCTAACAGATTTCAAATCATTACTTAAATTGTAGTCTGATATTTGTACAAAGACAACATGTTGTGTTGTATCTTCAGTAGTATCCGCCATCACTCATTTTTTACTGTATGGAGAAGAGCAGTGGTATTTGGAAAAGTTTCATACTATATTGTTTCCCATTCTCTTCCCATTCTTAAATACTAGTCCTGCTTTAGTACCAGAAATAATAGAGCTATTAAAACAGTGTAAATCTCTCAGAGTTCAGCTGAAAATGATCTGCTTGCCTCTTCTTGTTTGTCCTTGCCTCTGTTTCTGCACCTCTGTCTCTCTTCCTCTACACCTGTCTTTCTCCAGACCCTATCAGACAGTTGTTCATTCTGTCATACTATATTTCAGCCTCGCAGCAGAATATCACCCCCTCACTCAGCGCACTGCACTGATCTGCTGTTTTGTGACGTTATATTTTATATGGCTGGTTTAAATATGTCACATTTTAGGACCTCAAGGGGCCGCTGGAGATATGGTAAGGGCACTAATATTATGTATGTGTGTCAGCACATGCGTTTGGGCATGTGTTTGCCTGCGTGTGGTTGTATTCATCAATGTTTAATGTGCTTCTACTGTGTTTAAAGGGACAGTTCACTTCAGAATGTTATTTTTATCATCATGTATGTAAATCCACAACAGTTCTTGTTTCTTCTTTTTAAACACCATAAAAGTAGTTCATACAACTTGTGCACTGTATTCTAAGTCATCTAAACTCATATTTATACTTTACTGAATTTTGTTAACTGAAAGTGTAATGATGACTCAGAAGAGGTTGGATCCATTTGCAGGCTTTAATTCTCAAACAGGCAGACAGGGTCAACACAATAGCAAACAAGAGTGACGGAGGGACGACAATAGCAAATCCAGTAGTCTAGACAAAAGGTCAGGGGTATCCAGCAAGAATCGTAATCCAAAAACAGTCCAGGTAATACACAGAAAAGCAAAACTCACAAACACTGCTTTAAATGAAACCAACCAATCACCGGAGTTGGTTGGAAAAATTAATTATTGAATGAATTGTTTGGGAGTCGTTGAACAAAGAATGTACAATGAAAGAGGTTTTTTGACTTTGCATGCATATCAACCTGTTGTTTGGGACTCCCAAAACCAAATTTGGACCTTTGGACGATGGAAAAATATTCCTTTTTTTAGTCAACCATACTTGTAATACCACTTTATTACACTTATGTTCAGTCTTTTGTTTCTCAAACAGGGCTGTTTATCCGTAGTCTGAAACATAATGCCCTAGAATAGCCGTGACTTATTGAGTGAACAGGACTGCAGACTATCAAGCGACCGCAGCACACAACAACGGCTTGACAGGGGCTACAGGTCTTCAATAGACACTCTGGTTGGGTTTATATAACGGCGTTTAACTCCGTCTCTGTAAATCTCTCCGCCTGCCACTGCGTGACCTGCGGAGGAAGGGAGGGCAGGTCTCAGCTCAAATGACAAACAATTAACGCGACTGAACATCATCTAATTTCCCAAGATTATCCACACGTGAACACACAGCAAATCGGCGTGATTGATGGATTTCATGGTTCTCAAGTGATGTAATATGGTTAAATTTGTAAGCCTGCCTCAGTTGTGCGTAGGGGATGAGCGAGAGAAGGCCTGTGATTTTCACATTTAAACTCAGCGATTCAGTGATGAATAGCTAGGCGTCTCTGTGCGCTGCTAGGTCAACAGCTTTTTATGACAGGTTTGAAAAAGACTTTCTAGTGAAGCTGGATGTTTTCTACTAATGTCATAAGGCAGTTTAAGGTAATCATAAATCTGAAAAAAATGAGTGTATTAATGTGGCATACATTATTACACTCATTTTTTTCAGTTTTATGATATGTATTCTTTGTCCTCTTTATCTTGTTTTTCCGGTTCTGTCCAGTGATTAGGAGGAGTAGTTAGTGTTATTATAGTATTATACTGCTCCGTGTGTTCACAGTGTGTGAGTGTGCGTGGTTGTTCACTTCTCACTGCTGTGTGTGTGTACTTGGATGGATTAAACGCAGAGCACAAATTCCTGGGAAACCATACATCCTCATCCTCCTATAACATTAGTACTTCGATAAGATCAGAAGACATAATATAGCAAACAAGTTGTATGGACACTTTTTTATGTACTTTTGTGGCTTGTCTGCCTTTAGAGATGCAATAATTGATATAATTACATAATAAAGTATTAGAGAAAAGGCTGTTTATAAATCAACTTGTTAAGATATTCAACTTGTCATAGGGATTTGTGACATTATAAAGAGTGTATGTGTATGTTTGTATATATAAGTTTTTTGTTTCCACAGTTAATTGTATGTGTTTGATTGTGTTTATACGCAGTCCGGTGTTGAGGTTAAAGTCTTCGCTACAGATTCACGTTAACCCTGAAGCATTGATTTTCTGTCCTCCGAATCATTACTCTCAAAATGGATTGTTACTCCAAGCCAGAGGAAGAAAAGAGAGAAATCGGGGGGAAATACAGTCTGAGTCAAGGTTTAGAAAGGCATGCTATCATACTATTATTACTATTGTTTCAGTTTGCGGTAGGATATGCTCGGGAGATTTTCTGTATACATTTAACATCAAATGACCACCAGCATTTGTCTTTTAATTTCTGGAACGGATAACTGGGACATTATGCAGTGCATGCTTTGTTAAATATTTTTTATTCTATGTGTATGTGTAAATAACTATGTTGCATGTTTCATTTAGTATCTGGTAAATTTAGTTTACTTCACTATTTTACCAGTTTTATGCCAGATTTTCAAGGTTTGGTCAAATAACAGTGTTTCTGCAGACCCTTAAAGTTAAATTCACCCTTTCACAAATATCCTTAAATTAAGATGCAGTTACTTAAAAAGCAAACTGAAGATTTGGAGTCTTGTTTTCTGACCATTTGAACAAAATCAAGCATTATGCATAAAACAGTACAGGGTATAAAAACATTTTTTTCCCTTTGAATAAAAGTCCACTGGCAAATATTTGCTTGTGTTTTATTCATAAACTCAATAAAACAAGACTTTGTGTTGCTCTGTTGATGTGTTCCCCTGTCCTTGCATTCTATGTTTGTTTTCATGTACCATGTGCTTGTGCCTTTTATGTTTACCTTTTGTATCATTGTGTTATCCCTTGTTCATGACTCCGCCCTGTTCATTAGTGTTTCACTCCCTACCAGCCGTGTGTCCAGGTGTTCCCCCTTATCCCTTGATTGTGTCTTGTATTTAACCATGTTTTGTTCTATATCGGTTTATCGGTCGTTGAAGTTACGTGTGTGTGTATGTGTTTGTCTGCGTTGGTTGCGCACCTTCGTTAGCACCCCGGGTATTTTGTATTCATCGTGTCATTAAACGTTCTCATTTGGAATTCATCGTCTCTGAGCCTCTCTGCCCTCTGCTGAAAAGCACGGCCGCACCAGCACCGGCGCGCCAGCATCGTTGCGAAAGTACCAGCGCGCCAGCATGACAGAACGATCGATCCACAAAGAGATGCCATTCACCACGGGACTCATTGTGCTCCTCCACCAAGATCTGTTGTTCGAGGACTTTGTCAGTGAATTTCTTCAGCTTGCCAAACGATCGGGTCTCCGTCACTCAGTTCTCTCTGCAACGTTCTGGAGCACAGCCCATCAGTTCAGCCCTGTAGAGCTCTCAGATGTGAGAGATTTGGAATGGAGGTCGGCAGTATTTTTATGTTTAATGACTTTCTGTTCCTAGATGGGAGGATATCATCCGCTCAGTCAATCACCCCAGGACCGCAGACCGAATCACAAGCCGCTTGGAGGCTTCCCCTCTATGAATGCGGACATCTTTGTGGACATCGATCTGCCATTACGGCCCTGTGTGCCGTCATCTCCTGTTGCGGGCATCGATCTGACATCACGGCTCAGTACGCCATCATCTGCTGTTGCGGACATCGATCCGCCATCACCGCCCCGTGCACCATTATCTCCCACCATTACGGTCCTGCAAGTTATTGCCATCCATGATCATGCCTGTGTTGTTGGACCCGGTCCAGTATCGACCACAGTTCCAGTTCCTGTTTCACCACCAGCCGAGTCTGTAAGCGATCATGACTTTCTACTGCCTGACCCACCAGAACCTGTAATAGACTGTGATTTCTCCTGGCCCGGATCCCATGTATCTGTAATAGACTGTGAATTCTCATGGCCTGAACCACCTGCACCTGTATGTCACTATGAGTTCACAGGCCCCGAAACATCAGAGACTGAACCTGATCCTGGAGCTGTTGGGACTATTAATCACAGCCTAGTCTCAGGTACAAGCTCGGCCGATGAGGTTTGTACTTCTTAATGCAGTTCAGTGTCCTGTTCCGCCCGGGAGGGCTTCTTTACTATCTGGTCGGTCCAGGAGGGCATCCTCGCTGCCTGGGGAGCCCAGGTGAGCTTCTGCTCCGCCCTGGAGGACATCTCTGATGACATGAGGAGGGCATCTTCCTTGCCTGGTAAGCCCAGATGGGCTTCTCCGCTGTCTACTCCGCCCTGGAGGGGAACTGAACTGATTGATCTGCTCAGAAGAGCATCCTCGTTGCCTGGTGAGCCCAGGTGGGCTTCTCCACTGTCCGCTCAGTCGTCACGCCCACAGAGCGTTAGCTGAACGTCTGATGCATATGGTACACTTTTCTGGAAACACTTTAGCAGTGTCGAAATCGTCATCTGATTGATTGAATTTGAGCGAATTTCCGGGGGGCGCGAGTGTTGCATTTATTTTCGGCCTTCTGGGAAACAAAGCACAGAGACGTGTAATTGCGGAAAAAAAAAAAACTTGTCGTGTTTACATGAGTGACAATAAGCATTTATTAAGATCAGTTAAACGTTGGATTCTCAAAAGTATGCAATCCAATTTTACTATTTGTGCGCCCCCTCCTATCTATTACGGAAGATCAACTGAAGTACCTAACTCAGAAGGAGATATCATCCGCATTTGCTGGCAAACATGAAACAACAGACGCTGACATCGCAGCTGGCCGATTCAGTATTGTGTTCGATTCTCCAGAATTGCTCGTAGGTGTTAAAAAGTGGACAGATATGCATCAAACCGCTGTTTATGGCGAGCGTCTCATCGGGATTTTCTATGCTGACTGACTGATTGCACACTGGTTTGTTGTTGTGGGGACTTTTCCATGCCCCGCAACGTGACGCTGAATGAAACGATTGTTTGACATGTCGGTCAAACGGCCTTATGGGCGGGCCTTGCCAAAGAAAGCGACTATGAATTCCAGACCTCTCAGTCACACAAGACTATACCTTTTGTATCATTGTGTTATCCAATTTACATGACTCTGCCCTGTCCCACTCCCTACCAGCCATGTGTCAAGGTGTTCCCCCTTATCCCTTGATTGTGTCTTGTATGTAACCATGTTTTGTTCTATATTTTTTTAAATATTTTTTATATAAATTAATTAAAAAGTCATGGAGGTCTGTTGGAAGTTGTATTTTCAGATTAAGCTGATAATAGACATTTATTATTTAGCGACTATATTGTGTTCTCTTTGATTTATTCCTTATATATATTCTTTTTTTCACTTACATAAAGGTCTTAAAGTCCTAATGTTACCTGCAGAAACCCTACAATAGAAAAAGGCTAATGATATTTTTTTTGGATTCTAAATATAAAGTTAAATTTATTGTGGAATACAGTAGTCCTTGAGGTTTGCATGCTGTGTGTTTTCGCAAAAGCTGTTTCACGCATATAGAGAATTCACAATCTGTGAACAATATGCAAAAATAGTATGGAAGTATGCCATTCCTGAAACATCCTTGTTCCGCTTATGCTGGGAAGACTAAATATTTCATCTCCGCTGGTTAAAGGGGGATGTCATTGACACACATACATGGCCTTGGGTCTGACATAGAGACAGAGAAAAGCAGAACAAGAAAGGGAGGACGGAGAAAGAAAGAGAGGAAGGAGGAGGTGGGGTGTAATTGAGGGTTGTTGGTGTGTTATCAGTGGTCAGCGGCAGTCCTGTGAACATCCCAGAACATTCGCTCGACCGGCTCTTGCCGGAAAAGTGCCTCTTTTTATTGCTTTGACAATAATGATTCCTGTCTGTTGCACGCACGTGTGTGTGTCGTACGTATGCGAGTGTGTAGTCGCACCAGCCAGGAGCTATTTTTTGCAGCCATTAAATTCTGAAAGGTAAAAATAGCCGGAGTGTGCCAAAATGGAGGGAAGCCCAGGAGAATATGAAGGAACGGATGGATTTACAGGAGAAGAGAGAAGAAAAATGGAAGATGGGGAAGTGAAGGGGGAGGGGTAGGGATGAGGAGTATTAAAACCTCTTTAGATGGGAGGAGAAGGAAAGGAAGTGAAGAACAAGAGATCATGATAACATATGAGGCGTTTAGGATTTAAAGTACCCTCGTAACTTAAGTAAAAAATACCCTAGTTCTAAAATTGCATGCTGTTATTATTTTATTTATATATAAAATAATTATTTTGAAGAATGTATGTCATTGGAATGCAAAAAACAAAATCATGAATAAAATATTTATTTAATTAAAAATAAAATTATACATTTTTCTAAATAAAGTTAGGCATTACAATAACAATACTGTATAATTAATATAAAAATATATATATATATAATATAGAATAGTATTACTTAATAAAATAAAATAACATTAATATATAACATTTAACATATAACTTTTTTTTATTCTAACAATAAACTTGGGAAATAAAGACAAAATAGATTATTCATTCTAATGTTAAAAAAACAAACAAAAAACAAAATATGTATGTATATGTATATATTTCTTAGGGTAATTATTGTATTTGTATATATACAGTATATTATATATGCTGTATATATATGTTTTATATATGTCTATTTTAAATTTGGGGGAATTGTATTATATTATAATTTATTATATTGGATTTTATAATATTGGTATTTGTAACAATATGCAGTGAACTGTTCCTTTAAGATCAAATATTGGCTTTCAAAAGCTGTTTAAGAGGAGTTTAATAGCTGGATATTAGAGAGAGGTTGAGGCTCAGAGATGAGGAGGATTTGTAAGAAAAGAGAAAAATGAAGAATGTGAGAATGAGAAGAGCAGATAGAGGATGAGCAGTGACCCAGAAAGCTGCAGCTCAGTGCTGACACCTCACACACACACACACAGCACTCTCAAATAGAAACAATTAGTCCAGATCTCTCTAACGGCCCTCAATTAAGGCTGAAGAGAGGGATGAAAACCCCAGTGAAAGAGGGAGAGAGTGAGACAGGTGCAGAGAGAAGATTCAGACGATGTGTTGAGTGAAGAGGACAGTAAATCAATGTGTGTGTGCCAGAGAATGTGAGTTTGAGTGTTTACAGGCCTGTTCACACGAGTGCTGCTCTAAACACGACAGGAAAGACCGGAGAACTATTCACACAGAGTGCGACATAAAACGATGGCTGATTTGAATCTACATACCTAAACACTATCAAAACTAAGGAGTGCTTTAAAGCAAATTACAACCTACTGTAACATTAAAAATACAAACAAATTTTAAAATGAAGTATTGATTTTGTTTAAATGCAAAACTGCAATATCAATTTACCTTGGTTTAACATAAAATATAACCCATCTGCAAAGATTTTACTTGTTTTTGCAGATATTTAATTTGTCTAACATCTATTGTAACGCAAAAACACAACTTGCAATCTCACCTTTGTGTCACCAGTGCTGTCACCTTGTGGAACAACTGAGTAGTGCAAAACCCAGTCAATGCACATGTGCAAACTTAGCGTACAATGTACAAAAATTGGTTATTGCGCAGAAGTATATGTACAGTAGTACCAATAAACTTAATACTAA
>JAUYWG010000066.1:2583664-2596198 GCA_034779775.1 Enteromius afrohamiltoni | reverse complement strand
TTATTTTATTTTATTTTATTTTATTTTATTTTATTTTATTTTATTATTTTATTTTATTTTATTTTATTTTATTTTATACTTTTGGCAGTATGTGAAAAGATTTTCTGTAAATACTCATTTAAATTTCAGTGTAATTTGTTATGCCTGCCAATATGTAAAATGTACTGATTTTAATTGTTTTATTTTATTTTTTGCCATTAATTAATTTCATTTTACTTTTATTTTATTTTTGTGGTTCTCCTCGCTTTATGCGCAAAACGTTTTAGTACACAGCAATTCCCTGTTTCCACATTTTACAGCTTTTTTGTGCTTTTTGGAGCTTGACAGCTGCGGTCCCCATCCACTTTGCTTTTATAGACCATTACAGAAAGGGAACTTCTTCTTTTGCATCCTCCAGGTTCAGAACGACACATTTTTAAGTGAACTATAGCATCAAATCAAGAGCAAAGCATCCCATTAGCTGCCCCTGCCGGTCTAAAGACAGTCCGATCCTCCCGAATGTCTCTCTTTTTCCTCCTGCTCTCTGTGTTCAAGTGTATGTGCCATTTGCTGTGTTCCTTTACACTATTTGTTTACTCCTCTCTCTTTTGTCTTTCCAGCGCTCATTTTCTCTCTTTCTCCTCAAAGCTTCACCTCTCTGGAAACCAAACGCTTCCTTCCTGGTCTCTTTGTCTTTCTTTTCTGTAGTTTGTTTTCTGTAGAACTAATCTCCAGCGTTTCTGGCTCTGTGTGTGCTCTCTCTCTCTCTCTCTCTCTCTCTCTCTCTCTCCCTCTCTCTGACTGACTGCAGGGTTTCTTGTCTTTCCAGGCGTCTCTCTCTCGCTCTCTCTCTCCTGCAGCTGTGCTGGTTTGGTTGACGTCTCTCTCATGGTTTTGTTTGACTCTTCAGTCATGCGAATAATCTTCTGCCTTTCCATCACAGAAAAAGCGTCTCTCTTCCTCTTACGCTGTCTTTTGTCTCTCTTTTTCCCTCCAGCTGTTACCGTGTCTCACTATCCTTGTGCCGTCTTTGTCGCTTTTCTATGTTCATCCTGTAGTCGTTTTGTTGCGTCTCTCTCAGTCTTTGTGTTTGTGTCTGATCACTCAGTTTCATTCAGATGTCAGCATTCGTCCTCTTCACTTTCTCTGTCTGTCTTTCCTCTCTCTCTCTCTCTTTCTCTCTGCTCTTTTAGCCCGCGCTTTGGTTTAGTTGGGTCCTGTCAACTAGTCCAGTAGTTAAGTCAAATATTAAAGGGATGGTTAGGGGTTCAGTACAAGTTATGCTCGACTGACTGCAGTTGTGGAATGATATCACTTACCACAAAAAACTTAAATATCATGTAATTTGCCTACAAGTGTTTTTGAGAATAATTTGTGCTTGCTTTCTACTTTTAAATGTTAATGAAATTTTATTAAATTCAATCCAATTTAATCTTATTTTATTTTAGTTTAGTTTTATTCTGCAAATCAGAATATTATAAGTCATAATAATATATTTATTTATTTAGAAAAAAATGTTTTGTGTGGCAACACACATTTTATTTTATTATTTTTAAATTAATTGTAATTCGTTAAGCCAAAATATTTAAAATATTTTCATTAAACATTCATTTATTTTTATGCTTTTTTGTTTGCTTATTTTAATTTAATTAATTATTATTAGTTTTTTTTTTTATGGATCAACAAGCCATTTTCCCATAGCAATAAACGTTTGATTTTACTTATTTATGTATTTTTTGGTGGAAAGATTGTATTCTGTGACTTTAAACATTTTTTATTATTTTTATTTTACTTAACATTAAAGGAGCATTATTTATATGCATTTCATTAATTTATTTATGTTTTTTAATGGAGTCCAAATTATTTTCTATAGCATCAAATTGCAATTTATTTTATCAAAATCATTTTCGGTGGCTACACATTAATTTGATATATTCCTTAAACATTTTTTGTGTAACAATAAACAGTCATGTGAGAGAATTATTTTCTAAATAAATGGTAATAAATACCCATCAATCAGCTTCTCTTGTACTGAACCCATAATATTCCTTCAAGTAGATTTTCAGGCTATGCGTCCCAATCCGACTTCGGACAGCAACCATGGAAAACACAGCGGACCGCACCGTGATATGATGAACTGACAGCGTTGAGACATTAATAACCCTGAATATTTGCCATTTTATGGTGTCTTCTGTATTTTTTATTTTTGGCTGTGCTACTGTGTAAACAGAAGTAACATTTGGTCCCACAATGTTGTTATGTTTTGTGACAGGAAATGTGTAAAAGTTTGAACTATGTGATTTTTCTTTACTATTTCTCTGTCGTGGCTTTGTTTTATTGTGTTCAAGTGAAACGCACTCTCTCATGCTTGTTATTAATTTGTCTTGTTTGTTTCTGAACTTTGTGACGAAGCCGGTCAGAATAACACGAGTCGGCTCTCGTAGAGGTCAAAAGGTCATCTGGGTTCGAAGGTTTGATTCGGTGGCAAAGAGAAAGAAACAGATGAGAGGTATTTTTAGTGATCTCGGTTTGTGTCTGTCTCTCTCTCACCCTGCAGTAGGAACATGGGGAATAAGCCAGCTAACAGTCCTAAGGGTCAGCCGCCAGACGCCGACGGCCATTCCTCAGTGTCTGACCTTGCCAACTCGCTCACTGGAGACATGGTGATGGTAGGACAGTGCTTGCATGTAGCTTCTGGTCTCAGATAGTCTCTCTTACAGCTGCTGTAGAGTCTGAATCACAGTTCAACAAACACTCTCCTTGTCTTATAACACGCATTTCTTTGTACCTTATTTGTTGAGTGACTCCCATACGATTCATTTTTCCAAACCCTTCCGGTGGTTGATCTATATCATTTGAAGCAGCGTTTGTGAGCTTATAAGCGCTCAAAAAGTGTCACCTAGTGGCAAATAATGAATTTGCATTTTCATTTAGACCAAAACGAAAACACCAATAAGTGGACATGAAATATGCTAATGAATCATGTTGATATTAACATGAAACGGCTTGGGACTCGTTTTAAAACCGACTCGTTTTAATGATTAAGATGAAAAATCATCTTCAAAGTTCATAAAAGGGGTGCTTTAATGCAAAACTTGGCAGGGACAAATATTGTTAATAATGCAGCGGTCAGTTTTGTATCTAATTTTGTTTCCAACACAGGATTTAAAAAAAAAAAGTAAATTGCAATTTTGAGCTGATTTATTGCAGTTCTAAAGATAAAAAGTCAGAATATTGATGTAAATTGCTTTTTTTGTTGTTGTTTTGTTTTCTGTGGTGGAAACAAAAACAAAAATGAATTTGAATGTAATGTAAACTCTCAATTGCGAGAAAAAAGTCAGAATTACTAGAAATCAGTATTGCATGAAAAAAATATTTAAATTCATAAAATTCGTACTTTTGTTTATATCTCATAATTATGACTTTAGATCTGCAATTCTGACATTTATAAACTATTCTGTGAAGAGAAGCTGGATATAAACCTGAAATTGTCATAATTGTGAGTTAAAGTTTTAATTAGCTTTTTATATTAAAAAATATAAATAAATATATAAATACAGAACTGTGAGGGGGAAATGTCTGAATTCTGCATTTTTAACTCACAATTGCAAGAAATAAAGAAAGAAGTGAGTTTGAAAGTCGCAATAACCGTGTTTATTTTTAATTTCATGTAATTCTTTATTTCTCGCAACCGAGAGTTTACATCTCGCAATTAATTTCTGTTTTTGTTTTCACCACAGAATAAAAAAGGTAATTGTGACTTTTTATATCAAGATTTTTGATTAAAATTTGAATTATGAGATATATATATAGATGTGATAAAGTAGATATTCTGTAAAAACTTCTATATCAACAAAATGAAACAAGAATCTTCCGGAAAGATCTGGAAATGTATGCAAATTAGTGCATACTTAATGGACAAAAGATAGTGGACGGATAGTAATATCTGTTATTCACCTGTGGTGTCTTGCCCTAAATATCTTGATATGTGTGTGTTTGTGTTTCTCCATCAACAATTACAGCAGGCGTCTCTGAATTGTTAATGAGAAAACAGTAAATGTCAGGTTTTTGAGAACTCCAGAGGTTTTTTTTTATCAGATCTGTGGTTATACTGAGGTTCTTCACCATCTTCTTTCTCTCTGACGCTCTCTTCAGTTGTCTCCGGGGTCGGAAGACGATGATCACGAGGGTCCGGTGAGCGAAAAACTGGGCAGGATTCAGTTCAGCTTGGGCTACAGCTTCCAAGACACGACTCTGACGGTGAAGATACTCAAAGGTCAAGACCTGCCCGCTAAAGACTTCTCTGGGACGTCCGACCCCTTCGTCAAAATCTACCTACTGCCTGACAGAAAGCACAAACTCGAGACCAAAGTCAAGAGGAAAAATCTCAACCCTCACTGGAACGAAACCTTTCTGTTTGAAGGTCAGCTGTCGATCAGTTTCTACTTAAAACAATTCTCTCATTAATTCTCCTAAAACGAGTTCATAATAATACAAGTACAAAATACAAAATACAACTTCATAATAATACAAGTGATCTCACAAAACCTGTCAAGAATATGTTTGTCATATTTCAAAAGAAAATATGTTTTGCTTACAACCTTTCATTTGAATTATTATTATTATGATGATTATTGCTATTATTGTATTATTAATAACAATAATATTGCTGTTAATTATTTAAAGTATTGTAATTAAAGTAAAGTATTGTATTATATATAAAAATGATAATAAATAAAATGAATTAGATATTAAAAGGGGGTTGCAACATAAAGGTCATATTATTATTATTATTATTATTGTTATTTTTATAAAATCAGTTATTATGAATATCACTATTACTATTTTCATACTAAATTACTTTATTGAAATGAAAAACATTAAGGGATATGATTTCTAATATATTATATTAAAATAATAATAATAATTATTATTATTATTATAAAATCAGTTAATATTAATATCACTATTACTATTTTTATACTACATTACTTTAATGAAATGAAAAACATTAAGGTATATGATTTCTAACATATTGTATTAAAATAATAATTATTATTATTATCATTAATATTATTCATTTAAATTACATTATGATTAATATTTTATTGTTAAAGGCTATTACTTAAATTGCTAAAACAAATTAATTTGTAAGATATTATTTATTATATTGCAATAATAAAAAATAATTTATTATATGTTTAATTGTTGTTATTATTATTGTTATTTAAAATATCTGCATTCCTTTAACTCAAATATTAGGGCAAGGCAGTTGTAAAATGAAATTGCCTTAAATTGCCTTAAAAGTTGCTTTAGATAAACGCATAAATGCAATTGTACATAAAAATGATTTAAATTAAATATTTATATATCATGGTAGTATTTATTATACTGCCTTTCATTTCTGTTGGTTGATTAAAAAAATCTTTATCTCCTCAGGGTTCCCGTATGAGAAGGTGCGGGAGCGAACGCTCTATCTCCAGGTGCTGGATTACGATCGGTTCAGCCGTAACGACCCGATCGGAGAGGTCTCGATTCCTCTCAATAAAGTGGAGCTCGGACAGCTGAAGACCTTCTGGAAGGATCTCAAACCCTGCAGTGATGGCAGCGTAAGTCACTCTTCGTACGATCGAACTAGTCCACAGTAGTCTTTGAAGGCTGTAACAGACTGACCTGGATGCCGTTATTTTCTCATAAATCTCATTCAGGCTTGTGTGTGTGTGTGTTGTAGGGAAGTCGTGGAGATCTGCTGCTGTCTCTGTGTTATAACCCCACTGCCAACACCATCACTGTTAACATCATAAAAGCTCGCAACCTCAAAGCCATGGACATCGGGGGCACCTCAGGTACTCGTATAATAACAAACACATGAATAGCTGCGTGTCTCATTGGCATAACTCACGGCCTCTCGCTCTCTGATTGGCTGCAGACCCGTATGTAAAAGTATGGCTGATGCACAAAGACAAGCGAGTGGAGAAGAAGAAGACAGTCACCATCAAGCGCTGCCTGAACCCTGTTTTTAACGAGTCCTTCCCTTTCGACGTGCCTGCTCATGTTCTCCGAGAGACCACCATCATCATCACCGTCATGGACAAGGATCGACTGAGCCGCAATGATGTCATTGGAAAGGTGCCTCCTATGAGCTGTATAGTATATGAGCTTTCCACTGATGTATGGTTTGTTAGGGTCGGACAATGTTTGTCTGAGATACAACTATTTGAAGATCTGAAATCTGAGGGTCCAAAAAACCCAAAATATAGAGTTTATATTTTCCTTTAAAGTTGTAAACTTTTTATATATTTATGGTCGGAAATTTACAAAATATCTTTATGACACATGATCTTTAATTTTGTATTTTTTCTTACTTTTTCTTTACTACTATTTTTGGCATGAAAGATAAAATTAATAATTTTGACCCATACTATTGCTACAAATATACCTCAGGGTATTCAATGATGTTTGTTTATGTTAACAATTCTCGTTCAGTGTTGCAAAATGTTGTGCTAAAGTCCTTCGAATGGGTTTTTAGATCTGGGTTCAGAAAAGCGCGAAACATGGGGTTATTTGAAACTACGAAAAGGAATTATTTAGGAATCTAATAAATCTAATAAAAATTCTTTACGATTCCCCACCCGTTTTTATAAAAAGAGCGGGAACCCTACCGTGCCCTTCAGTCTTCTTATCATCTCTTTCTCTTTGGTTCTCTCTTTCTCAGATCTACTTGTCTTGGAAGAGCGGTCCTGGCGAGGTCAAACACTGGAAGGACATGTTGAGCCGGCCTCGCACAAACGTGGCGCAGTGGCACGCCCTCAAAGCCTGATTCGCCCTCTCCATATCCCATTTTCTCCCCTCCCACAATCCCCATTTGACCTTTGACCCGATACCCCGTCCTTATGCACAAGACTAACTTGATGCCAGACGGCACAACACGGGTACTTTTAGCCATCCACTCTTGTAACCTTTAACCTTTGAGCTTCTCTCTCTCCACTTCATTTCCTCTGGTAACATGTAGTCCAAACGCCTGCTTGCTAGCTAATTACACCAACGGTCCTTTTGCGCATTAGCATCCGTTCTGGACTCTGGGATAGTCCAGCTAAATCCAACAAAGCCATTTAAAGAGAGCGTTCGCGCCACCGCTACACGTTACCAGAATGCCGTTTCCTTCCTGTTTTGATTTTACAGCCCTATTCCCTTGCGTTCCTCCGGCTGGAGAGGTCTGACAGCTTTTGGATGAGTGAACAAATCAGCTCGGCCCCTTCCCTCGTCTCGCGTCTAGACCCGGAGGCTCATGGGAGCTCATTTGGCAGCCTTTAAATTGGTCACTGCTGAAACAGATCGAGTCGCAGGAACTCTGGGAGTTGTATTTTTCCAGGTCTCAGACGTCCCGTGCGTGTAATTAAAGCCATGAGGGGAAACGAGACACCCTCTTTCCATTAGCGGCCTCTGGGTTCCTCTAGTCTCCATTTATAGTTGTTTTTCATGAAATCCCTGACCTCTCCACGCCGTCTTTCCCACTTGACCCGATTTTCCATATCTTTGTTCCTTCCTTCTCTTTCTCTCTTTATCTATCTATCCTCTCTTTCTATTTCTTCTAAGTAAACAGCTCCGATTGGTTCAGCTGAAAGCCGCAGACATTGAAACCTTACGCCATCTGGAGACTTAAAGACAGCAGATGAACTCCATCCTGGTCTCTTTTGCTTTTTTCCTCTGTGGTTTCTCTTTATCGCTGGCACAATAGTAGTGAAGTCCCTCTTTTTCTCGGGATCCCTTGTCGTCCGTGTGCTGTGAGTGACGTGTCGTAGATCCAACCGAAATATTGTTAAAAAACATTAACCACCAGGGCGGGGAAAAAGAAAACAACTTTCTCGAAGGCTTGTTCCAGTTCGTCTGGGATGGAATCCAGAAAGAAGAGTGGGAAAAAGTACACACACATACAGAAAAAAAACTACCTTGATGTCATCTTTTTTGTTATCATTTGAAGAAACCAACCAGAATTGTTCTTCCAGATTTGCTGTGAAATATAGAAGCAAAAAGTTGATTTTGGATAGTTCTCGCCACACTTTGCTCTAGTGACGTGTTTCTTTGTGTGTGTGTGTGTGCGCGCGCTGATAGGGGCTCATCTTTTACACAAACCCCTCCAGTTAATGGAAAAATACCTGCCTTTACCCGCGTATGTGTGCATATGAGACTATGTTTCAGGACGTAGTGGGGATGAATCTCACCAAAATATGACCTGGCCATATTTTATCGCAAAAATCAACAGAAACACAATGACATTTTTTGGGGGGAATAAAGAAAACCAAGAATGATTTTAAGTACAATTACATATTTTGTTGAGATTTTAAGAATTTACCTCTAAATGCTCATAATATAAATAACTAATAATTTATATTAAATAAAAAAAATTAAAGGTTGTACTATGCTGCCATGTGTGTATATATATATATATATATATAACTGCAATTAAATCTATAAATACTAAAATAATGATAATAAATATGTAATTTTATAAATATGAATACTTTTTTTATTTAATATGACATTATAATAGTTTTTTAAATATGTAATAATTAGTATTACACACATTTTCATGTAATTATTTAATTTCTCCTGTAATTCTTGCTATCATAAAATGTTTACTCTAATGACCTTACATTTTATTCTGCCTAGAATAAAGCATACATTAAAGCTGTGGCAGTAAAATGTGCTTAATTGCCATGAAAATAATGTCACAATTGCAGAAAAGGTTAATGGGCTAAAAAACAGGCTTTGTTTTCTTTACGCGAATATGTATTTCAGGGGTCATCAAACTCAGTCCTGGAGGGCCAGTGTCCTGCAGAGTTTTTCTCCAACTTTCCTCAACACACCTGCCTGGAAGTGGAGTATACCTAATAAGAGCTTGATTAGCTGCTTCAGGTGGGTTGAGGAAAGTTGGAGCTAAACTCTGCAGGACACCGGCCCTCCAGGACTGAGTTTGATGACCCCTGGTGTATGTCATTTCTTTCTTTTGATTATGAGGTGAAATAGGACCCAGGCATGTTCCTAACAGGTTTTTGTGAGATTGGCCTGTGCGTGTATTACAGCATTAATGTGTATCTTCATTAATGTTACAAATAATCAAAGTGTGTGAATATGCTGCTCTATTTTCTCATGGCTTCCTTCTGTCTTATTATGAGACTCTTTTTCTCTTTTCTCCTCCGAAGAGAGTTAGAGAAATGCGAGCTGCACTTTTTAATGGTGTAACACTGAGAAATATAATAGTAATTGTTAATACAATAATAAATAGTTTTTGTATTTTAAGGGAGGAGCTTTTAAAGAGCAAACGGCGCACTCGGGGAGCCTGGACTGTGCTGGACAGACGATCTCTCTCTTTCTCTCTCTGTCAAATGCTTTGTTATTCTGTATATGTGATTGGTATTTGTGCATGTTTGTCATGACCCAAATCATTTATGCAGACCGGCTGCTCGCGGCATGATGAGGCATGTGTTAGCGTGAGGTGTGGCGTTGCCATGGGGTCGCTATGGGGACGGAGCGAGTGTGCAATAGTGTAGAGACGCTCAGCTTGACATCGAGACACAGAAGCAGAGGACGCCATCCAATTTCTCACTCCCGCTCAAGAACAACTAGTTATTCTGGGCTGAGACCTTGAACAGGACAGACTGGTTTGCACCTAAATGTCATGAACTATAAAAAGTTTTTTTAGCACCCAGTAACAATAGCTAAACATAATCCAGAACAGCTTCAAATATAGCAAAATATTTCCTAATATATGGCTGCCAAATCTGATGTGAGATTAATACGTTTAACATTACATTTATTTAGCACACTTCATGCATTTGAATCTCTAGTTGCGTGCTGCTTTGTTAATGCACATCACCTGTTCAAAGTACATTATTTTATTATTTTGCACAATTTTTATCATTATTTATTCTCTATTGTGTTGTTTTTGTTACTTAAGAATAATAGCAAGTCATTCAATAAAAAGTAATTATTGGGATTTATATAGTTACCAAAATGTGTGACTTTTAGATTTTGAGCTGCTTCTTTTTATCATTATTACTTATAACTTATTTATCTATTATTTTCAGAATAACAAGTCATTGAACTGTTAAATAACACAGATATAAATATGGGAATTTTGTAGTTACCAAAATATGCCATACAAATGAGCAATCTTGGATTTGAACTTTTTCTTTAATTATTACTATTATAACTTTTGTACATACATTGTTATGTAAGCGACACTTAAAGTTGTACACAAAGACATTTAAGTAGAAGCGTTTGGGGGAAAAAGCATCATTAGAAACAAATTCACTTTGATGTGCTGAAATTTTGCCTGTTAGTGTATCTTTGATATTATATTGACACCTGTTGGGGTGGAAGTAGTATTACAGATATCGTTATCAAAATATTTAATTCAAAATAAAAAAAAAAGTACTTTGTGTTGAAATCAATAAAGGCTGTAAAGTTGCCACTTTCATGTGACCTCAACATGGTGCACTGTAGCGTAGAGTAAAACAGCTTCTTGTGGGAATTTATTGTACTTTTAATTTCTTTAGCTGTTAAAACTTTTATTACTGGTGTTAAACGTTGAACTGCAAGTTGAATAAAATCACCAGAAGGCCTCGTAATGATTCTCATCCACTCGATTCTAGACTGTCCGTGCCGAGGCGGATCCTTGGCAGATCGGAGGCAGCGAAGCAGTGCGTCTTCCAGACTGTATTTAAGGGTCCGCAGTACATCTGCTTTCAGCCGAGAGCCATCTCAGATCAGTGGAGCGTTTAATAGAGTGCTCTAATGTGCGCGATGTAATCAGATAATAGTACCATTTAAATTGTGTGTGTGTTTGTGTTCGTTCTCCATATCTTAGCCTTTAGCGTACACAAACGTTGTGAGGCAACATCTGCTGAGCGTGCGCTCATATAAGCCAAACTTGAGCACGTTTTCAGTGTGTTTGTGTGTGCAGGTGCTGTCGGGGTCACCTTGTTTCTTCGCTTCACCAGTCGAAGCTGATTGACCGTCGTACGCGTGTGCATGAAGTGTTAGCGGTGTTATTGTCACATTTACGCTGCTGCTGACTGGAGAAAGTAAATATTGAATTTGTCAATCAGTCTTTGAGTTTTGAACTGATTAACTTCTGTAATGTGTGTCAGACAATGAACCGCATTCAGACTTTTACAATATTATCTGCTAGTGAGGTTTAATGTTCAAACTAGTAGTTTGATTTCCTGTACACCGAGAGACTTGTAGCATCTTGACATGCCAACATCTCGCTCGAGTTTTAAGATCTGAGATAAACTGTCTCTTGCTACTTTCAGTATAGCTATAAGGTCATTTAATATGATATTTGAACTCATATTGGACTAATACTTTGAATAAAGCACATAATCACCTGAGATTATCCACTGTTATATAGTTTGTATGGTGTTGTTCCAGCCGCAACGTCGCGGAAATAGAAACCGTTTCTAAATTAGAAACTGTACATGTTGCTGTCGCAACTAGTTAAGACAGAACCATGAATTAACATAGATGCCTTTTATCGCGTGTCATGGCGCTGTGTCACATGTAGTTAGGACACGGTGTAACAAGCCAGCAGAACAGGCTTACAATCATCTAAAACACCCTAAGGCCAGAAACTTTCTAGCATCCACTTGGAAACCATCCAAAACACCCTGACAACCATACTCAACAATCTAGCAACCATCCAGAACAGCCTAGAAACCATACAGAATACCCTAAAGCAATACTCAAGAACAACTTAACTATTGTTGTTAGTATCTCTTTTGGCGATGACAGAACTTTAGAACAGTTGGTTTTGGGAAACGCACCCCAGAAAAGCAGAATATCCACCTAGAAACCACCCAAAATACCCAACCAACCACCAAGAATAGCTTAGCATCCAATTAGAAACTACAAAGAACATGCTAGCAACCATCTAGAACAGCTTATCATCCATCTAGAAATGGCCAAGAAAACAAAACACCCTAACAACCATCTTTAACAATATCCACTCAGAACATCCTAGAACCATCCAGAACAGCCTAACAGTCATGCTCAACACCAAGAACAGCTTAGCAACACTTGGAAATGACCCACAGGACCTTAGCAACTATTCAACATCCTAACAGCCACTCAGAACAACCTAATACCATCCAGAACACCCCAGCAACCACGACTCAACCACTCAAGAATACCTAGCATCATGGCTGTATGTTTTGTGCTGGTAAAAACCTCTTCTAGCTGTACACATATGACACTTCATCTGTTGTAAAAATCATTGTTTAGTAATTCCAGAATGAATCCAGTGCATGCTCCAGGACGAACATGTTTTCGTGGCACACTTGAGCTTTATTTAGTTATTCTCATAAGACTCAGTCAGCAGTCTGACGTTAGTGTGTGATGGTCACTGACCCCTGTGCTGACCAGCACCTTTGCTCCACTCAGTGTGTATGTGTGTGTGCATGCACATGCATTCACCTGTGTGTGTGTGTGTGTGTGTGTGTGTGTGTGTTTTAGAGCAGTATGATTGTTTTGGCAGTCAGTGTCACTGTGAAT
>JAUYWG010000066.1:2530230-2573839 GCA_034779775.1 Enteromius afrohamiltoni | reverse complement strand
TTGATTGATTGATTGATTGATTGATTGATTGATTAAAGGGTTAGTTCACCCAAAAATGAAAAATCTGTCATTAATTACTCGCCCTTGTATCGTTCCAAACCCGTAAGACCTCTGTTCATCTTCAGAAAAATGTATTCTCATAGCATTGCAAAAGTGAGGTTGATCCACTGATGTCACATGGACTGTTTTACCTGTGTTTCTGGATCTGGGATCATTTCAGTTGTGTTGCTGTCTATGGAGGGACAAATGGCTCTTGAAAATATTTTCAAGTTTGGATGGGCGGTAAATACAATCTTGGGGGGAAAGTACAAATATTATCTAATGAAATATAATGTCTTAAAATTGTACAAAGAATGTAGTGATAATTAGTATAGCATGTCACCAGGCAGGTCACTGCAACTTATTCATGTCAACTACTGTTAATAAGGTCCAGTGCAGGTACAAAGAATATGTGAGAAATAGAGTTTATAAACCAGGATGAACTTGTTTTTGATGCACACGAGTACAAAAAACACACCAAGTATGATTGATCTACCATGACAGAGCTGCATACAAACTAGCGATTACTGGAGCACACCAAGAGAGAACCAAAATGCACCCAAAATTAAGAGATCAGAACACACATTTAACTGCAAAAGGTTTGAAAATATTTCTTTTAGCCCTCGTGATAATTTGCTGCCATCAATAATTTCTTTCATCTTTAAAAGTGGTGTAAAAGTAGTTATTTCATGCTCAAGGGTCAGCTTAGTAGAAATATACAGGCTTTCTTCTGTGCTGATTGAAGGGTGAAATCTGTGGAAAGGGTTTTAACATTGCAAAGAGCATTAAATGGACCTTGGAGTCAAAAAACAGCACAGTCGAATTCAGCCAAATTGGACAAAGGGGTGTAGAAAATTATCCCAATTCTTCATCTTTCTTTATAATTCTACAGGTGCCGACTCTGGCGTTCCTTTGTGAAAGATGCAGATCATTTTTCCTTCAAGAGGGGCTACATTTGACCTCATTTGGTGTCGCCGAAGGGATGCAGACAGAGACGTGGTGTTGGAAAGGGCATCTCTTTTCTAGACTGCCAGCTGTGAGATGAGCGGTGTCAGGTTTGGGGCTTTTGTGAAAGACGGAACGGTTCCATTAGAGATGTAGCTTCTGGGTAAAAGTTTAGAGTCGACTGTCAGCAGTAATCATGAAACCAAACCTTTAGTCACCATCTGTGGCTGCGGCTGGGAAATGAGGATGAAATTTTGACGCAGTAATCCAAATCCTAGTGAACTGCCTACATAGGCATCCTTCTTCCTACCAGCACTTCTTTGGCAGCAGCCCTGTCACAAAAGTGGTTCACATTGGAGATTATTTGCAGTAGTTGTGACTATGATAATGGGACAAAGATTAAAAATACTTGTAAATCCTTCTGAACTCAAATATTGAAAAGGTACAGTATGCTGAACTGTTTTTTTTAAACTTTCGGTATTGAATTGTAATTTTAATGCAATTGCAGTTTATCCTTGCCTTCTCTATAAAGGATATGTGCAATGCCACCTTTGGCTAAAATTAGCCACTTTTCCCACTCCTTAAAATGCTGACTCCTTAGACAGCTCAGTAGGTTTTGGAATGGAGCGTGTGTATTCGGCTTGAGGAGGGAAAATAATCTTGCCGTACCTGAGGCGCTGTCTTTATATCCCAACCCATTTTTCTACTTAGCTGAAAATGTCAAAGATAGATTGTTGCCGTGGTCATTTTGTGGCAGATGTCAATCACCCCAGTCTTTGCTGAAGAGATCAGCTACGCCAAGTTAAAGGTAAACGGCTTCTGGGTCAGTGATTGGAACGCAATGTTCCTGACTGAGTGTGACATTCTGTCTGCAGAAAACACTTTTTTTAACTGACTGACGGCCAAATTAGCATGAGACTTCAAATTCAAACCACTGAACTTGTCAGTAAACACAGCTGGGCAGTTGACAAATAACATGTCCACGAGCATTTTTAGGTCAAAAGTCATGTGGAAGTACAAGAAAAAAAAGCTTTATGCTACGTTTAATTCTTTGATCACCTTTTTGCACCTAAATGGTCCTACATTTTTAATAAATATTTAAATATGTAAATGAATTCCTAAAAGTATATTTATATAGTCTCTAAATTAATATTAGAGTCCCTTTAATATTAACTAAGGGCCAAACAGTCATTTAGGAACTGTTTTAGCAAACAGGTATAGAATGCCAATGTTGAATATCATGTTTTACTTCACACAACTGACCTAAAATATAGTTTATAATATAGTTTTTTATGGTGTCATGAAAATTTAAGCACCCAACTCTCTCACCTTGCAGAGGAAGCCACATTTAACCCTGACAAACAGCCAGAAATGCCTGTCTTTGAGGTGGTTAGGCTGGCCGTCACCCTAAGGGTGCACATCTTTGTCCATCAACTCAGATATTTCTGAGAGTTTAAAGGTGTAGATTAGATCCACAGATCACCTCCGGCTGGTGAACACTTACCTTTGCACTGTAAAAAAGCTCTATAACTTACCTGAACCTACCTCATCTTACCTGTACTAATAAAACCCAACGCCGGCCCCCAGTGTAGTGCACCGTTCCGTATCCTGTTGCATGCCACAAAGATTAATCCATTTGAGGAGATGACTGCAGAAAAGGGAGTTTTTTTGGTCTCGGACACATCACCGCGCCGCTTGAGCAAACCCAACGGTTCCGTTATTCGCAAGGGCAGTCATGCTTATACGCACCACTCAATAAACGCCCTCGCCCGGCTCCCATGAGAGCGACAGGCCACCATGCAGGAGCAATATTTCGCATTCGCTCTCTGCTAGATAGGAGCGACGACGCCTTGTCAGTGAAGGTGAGACAGAATTAATGTGGGAGACAGGTAGACAGCGGGGACGTGCTGATAGCCGCTGTAATGATGGATTCGACTTTATCTTTCCAGGGCGAAGAGTAATGTTAATGCATGACATGTTATGGCTGTACTCACGGCGGAGGCCATGGTGATTATGCAAATGACTTCAGCTGTGACATGGACAAGGCCACGCAGACTGTATAGAGTTGTTAAGTACGTCTGGAATCTGATAATAATACATAAGCACACTCTCAACACTGTAAATATTTCATAAGACATATGTGCATCATGGGACATTGAGCAAGATGATGATGATGATGATGATGTGAAACAAAGGGCTGCTTCGTTTGAATAGTACAACAGCGCCACCCCGTGGACACAGACGTCCACAACCTCCAAGAGCTGACTAAACTTTTTAAAAAGTCTCTACGTCTGCTTGATATCAAAACCCTGTTTAATGTGTGGTTACATTGGCATAGTAACCATGTTCCTTGGTTTTATTAGTAGTAAGTTAATTTTCCGAAGGGTGTGTATTCGTGTAGTCTGGATGCCATAGCCGTCGTCTGAGGTTATTAATTCGTAGGCACAAAAATCTTTCTACTTTGTAAAGTCTGGATCTTTTACTGTCCACCAGATAAAGTTTGTACGTGAATATTACTTAAACTTCTTGATGAACCGTACTGTGATGTACTTTAAAGCCGTGACCTCACCTTCCCGCGTGTCACGTGACAAGCTCGCGCTGCCATTGTCTTGGTAACGGCTACCTGGTAACGAGCGCGAGGATAGAAGCGGCGAGCACAGGTGTTTGGTTTTCTGCGCGGAGGGCCGACAGGTAACGGAAAACCGTTTGTGATTAAAGTGTTATTAAGTTATTAAAATCATACAAAATAATAATATCAGTATAGATATTTAATTGTTTCAAAGGCCAAAGACCCATTAAGTGCGCTTTTAAATGACGCTGTTAAGGCCAACAAGTAAATACATGGCGATAAAATCTTTAGACTGACATGATAAATGTTTTATATTCAGTAACGTGGATTAGTGTTAGTGTGACCCTAGTCAGAGACTGTATTGGAAAATGTTTGTTTATATAAAACTGATTCTTCCATTGTGTATGGTAGGCTACTTAAAAAATAAAACATCACTTCAACCATAAATTTGTCATTGTGTGTGTGTGTGTGTGTGTGTGCAGTTGTTAAGTGTAAGTTAGTCACAGTCACAAATGGTTGGACCCTTGGGTGCAGTCAAACCTTTGGTTGGAACGGGCAGACCAGGGGGGCGTCCGACCAACATCGGCCTCAACCAATACTGCACCTCCTACAGACAGTCTTACAGTGAGTAAACTTAGATTAATCAAACTATACTTTGTTTTTTTTTTTTTTATGATTATGGACATTGGCATGATCAGACTGTTACTGAAGCCAGACAATATCAGATCGTTTTTTTTCTATGCCACAGTTTAGAACATAAACTGCCATCCATCATTTCTACCACACATTATAATGTTTTGATTGCTTATTTTACTGGAGACATTCAAAACTCTAGATCGGTGCAAGAATATTTTGTCTTTATTTTCCCTACTGTAGTCTGGTTTCATGCTTGCAGAAAGGGAATTTGTAAAGAATCGTCATGCAGCCTCTTTTAGAGGAATTGTAGTAGTAAACATCTAGTCTGGCCTAAATGAATAATTATTTATAGTGTGTATATATAGAATTTTTTATTGTCATATGGATTTCATGTAGGATGAATAAGGTACTTTATTATTTAAATAAAAAATATAAACTACTGTATAGAAAAGAGCTCTGTAACTAGCTTAAAAACATCTTGTTTTGAATTCTACAGATAAAAAAAATAGCAGCATACTACAGCCTTTTGGGTGACCAAGTACATATTTATTATAAATACAGTAGTAGAAATAGTCTGCAAAAAATTATTATTTCAACTATAGATATCCTGTAAAGCTGTGGAATATAGGATGTAGAATCTGTCATGAGTTGTGTCCTCTTTTATCCAGGTAAGGACTTATTCCAGTCATGTCTAGGTCATCATTTTGGGACGGGTTACTCTGCCAACCATCGTCCTGTTCTGTACTACAGCTCCAGCCTGGACCACTATGATAATCCACAGTTTGGGTAAGACCCAGATTGTGTGTGTGTGTGTGTGTGTGTGTTTCAACACACACTGTACACTCCAAAGCCTTTCTGCTCCCCCCTAAATCATTCTAGACACATACTTTTCCTTTTCTCTTAGTCTCTCACTGTTGGACAGTTTTGAGTCTCAAACTAAGCTTCATTACCAGCATCTGGTTCTGCCCGATGGAACAGAGCCTTTGGCCTGCTCGGGGTCCAGACGCAGAGAGAGCGGATATTTGCAGCTCCAAGCTCAGCCAAGACCTGTGAGGGCCAAAGACACATACATAGAAACGCAGCAGGTTTCAAGGGCACTGTGCCATGTCACTTCACCCTGGCCTCATTGTGCTTTTATTTTCTCTCTCTCTGTCTCCTAGAAAGCAGAGTCCTGTCAGTTATTATCCTGTCAATATAAAGGCACTCGCATTCCTCACCGCCTCAACGTTTTAGGTAAGTGGTATGGTATTAAAATAATGTCTCTTTGTGGATTGATGATGCATTCTAGGTGTTTCAGATCAGTGCGTTCGTGTTTTAGTCGGACCCATAGAAGACAGTGGATACACTAAGGAAGCCAATCTACAGCTGAACACCTTCCTCCCTCAAAATATTAAGATGGTGTGTGTAAACTCTTCATTTTAGTCTGTTGGCAAAGTCATTGTCAAGATGTTATTTAATTGCACTCATCCATGCTGTATTCACGATGAGAAGCACATAATGAAATCTTTTTTTATGATGTTATGCTGACTCTGTGCTCTGATTGGGTAATAATGGTTGTCAGGATGACGCTCGTAGGAAACAGGAAAGTGTGATGAGGGCTGACTTCCTTCCCGGATGTGTCCTACAGGTGGTCTCTCTGTTTCTTTCCTTCTCTGCTATTACTCTGTCCATCAACATCTCTACAATTTTTAAGATGTGCATCAGCAGGATGAGGTCTATAACCTATTAAATGTGTGTGTGTGTGTGTGTGTATTAGGGCAGTGAAGCATTACCAAAACTTGCCTCCCGTGCACTTCGAGAAACTGGATTTACAAGAGAAAGCCAGAGGCCACTGACCAGTTCAGTGAGTATATCTCTCACCAGATAAACTCTGCAATTAAGACTACAACAGGTTTATTGGATGTTCTGCCCACAGGCCTTCCTAAAGGGTGGTGTTACTGAAGACAGCAGACAGAAGACTAGAACTGCTGCAACTAGATGGTCCATTGGGCCAATGGTAAATGAAACCAATATATTTTGGCCTCTAGATTAAGGTGAAAACTGCTTCTTTTTTTTAGCTGTTCAAATAGATTTAAATGAACAATTATTATACATTTTATTGAGTTACTCATATGGAAGATTAGATTAGACCATTACAGTGTGCTTAAAAGAACATTATTTTGTGTATTTGGTGTAACGTAATGTATTGAAGGTTTCCCAAAACACATTATTTTCCACATACTGTACATTATTGTTTCTCCTCTAAGCCCCGCCTCCTGAAATGCATGGATTTTTACAAACCTCATTGTTTTGAGAATCAAGGTGTGCTCTGATTGGCCAACTATTCAGCGTGTTGTGATTGGCCAAATACCTCAAGCGTGTGACCAAAATGTTACGCCTCTTACCATAATGTGATGCCGTGTCCCAGCGCTATGACACAAAAACAAATGAGGCATTTGTTACATCCAGTGGGGACATAATTACTGATTATAATGACTTATACTGTCTTTTTATATGTTGCATCACGCAGCGCAGCATGTAAAACACCATGTCTGCATTTGTGTCGATAATAACGACAGACAACAAGCAAACTTGAAATCATATCATATGACCCCTTTAAAAGAAAAAGTTCTTCTCCATTGCTTTCAAATCATATTAATTCAAATATATTACCTGTTGCTTTATATATATATATATATATATATGATAACACTTTACAATAAGGTTAATTAGTTAACATTAGTTAACAACATTAGTTGACATGAATAATGTTGGTAACCAAAGAGTTTCTGGTCTCCATTGACTTCCATGGTCAAAAATACTATGGAAATCAATTGTGACCAACCAATCACTAAATGGTTACCAACATTCTTCAAAATTTCTACTTTTGTGTTCAACAGAAGATAGAAATTCAGACAGGTTTGGAACATCATCATGGCCTTTACACATGATACATATTAGTAACCTTTGAAAAAGTACTCTACCAGTGACAGCTTGTATACCTTTTAGTCTTAATCGTATAGGTTTGTAATAACAAGAGTGTGAAGTAAACCTGTAAATGACACCATTTAATTCCTCCTACAAGTAAAAAATAAAATAGCTAAATGTGCTCTTCTTCCTAGAAAAACAATTTGGAAGATTCTGTGCCAGTTCCGATTTAATGTCACAAAAGGATTCAAAGATGACACGGCTCACCTCAACAACACTTTGAACAGTCATCCACTCAAAAGATGATTGGAAATCTGATATATTTTGGTGTGCCGCTGCTTTAAGAGGGATTTCTGGAATAGTGTTGTGTACTGGCTGTTCTGTATTCTACAGGGCTCATCAGGATTCGTCCTGAACGCCCCCAACATCACAAGCCTCTCACATACACTAGCCGACCCGCAACACTTCCTCACACACTACCAAAACAAGTGAGTCATGTCTGTCTATCTCTTTGTCTGTTCCTAGGGTTTGACTGGCAAAACGGATTGCTCATTTATTTGAACTGACTGTTTGTGCCTTATAGACATCTACTGCATTACATGGTTTTAACCTGGAGGTTCAGTGTGTTCTGATTGGTTGCTGGGTGGATGAGTGCGTTCCGATTGGTTGCTGGGGGGACGAGTGTATCCTGATTGGATAAAATTAGGTTTTCATCCTTATTGTTTAGGTTTTGTGACAAATCATCAGTGATGCAGCAGAGATCAGAATGGCTGAGAGGAGGCATACAGAAACACAGAGAAAGCGGGTACAGTGGACGAGACACAGATAGGTACACACATAAACACCTCGTGTACTTGTATTCATGTGCACCTGAACTCTTGTTAATAACATCCTTTGTCTCTCTCTTTTACACACAGGTTCAATCTCAGTGGATTTTAATGTCCTAGCTTCACAGTAAACTTGAAATATTCTATTAAACAAAATACTGTCAAATTAACCTAATCATTTGATATTTTCAGACAAAATTATATTGTTTTAGTTTACAGGTGCATCAAACTCAGCAATATTCAACTTTAATGCATTTAACTGAGAATAATTAACATCAGCAAGAGCAGGTTGTGTAAAAACTAATGAGCAACATAATAATTGTAGTAAGACTGAATGCAAGACCAGGGATCGAGTAGAAGAAATATTCATGCTTATGCACAGATTGCAATGCATAAACCAATAAACACAGATATGCACAAATGATGTACACAAGTTCCTAGCCATGCCGAGAAAGGAGTGGCACCAAATGAAAGCTCAGCTGGCTGGCATATGGTCACAGTTATGGTGCCCGCTTAGGTTGGTGTGTATAAGCTTCTCTCTCATCTCAGGGCCAATGTTCACTCTCCCACACAGGCAGATCGTTCATTATCCTTAATAATCCTTGCAAGAAAGAGAGAATAGGGATTGATTGAATAAAGCAACACTGGTCTTTTTAGCCCTTGCTTAACACTGAAAAAGTGACTCAAGTGCTTGTCTATAAGTGGTGTGATGGCTGCAGAGGTGTTGCTATTTTGCAGGAAATTGAGCAGTTTGAGCATTAGCAGTCAAGCTAGCATTAATATTATTCTTGTTCATACGTCATTTGAAAAAAAACACTAAATATTTTAGGTTTGACTGCATTATATGGACATAAAGGACATCTCAAATGTGCATGGTAGAAAATAAAACTCATATTTTCGTGACCACAATTTTAGAGAGGCAATAAGCAACCACTTATAGCTTCATAGCAACACACCAGCAACCACATAGCAACCCCCGTGGCAACACATGCATACACTATGTTTTAAAATCAAATACTGTAGCTACTTGTAGTTTGAATGGAATTCGTTGTACTGTCATGTGAGCTGCAGTGTCAATTGCACCGCTTATTCGACTTATTTTATAACCGCCATTTACAAATCCTATTATTATGGCCTCTCGTGGGATAGTAAAGTGTTCATTAGATGTGCATTCAGAATCTGAATGGAGAATTTTCACTTAGCTTTTTATGAATAATACTACAAATTCAGACATGCTACTTGGCACAAATACTGTTTTTCACCTAACATGTAGTATGGAAGTAGGCATATTCCGACGCATATGCCTAGCAACTACACTTTTGATGGCTTACAGTGTAAAACCAACCACCTGGTATATACAACACGCAAACATGCCCTACTTATGAGTGAAATAATATGCACTGGACCATGATGGCCCCTCCTCTCGTGCCGACACACTGTCACAATGGCTCGGATTACATTTCTAACACCAGATGACTTCTGCTGAGATCTGGCAGTGACAGAGATATTACTGTGAGTGCCTGTAACAAGCCTATGAAGTTTCAAGCGCCTCAGAGGCGATCCAGTGTTCATTCACGGCTTGCTATGCAGCTGACCTTGGGAGAATGGCGTTAACATAAACTAGCAGTAAGCCGCTAAATGATTAAGCACAGAGACTATGTTCTCCTCTTCAGGCCTGGACTGTGTCAGAGCGCTCAAACACTCCACAGATACTCAATACTCGCTGCCTGAGGATCCAGGGCTAACGGCTATGCCAAAATCTCTGAGAGGGACTTAATCCTTTAGAGATGGCATATTATGAGCAATCAATAAGAGATTTTTAGACATGTTTTTATTGTTTTTATTGTCTGTCAGGCATATTTGGAGTGTTATTCATGTCTGTAACACAAATGTTGGAGAACGAGTTCTGCACCAAAGTTTAAAGGGATAGTTCACCCACAAATGAAAATTCTGTGGTGAGCTACTAACCTATAATATCGTTCCAAACCTATAAGACCTTTGTTCATCTTCGGAACACAAATTATGATTTTTTTGGATGAAATCCGAGCTCTCAGACCCTGCATAGATAGTAACGCAACTATAATATTGCCAGGCCAAGAAACGTAGTAAAGACATCTGAGAAATTATCTATGGGACAAATTTAAGAAGCTATACAAATAATACTAATAAAAAAGAATAATACGAAAACAATTTTTCATCCAAATTACGTCTTTCACCATTATCAAGAGTACTTCTGCAATGCATATGCCTTGTGCTTTTATTATTGGGTGATCTAGCCCCTTTAATACATGCTTCTAGGTGTTTGTTTGAATCTCTTCTTGAAGCAGTTGTAATAGTGATGTTTTTTTAACACCACAAATAGTAAGTTTTAATGAAAGGCATAGTCTGTTTAACTCAAAATAGCAGCATTTCAGCAACCATCAAACCACTTTTTGATCAATTGTTCAATGTCTTCCACAGCTGAAAGAAATGGCAGATCTACCTCCAAACGCAAATGTGCACGGCTTAGGTGTCTTTGAAACAGCCAAGATTCACTACGCAAAGCATTCCTTTATTCTCATCTGCCAACCGTAAGTTATTTTCTCCGAGTATGCATTTCATTTCAGATGTCACAGTAACATACTGTAAGCATTTGGCTGTTTGCGGGTGTAAATGACAAATCTATCTGCAAATTGAAAAATGCCTTTGTAAAGACACCTGATCCGTGCACATTTGCGTATGCGTGATGGTCCGTGTTGATTCTGGCATGAAGATCTGGGCGAAGACATGCTTTTCTCGACTTTCTGTCAAAGGTTGTGCCAAAACACTTGTTTCAGATTCTTTGCTGCAGTAATGACAGACTCATAGCGTTACATAAATATTTTAACAGATGGGTTTTGACACTCTTTCGGGAGAGATGAGAAGTGACAGGAGATGGAGAGAGAGTTTAAACAGCACAGTGATGGATGAAGGAAGAAAAGGGAAAGGAGGAGGAAAGGGCAATGAAAACACTTCTTGAGTAGAATGAGAGAGTTGGCAGATGTGACTGGAATAGGAAAATAGGTAAATATAAGACTGATATCGGAGGGAAAGAATGAACAAATGAAGAACACTCAAATTAGAGGGCAGTGATTTCTCCAGATGAGCTCTATAAACAAAAAACAATTATTTCACTTTTGCATTTGGGAACAGAAAGTTATGAGATATAATATGATTTCCTTCGGTAGAACAGAAATAAATATTAAACAAGAACTGCATTCATCACAAAAATACAAATAGCATCTTAATTATCAGAAAGGTGGTCCATATGAATGTTATACTATACATACTGTGCAACAGCTTTTTTGTGATGAACTTTATTATTCAAAATTATTATTCTCTGAAAATCTATTCCCATCATAATCAATAAAGTCATCTACACTTTTTGCACTTCTCTAGTTTGCATTGCATTATATCACATGGCTCGTCTGCAGTGTTAATTGGGTGTTAAACACTATTTTCATTTTTATACCATCACCCAACCCACAAACCTGCTGGATCTATTACAGTCTTTGTTCTGGAACCTCATAATAAGCGCTGCTCTTTCTCAGTCTTTCTCCCAAAACATCAACTGACTAAGTACCCGGGCCTTTTATGGATTGCACCCATTCACTCCCTGATGTTTCTCTCCTGTCTGCACGCCTCCTCTCTGACTTTCGCACATCGAGCCCTGTAAGCCTAAGACAAGAGAGAACGTTTACTTCTATTAGTGCTAACTTGGCTAGCTCTTCCCATCTGTCTCAGATCACGTCAACGTTGTTCCACAGCCAGACAGCTAGGATTCTTAGTGGAAACTCACTTAATTCAGAACTTAACTTGTTTTCATGGGTGTTTCTAGATTCTTGGTTAGGGCTCGAATTTGGAAATATATTTAGAACACTGTCCAAATTCTGTGAATTTTTGTGAATCTGTTTCAGTAAACCACTTAAAAAATTATTTTTAGTTATTAGTTGAAAGATATGGACATGTAATTTTTCTAGCTATAGTACCTAGAAGTAGTCAGCACTGGGGTTAGATCTCTGAGTCCGACAAGACATGAATCATTGAAACTCATTGGTTATTTAATAAGAGAATATTTGGTTTCACCAACACACATCGCTGCAATTGCAGCATCAAGTTTCTTATGAACAGTACACTTGTGTCAGGGTAGAGTTCCAGACACACTTACACAAACTCACAAACAAAAATGCCTGAGCCCTGCTCTTAATTAGAAATACACAGCACACAGTTATGTAGTTTTGACACATGAAAAAGTTGTGCAGTTTCACAGGTCTTCACAGTTGATTTTTTTTTTACTTGACCTTTCATTCAACTTTCCAACCAATCAGAAATAATTTAATGTTAATGTTAGCAGATGCTTTTTATTAGAGCGACCTGCAGTCGCTTTCATAGCCCCATAAAGTATCCTGGGGTTACTTAAGTGCCATTTTCTGGGCTCCAATAACTCAATGTTAGTCTCCAGTTCACCCTTGGGATTGAACCTGCAACCCTTGCAGTAACACTTCAGATGCATGCAGCATCAAAGAATTGTAAAAATAATGACTGTTGGCTGAAGAAATCAAACTGCAATTAACAGGTCCAAGTATCAAGGTTGTTCTTGCTCCTCTCCTTCATATTCGTAGTCCATTTCCGCTCTTTCATATTCTAACTCCGCCCCCTCGTAGCCTTCATACACCTCCCCCTCGCAGATTAGCTCCTCCCTTTCATACTCTAGACCACCGTCGTCATAACCAAGCTCCGCCTCCTCAAATGCCACACCTTGTCTCTCAGACTCCGCCCCTTCATCATTATTTAGTGGTCCGTTCTCATCTCCAGTTGGAACCGACTCATTTGTTTCCTTCTCCTTAGCAGCTGCCAGGTTAAGGGCGGAGCTCATCCGGAGTTTCTTGAGTATTCCGTGAATGACCGGATTAGCTGCCGCTGCCGCTGCAGCCGCCGCCTCCTCCGCTTCCTTCTCCGCTCGTTCTTTTGCCTCTCTCCTTCTGTCTCTAGCCTGCAACACCTCCTCAGCCCCCTCCCCGACGATAAGCACCTCCTCCCCTACACGTGGCGGCTCCTTCACGGGGTTGTGGTCGTAGGAGAAGAGTCGCAGCGCAGGAAGATGATGCAAGTTTGGGAACTCCGATATCCGATTGCGGTCTATGTCCAGAATCTCCAGCTGCTCCATCTTGAGGAGCACACGAGGAAACTCCTGAAAGCGGTTACCGTACAGCCAGAGCCCTCTCAGGGACTCCATGCGCCACAGGTCCGAGGGAAGGGTGCGCAGGCGGTTGTCCCCGATCTGCAGTGAGCGCAAATTGGGAAGGTCGTACAGCTGCTTGGGGAATCGCTGGAAGTAGTTGCTCTCTACCCAGAGGCAACGCAAGTTCTGCAGGTTCCTCATTTCCGGTGGGAGGCTCATCAGCCGGTTGCTTCCCAGGTAAAGACACGTGAGATTATTCAACTGGCACACCGAGAGAGGAACATCTTCGAGCTTATTGAAGTCGAGTGCCAGGGTACGCAAACCCTGCAGCCGCGTGATACCCTTAGGAACATCACGGAGACGGTTCGCACAGACGTAGAGCTTCTCCAGATACTCCAGATCCAGGACTTGACGAGGAAGGCGACGGAACTTGTAGTAGCTCAGATCCAACACCGGATCTCCGCTCGCCAAGAGCTCATCGACCCCGAGTGGCAGCTCCTCGTCCTCCCCGACCTCCTCTTCTTCTTCATTCTCAGCCGCTTCCTCCTCCTCCTCCTCGCCTTCATCTCCCTTCTCTTTAACCTTCTTTTCCTTTTCCTCCCCTCCTTCTTCCTGGGCCTCTTTTCGGGACGAGTTGCCCATACCCTCGGCCGGCTAGCCCGGCTTGTCTGCGTGTGTCGTGAGAGTGTGTTTCAGGACGGGGTAAGAGGGTGAGGCGGTCTGTGGGGCTGGCCCCCCCTCCCCGTGTCAGTTTCACTCAGTAGGATTGACCCGGCAGTGACAGAGCCAGCACAGCGACACATGGTGCTCTGACTACAGGCGGCTTCCCCTCAGTCCGAGTACAACGAGGTCCAACGTCAGCAAAAACGGCAGTGATTCCAGCAAGAACCCATATTCTGAGCGTTTGTGTCGACTGCTTCAATACTCTTTATAAAACTATATATTATAAAACAGACTATAATAATAATAGTAATAGTAATAATAGTAATAGTAGTAGTAGTAGTAATAGTAGTAGTAGTAGTTGTAAAAATAAGTATAACTGTAACAGGGAGAAAGCTTAATTTTGTCTCTGTAATGTAAACTCAAAGTTAACAGATGAGTGTCATCAAAGTAGCTGCCAATGTTTACACATAAGTACCGCTTTCATAACTAATTGGTTATTTATTCAACTATTTTAAAGTATACAGTTTGTTAAAATCATTCATTGACTCACATTACAGTCACAAACTAAGCGTTTCGGTCTGTTTGTGTGAACCCTGGTGCTGAGCGTCTCTCTGCCGACACACACAGCTCTTGTCCGGCTGCCCGGTCTGTGGATCCCGGTCTCGCTTTGACCTGGCCGGCGGCAATGTGAACCGAACTGATGTTAGCAAACTAACTCCGTGTGCGTGGTCCTAAATCAGACGAAAATCCTCTGAGACGTCGGTTTAAAGTTTCCACAAGCGCTCGACTCGATGTCTGGGTTTCTTTCCAACGTTGTGCGTTCAGTGCTGTCTCGCGTTTCTCTCTCTCTTTCTCTGGAGTGTGGAGTTTGCGTAAAGCGTTGCCATGGACCGTCTCTCTCCCCTAGCAACCGAAACAGGGACATGAGAGTTACACACGATTGTCACGTGGACCGAGGGAGAGAGTGAGACGCGGTCAAATTCCTCTATTCCAAGTTCACGTTATGCAACGGGGAAACGTATGCTATATGTTAAACGATATTAAATAAATAAATAGGTTGTATGATATATTTATCATATGTATTAATATTAAACGTGCTATTTAAAAATTAAGGTTTTAAATAACTAATATTTAGTAGCCTATTAAAATACATGCATGCTAATTGTTGTATTTATGTACGTGTATATTCTATCGTTTACATTTATTTACAAATAAACAAAAAATTAAATTAAATTGATATATGTCATGCCAATCTTTCACAGCTATATTAGTAATAGCCACATATAGGTTAGATGGATTATAATTCTGAATCTTTTTATGCCAAAGATCATTAGGATGTTAAGTAAACATCATCTTCCATTAACATATTTTGTAAATTTCCTAAATTAAATACATTATATCAAAACATTTTTTTTCATTAGTAATCTTCATTGCTAAGAATCTGAACAACTTTAAAGAAAATTCGCTCATTATTTAGATTTTTTTTAGGCCAAATTTTGTCCCATCGTAAAGCTTTTTTATTCAGCTTTCAGATGAAAAATTGTCACTTATGACTGGTTTTGTAGTCACATTAAATTACATACAATTGTACTATAATTGACATGTATAGTCTGAACAAACTGCTAATTATAGTGAAATGATACACTCTCAGTGGAGTCACTCACTCTTCTGCACTGAAATTCATACCTACTGTAAATTTCTATGGAAATTGAAATATACCAGCAACTACATACATGGCCTTTTCAAAACTGAACATGCTATATATGAACTATTGACCCTTAAAGCATTATATAATGTTTGTTATTGGATTATTGATGAAGTCATTATGAAGTCAGAATACCTTTCTTGTTATAGAGATGAGAGTCTCCAAATTATGATTTGAGGTGCTGCATGTACTGTCTAAATCACTCTGCCCTATATAGGTGTTTTTCTGCTGAACTGTTGTTGTAATGCATCAAAGTTCAGTCCTGATGTTCCACGGTGTCAGAGCAGCACAAACCCCTCTAGTGGTCAGTTCACTTCACAGACTCTGAACCTGATGCTGAGTGATCAAGTGCTGACATTCATCTCAGAAATCAGTCTAGACCAGCCGCCTTTAAGATTACTGGCTTGGGATGGCAATTCTCATTTGACATTTTCATATTCATTTATGCATTATTAAACACGAGACACCACAAGTTTGAATTTTATAGGGTTGGATCAACTTTTTTTTAAAAGTATTAGGGATCAAGGGGTTTTCATTGGCTGACAGTGTAAGTTTTGGAAAACTGATTTTGAAGCAATGTTGAAACTATTTTTAAAAATAAAAAAAGAAGCCTTCGATTGATTAGGATTACTAATCTAATTAATTTTCATGAGCCAAGCTGATAAGTTTTATAATATGTCCTTGATTTGACAACCCTGATGAAGGACAAAGGTGTTGCAGCACTTTTCACCACGTTTCAGGTCAACATGACATTCATGTATCGCCTAAAATATACAGGTTTACTGAATAGATGGGAAAAGAAAGCTATTTCCATTTAAATGCACAGATATGGCTATAAACTAGATTACAGGTATAGAAAGATTTTTTTTATTATTTTCAAATAGCTGGAAAATTTAAGTCTGCAAAAATTCTATATATAAAAAAAGACATGAATTAATATGAAATAGCAAATTAGCTAAGATATTTATATAAATTGAAAATGTGTGAGCATGTAATTATCTTATCTCATTTTACTGTAAGCTTTATCAGATAATAAATTGCTCAGATGTTAAAGCAACTTGCGAATCCAATTTGTGAAGGGTGCAGCTGTATAGAAAATAAAGCGGTTCAGTATAAGTCTGCAGTGTTTTCTTTTGCATGGAAAAGTCCAAAGTTCTTCTTCTTTTTTCATTTGAAATGTTTAACAGTCAGATCGGTCACCAGTCTGTGCCTATATCACGTGAAGTGCTGGAACTGTGCTAAGAAATGTGCATAGATCATTCATATTTGAATTGGAACGGGTCAAATTTACTATAGCCTAATGCGTAGTTGTTGTTTTTCCACACATAGACAAAAAAGTCATTTTAAATGAGAAAAAGAGAAAAATATTTACAGTAGGCCTTTTCTAGAGTGAAATGCATCATGCATGGTCTCCTTCTGGGCTTTATTGCATATGTTCAGTGTGTGTGCTAGGCTAACTGACTTGAAAACGTAGCAGGTTTGCACCTTTATTTCTGTTGAGATGACTGATATTGTTTCAGCATGACTTCACTTTGCCGGCTGGATGTGCTAATGTGAGACTCGAACCTGAGTAACTCTTCTTTATCTCCGCGCTCGCCCCTCCCTTCCAAAGTTCTCTCTCTCTTCCGATTGGCTGCTCGTCCGCGAGACTGGCGCAGAGTCGCGCGCCGATTGGCCGGTGGCGCTCGAATGATCTGTTCGGAATTCAGCAGAAGTCCAAGTGATGAAGAGAAGTGTATAAGACAGAATGAGCCTCTCATCCACTTCTCTTTATCATCACACACAGAGTGTGTGAAGTTTCTGCATAGAGGGTGAGTGAATAACTGAAAGTGCATTTGATTGTTTCTTTCTTTTCATGTTATGTAACATCATGGCTGCATTGACATCATGCATTCCTTTTCTCTAATGAAAAGAAATGATTTTTTTTTCGTTTGCAGTGTAATATTTAACAGTTTATTTAGTTGAAATGTTCAGATAAGCAGTTCTGAAGAGTCAAGAGTTGGGGTTTTTTGGCAATGCTTTTGCTCCTGTTTTGTTTGCATGTTACTTTGTCATGCAAAGAGGGGAAAAAAACATTAACAGATGTCACTAACGCAAAAATAAGGAAGTAAGCTAAGTCTTTCGCTTACGTGTATTTCAGCACGACCCCTTAGGTTTCCTTTACACAATTAATGAGATTATGTGAGTATTCATTGTCTCTCATTCCTAAACAAAGACAAGGGTTGTATTTCAGTGCACTATAAAAGGGGAAGACGGTGTTATTTCAGCCTGTCCTGACCATAAAATGACTTTGATTGGTGTAACCTAATGTTTTCAGGTCGATTCTGTAAGATTACTTTATTTATTTTTTTGACTTGAACAAACTGGAGTTGTTCAGCTCTTTATTACTGAACAATGGGCTTTGTCTCGTAAGACCCTGACAGCTTTATTGGCACAATTTTTGGGAATTATGCATAAAAATTTTTTTTTTTTTTACAACAATATAGATTTGAAATGAATTTTACATAGCACCTTTTTGTAAATGAAACAGTGCACAATTAATGTCAGAAGTCAACATTAAATACAATTTGTTGCATGTATTGTCAAGTGAGTCACACTGTTCTTAGACAATGACAATCTTATTTTGATAAACCATATGAAATATTTCATTGAATTGCTCGGCCTTGCAGTGCAAAATCAGCAGCAGTCAGTCAGAGTTTGATCAGCGATGGGCGGTGGTGGACAGCAGACGGACCGGATCGCCGGTACCAATGGGAGGTTCGGCACGTACACCTGGGAGGAGGTGCAGAAACACACTAAGTCTGGAGATCAGTGGATCGTGGTGGAAAGGAAGGTTTATAATGTGAGCCAGTGGGTGAAGAGACACCCCGGAGGACTGAGGATCATTGGACACTATGCTGGAGAAGATGCCACGGTAAAACACTCAGCATGAACACACTGAACTTTTATATATTACTGCAAAAAAATCTCATGTCTCATGATCTAGAGCAGTGGTTCCCAAGCACGTTCCTGGAGGCCCCCCAACACTGCTTGTTTTCCATGTTTCCTTAATCAAACACACCTGATTCAGATCATCAGCTCATTAGTATAGACTCCAAGACCTAACATGGGTGTGACAAACAAAGGAGAGATGTAAAACATGCAGTGTTGGGGGGCCTCCAGGAACGTGGTTGGGAACCACTGATCTAGAGAGTTACCATTATAGGTACAATATTTCCATTATTCTCAAAATCATTCAAAATCTCAATCTTTTTATGGTAAAACTAATACTCAATGGACTGCTAGACTTCTGGTTAAAATGCTAAATAAAAAAAATGCCCCCAAAAAGTCAAAATGATGAGATATAATCACATTTCCAACATTTAGTAGTTTATAATTTGTGAGATAGAAACTAGCATAAAATGAGAAAAAAATAATTCTGACATTATATCTCACAATTCTTTTATTTCTCCATACATAATGGCCAGATGAACTCTAGCAATTGCATCAAAACCATCATTTGTAGGCATGATGCAAAAAGTGCTATGATAATGTGATCTTGCGAATGTTATGTTAATTCGCATTCATATTTAATTATAACAAATATGACAAACTAGACAGCATTTTGGGTATTTTAGGCATGTGTTGGTGGCTTATTAAAGCAACTGTATAAGATCAGATATCAGATAAGAATAAACTAACAATCATCAATGTTGAATCCGTTGTGACAGGATGCATTCAATGCGTTTCATCCAAACCTTCAGCTGGTGAGGAAATACATGAAGCCGCTGTTAATCGGGGAGCTTGAGGCTTCTGAACCCAGTCTTGACCGCCAGAAAAATGTGAGTACTGAAGCCTAATAGATGAATAAAACCTGTGTGAGTTTGATTGAGTCTTTCTCTTGGAGAATATGGTTTGCGTAGAATATTGTTATATTATTAGTGGTGTTTACTGATCTGATTGGTAGATTTAAAAAACTGCTTTGACACCTCAGTCAATTCTGGGAAATGATTACATCTGCATTTCTGTAAGGCCTATACATATTTAGCTTTTTTAACACCTTTGAATAACCCTGTGTAACCTCTTTTCAAAAATTGCTATTAAATGATATACTTACATTTTTTGTGAAGAATTGTGACAAAAAGTCAGAATTGCGAAATAAAAAAGTCATATTGAGCATCAAATTCTGAAGTCAGATCAGTTCAAACTAGGCCTGGGCGATAGCGGTATCAATATTTATTGATGATACACCTTTTACGATATCAATAAAAAATAAGTTTGATATATTGCACAGTATAGACACATGAGAGGAGTGACGCAGACAGCACACACAAACACAAACAGATGCTGAATTGACAGATTGTTAATAAAAAGAATTAATATTAGTCAAATTTAAAATAAACATTAGCATCTGAATGCAAAAATTAGTAATATAGTATAAATATAGTATCAACCTGCATATAAAACATTAGAATTGAGATACTTAATTTTTATTTTGTGTTTGACTATTAAAACGACAAAAAAATTGTTTTAATGTATATTTGTATAATTATCGATACAGAACCATACCGTGGTTAGCTATGCCACCCAGCCCTAGTGCAAACTGTACTGCAGCTCTGGATCATAACCTTCACATCACAGAATGACTGTAATTCCACTTCTCAGACACCCTAATTACAGCTTGTTAACTTAAGTGTGACATCAAAGCACAAAAAGCAATGCACCGCTCCGATTAACCTTTGCCTGAAAACATGAGTCACATTCTTCAATTCAGCTACTGTATCTAAAAAATCTGATCATCAAAGTCGATTCACCCCTGCATTTAATTGTGATTACCTCTCCCTTCTCAATGTGAACACAGCCATAGAGAAGAGTATTTGTTAAATTTCTTGCTTTACTCTCAGAGTGCTCTTGTGGAGGATTTCCGAGCCCTTCGTGAGCGTCTGGAGGCTGAGGGGTGTTTCAAAACCCAGCCCCTGTTTTTTATCCTGCATCTGGGTCACATACTGCTTCTGGAGGCCATCGCCCTGATGATGGTGTGGTACTTTGGAACCGGCTGGATCAACACGGCCATCGTTGCTGTCATACTGGCGACCGCACAGGTATAGGGCACATGCTTCTTTAAACTGCCCTATGAGTCATGAAAGGTTCATATTTTGGTTTTAAGAGTCTCAAAGGTCAAAAACAAAAATTACATTTTCATTGTATAATATGCATTTATTTTTACCTTATTTGTTCAACGACTCCCAATTGAGTTGGTTAACGATTATTTTTCCAACCCCTTCCAGTGATTGGTCGATTTCATTTAAAGTCCATATAAAGTCAATATTAAATTTGTGTTCTGAGTTTGTCACACCACAGAAAAATGTGTTATTAACCACCCAGCCAAATTTGAATGCTAAAAAAACTGAAGTAAATAAAACAAAGTATGAAAATGGTGGGGGCGTGTCTGCTCGCAGCGCTGAAACCACGCCCACTCACGGCAAAACTGCCTGTGCGTCAGTGTCGGTGGCTTCATCGCGTCACTGAGCTTCGATTTAGACCCGCCCAATAAATCCTGCTTATGAAAATGGTGAAAAACTGTTTAACGGTATAACTTTACCATTAAGTATTATATAGTTCAGTCTTTTTAACATTTTTCAGCAATGCATTTGTAATGTGTTTACAAACAATTCTCAACACGCTCTTTAAAGCAGTGTTTGTGAGCTTTTTAACGCTCCAAAAGCAGCACCTAGTGGAAAAGAATGAATTTGCATTTTTATTCCAACCAATGCGAAAAGACCAACAAGTAAGTGGTACATTGGTAATGTTTTAATGACTTGGGACTTTTTGAGAGACAATAACTTTATACATAGTGCACTTTAAGGTTTAAAACTTTTTAGGATGTTTTCATGTGTTACACACTGCATGAAAGATCATTTAAAAAAAAAAATAGAGGCACTTTAAAAACAGCAGCAGAATTTGTAACTAAACTCGATTGTGCTTTGGATGCTGGTGTGCTAGTGTTAGCTGGTCAACAAGGAGATTTCTTGTAAAGAGCACAAGTGGAAACGTCTTGACATGAAAATCAACAATGTAAATGTTTTTGTTTGTTTTGAATGTCTGTAGTCGCAGGCTGGATGGTTGCAACATGACTTCGGTCATCTGTCCGTGTTTAAAAACTCACGATGGGATCACTTGCTGCACAAATTTGTCATCGGACACCTGAAGGTACATATCCTGCCCAGTCATCACTAAAAATGATTAAAGATGCTTCCAGGAATGCAACTCATCAGCTTAGCTGTAGATTATTTTCAGTCGGTTGGTTTGCTGTCAGATGTTGTTTTTCGTTTTTAAGTTTTCTTGCCATTTTGTAAGCATTTTCTCTGAGGTAAAGGAAATCAAATGCTGGTAATTATAACAAAATAATACGGCCCTTCATGACATTTGCATATTTAGTTCATGAATTAGTTTTAAAAGCAAAAATGGAAGAGAGGTTTTCAAGACAGTCTTTTACATTTGCGCGAGTCAAACACATCCATTGACGTTGACATTTTGCATATTTTTAAACGCCAAAATCTGAAACCTTGAACAACGGTATCCAACTAGAATAGAGGACAGGATTTTAGACATTTTTTTAAAAGTTGAACTTCACACAGCATCTTAAACGTGGTGTGAGTCAAAAACCTGTGGATTAAAAGCAGCCATTTATAACGATGTTTCATGTTTTTTAAAAGCAACACCATGAAATGTTAAACAATAGCATCCAAATAGAAAATCGGGCTTCCTACAGCATCTTAAAACCATAGCACGAGACCCCAAAAAACCACAGAGGAAAAGATATGTTTATAGCGATGTTTTTTAAAATGGAAAATATCAAACATGAGTATCCACTTGGAAAAGAACGCAGGGTTTGGAGTTTTTTATTTGGAAACCTTGCCACAAAATACTGGAAAAGCTGCAAATCAAAGACAAATTAAAAAAATGAAAGCAAATAAATATAACCACCTGGACAAAAACTATTTTGAGACAAGTCAAAGACATCAGTTTATAACGAATTTTACCATTTTTAACAGTCAGTGAAGGCCTTTTGAGGAAATTCGATGAGTTAGGAGCATACAACAGTTAGCAGAGGCTAGGGATTATGATTTACAAAGTTTTAATATAGTTTTAATAAAGTTTAGGCTTTTAGTCTATCCGAAAGTGTAATCTAGCAGATGTAGGCAATAGCTCGACTTTATCCAGCATGTATAAATGTCAAATTTCAGTTTCCAATTTGCACGACATGTGCTTAATCCCCTCAAATACACACAAAGCCGTTCATTGTTTGATTACAACTGTAATGTCAACAGTTATATTGAATATTCCCTAAGATAAATATGTGCAAATACAATTCACTCAAAAACAGCTTTAAGCTTAAATATATGCTGCTTAGTAGAGTGTCACATTGTTAGCTTAGCATCATGCTAACAACAAACTTGAATCTACCGTGCGCTTTTGCATGAGCAACGCTGTTTGTATGTTCATGAAAGTTGCTGCTAGTGTATTGTTCCGTCTGTTCGTGTGTGTGATGTGTTTGTGTTTTTACGTGTCCTTCTTCAGGGCGCATCTGCAGGCTGGTGGAACCATCGCCACTTCCAGCATCACGCTAAACCCAACATTTTCAAAAAGGACCCGGACGTTAACATGCTCAACGCCTTTGTAGTGGGAAACGTGCAGCCTGTGGAGGTACAAACACACCATCTGCATGACATATACGTGAAGAAAATACTCGATCACATCTGATAGGACTCTTTCTGTCTGTCTTTACTACAGTACGGCATTAAAAAGATCAAGAATCTGCCTTACAACCATCAGCACAAGTACTTCTTCTTCAGTAAGTGGCTTACAGGAATGTTTAAAGTTTGTAAGATACTCTTCAGTATATCTTTTAGTCTTTAACTGAACAATTAAATACTGCTTATATTTACATATTGCTTAATTTATGTGTTGAAATATGTAACTTACGTAAAGTTTACTACAAGTTATACTGGTTAATAAAACGTTATTTTATTGTCCTTCAGTGGCAGTTTATAACAGTATGTGTATATTTTAAAATAAATATGTATGTGTATGTAAATATGTGTATGTACATGTGCATCTTAAAAAAAAATTATATTGTGAAAAACTTATTTAGTTTAAAAAGTTAAACTTTCATATATTCTAGATCCATTACATGACCTGTAAGCTCAAACCATCCATTTTTTTTTACTTTATGTGTAATTAATCTAGATTATGTCAATAAACATATATTCTATTTACTATATAGTTAATATTTTAAAAATGTTGTATGTGTATTTTTCTCAATTTACTGAAACTATAAATGTAATATTTATAAATTACCAGCTGAACATAACATTTATCTGATTAATATACATTGTGTGTGTACAAATTAAAAATATAATTTTGACAACTTGACAAGTTTGTTAAATATTTTTCCATGTATTCATAATTTGACATTGTGTTCCATTATTATCAAGAGTCTAATTTAGCATGTTATCATGTCTATTTTTCAAAGTTCTGCTTAATATCTCTGATTATATGTAGTTTATAATTTCCACATGTTTTCTATTCTATAGGATTAGTTATGATAGAAAGCATCAGGCAGGCTTGATGTTTATCATCTTCTTCTTCTGTTATTTCTCAGTTGGACCTCCTCTGCTCATTCCGGTGTATTTCCAGTTCCAGATCTTTCAGAATATGATCACACATGGTCTTTGGGTGGTAGGTTACCATGATTGCTTTGACTCTTTTACCATGTTTATGCAGTTGAATGTGATTTTACAGCACTTTTTTCTGCCCTTATCTTATCTCGTCTGTTCTTATCTGCTTTAGGACCTTTTGTGGTGTATAAGTTACTACGTTCGCTACTTCCTGTGTTACACGCAGTTCTACGGTGTGTTTTGGGGGGTGCTTCTGTTTAATGTCGTAAGGTACAAACATTTTCATTTACTACTTCTGCTTCAAACATTTACTACTTGGTACTTTTGGAGATACCTTAGTATATGAAAATAATCTTTGTGTGCTGATATAAATCAAAGTACTTTTACGGTTACGCACTGCTCTGTTAGTGAGAGAGAGGTGGGCGTGTCCTTCTGATCATTGTTACAGGCTCCGCCCACTCGCCCTGCACCAATCAAAACCCAGCAGCACTGATTGCGCAGGTTATAAAGCTGTGTGTTGGATCACAGTGTTTTCTTCTAATCTTTTTCTTAATTTCCCTCTTCATTGAAATATAGTAATATAACAGTTCCTCTGTTCTCTTTTCTTTGGTTTTATGATGTTATATTTGAGTTTATTACTTTCAGGAGGATCTTTAGTGGTTGCTGTAGAACCTCTTCGTGTTGAGTTGTTTTTAATTTTCCTAAATTTGGTCTATTTTTATTTTTTATCGTAAAGGATCCCAATATGGAAGATTTATTTAGATCCAACCCTGGTTTTTACTGCACAATAGGGCAGATATTATGTTATTTTGTAGTACTGAGATACCATGCTAAAAGTTAAGTCATTTAGCGTAAATACATATAAATACATACATAAATAAATATCAGTAACATTATTGGTAGGGATGCACGATATTGGATTTTTGACCATATTTGATATGCCGATACTGATGCCGATACCAATATTAGGACAATATCGGTATTATTTATTTTATTTAGAAGAAACTATAAGCATTTTTTATTATTATTTGATTAGTTTTTAACAAGAACTTATTTGTTAGAATAAAACAATTAATGATTTTTCTGACAGTACTTTAAAGCTTAAAAAATAACTATAAATAAACTATATATCAGTCTCTACACTGTCCATCAGAAGGATGCAGTGTTAACACTAACATTTTATTTTAAGCTTTAACATTTGTAGATAGAAAGAAAAGAGTTGTAAAAACTCTAAAATCTTATGAAGTGCTAAATTAGAGCTAATGATTTGTTCAAAAACGAAAACATATTATGCATGAATCAATCAATCAATACATATAATATTTTTTTAATTTACAGGTGTCATGTTTGTCATTTTTCTGAACTTCAAAACAAAAAACAAACTTATTATTTTATTGACTTATTAATCAGAAACAGCCTAAATGTTATTTGTGAAGAGTGTTTTACTGTTAATTTAAATAGAAGCAGACCAACAGCGCCCCCTACCATATTAGAACGGGCATTAGAATGCCGATTTTTTAAATTCAAGCCAGTATCTACCGGTTTTGGATATCAGTCCGATAATGTATAGTGCATCCCTAGTTATTATAGATGGATGGTAAACCTATTATCAATATTATTTGGTTGCAAGTAAACTCAGCTAACCACTATTGCTATTCAAAAAAGTATACAACATATCTTTTATTATTAAAATTACAGCCCACTATTTATGTGGATTTTAGTTTTGACTTTGTGTGATCTTTGTGTGAGCCTGACCGATAAAGGATTTTGAAGGCCGATGCCAATACAAATATTTGATGGTTTTAAAATCCGATATTCCGATATATCGGCAGATTTGATTTTTTATTTTTTTAATTTCAGAAACCCACAACAAAGCATTAACAGATTTCCCTAACATTAGTTATTTGTAGCTATTTATGAGTTTTAACTAACATAATATGAAATGCATTTTAAAAAGAAACTTGTTTCTTTTATTGTCAATAAACCAAATCAAAGTTACCAGTTTTAAAAGTCCTGGGACTGGAGACAAATTCTGTTCTGATAAATAACAACAACAGCAAAATATAAATTGCTAACAGTATATGAGATAGTGTACTGAATCAGTCAATCCTCAATAGCTCCAGTCCAGCAGAGGCAGGTTTTAGTACAAGAATAGTTATTTGTAGTTGAGTATTCACTAAAATATTATTGTCACAACAGAACAGAGGAACATCAAAATATATTAAAGTTCTGATAAATAAAATAGAAACTTTAGATATGAAACTTTGAACAAAAACACAACAACAACAACCAAATCAAAGTTACCAGTAAGGGTGTTTCGTCCATTTTTATTATATTTTTTAAATATTAATTTATCGGCCATTATAAATGCTAAATGATAATATCGGCCTGCCAATAAATCGGTTGGGCGCTTACATATACATAATAAATATACACAACACGCATACATTATAACTTTTTTAATTGGATTTTGACAGCATTAAATATAATGCGTGACTGTGGAGTGAATGTGTTGTTGTGGGCCGCAGGTTCCTGGAGAGTCACTGGTTTGTGTGGGTGACCCAGATGAGCCACATCCCAATGGACATCGACTACGAGAAACACCAAGACTGGCTTAGCATGCAGGTACATCCTGAGCTGTCACAGCAGCGCTGCGTTTCAAGTCTTTCTAGCATGCTAACTCGGTGTTTCTGTCATCTAGCTGGTCGCAACCTGCAACATCGAGCAATCTGCATTCAACGACTGGTTCAGCGGACACCTCAACTTTCAGATCGAGCACCAGTAAGAAAAACAGAAGTAGTTTCAGAGCAAAAATGGCTTTAGTTTGTCTTTGCATTTCACAGCTGTTCTTTGTTCTCGTCCCAGTCTCTTTCCCATGATGCCTCGGCACAATTACTGGCGCGCCGCTCCACGTGTGCGAGCGCTGTGTGCCAAATACGGAGTGAAGTACCAAGAGAAGAGCTTGTATGGGGCATTTGCAGACATCGTCAGGTATGATGTGCAGCTTGCTCCACGCTTAATTTATTTCATTAATTTTACTTCACAATAAGGTGCATTACTTACCATTAATTAACTGCATTAGTTAACACAAACTAAGAATAAACAATATTTCTATTATTTATTAATCTTATTAATTTACTAATGTATTAAAATCACAAGTTGAGTTAACATTAGTTGATTCACTGTGTGCTAGCATTATCTAACAATGAATGACAATGTATTTTAATTAACATTAACAAAGATTTAAAAATTGTGTAATAAATGCATGGTCATTCTTCATATTTGTTAGTTAATATATTAACTAAGGTTAAGGATGTATGTTTGTAAATTAATCTTAAGTGTTTATTAGATTTTTTATTTTGCACATTTTGGAAACCAATTTGACTCAATTTACCCATAAAACACACAACGGGAGAGTCAAAAACCAGGAAAAAGACAGTGGGAGCTGATTTTATCTATCCTGGATTATTTAGTGTCTATATGATTCATAATTATCAGTAGGCCTATTCGTATTTTGCATGCATTCACTGTCAGAAACTTTAGTGCTAACTGTGTCATTTACTCTTCTCCCAGGTCTCTGGAGAAATCAGGAGAACTCTGGCTGGATGCGTACCTCAACAAATAAAACCTCGCTTGGGTTAGCTGAGCAGAATCCACCAATCAGAGGAAGCACGTCACAGACTAGACATTAAAAGTCTCCTAACTAAAAGACCAGTCAATCAGATTGCTAAAATGACACGTAGCACTTTTGTTTTTGGTATTTGAAGGGTAATTGTGGCACTTTGAACATGTTTTAAAGAGACTGATCAGAAATGTATGTAAAGGATGTATCTGGAGGTACAGGAACGTGCTCGAATGAACCTGGAAGTTGTGTGATTGCTGGTTTACAATCGCTGAATACTAGATTTGCATAGCCGCTAAATGCATTGAATATTTTATTTTAAGGTAATTCCTGAGGCACAATCTTTTTAGTAGTCACTTTATTTCTGCAATTTACAATACAGTGATTTTTTTTATTTTTTTTTTATTTTTTTTTATAAATAACATTTGGAGAAACTAGCAGAGGATAATACTAAGAGGTTGTACTTCTGGTTTAATATGACATTTGATTTGATTTCCTACTACTGGTATCCGATTAAACTGATTAAGTCTCACTTGTGTGTCTCTTTAAGTGTCTCTATTGTGATTAAACCACATACTGTAAGATCAAAGTCTCTAAATGCCCTTTATACAAAAAAAAAGAAAGGCGTGCATGAATCCAGATGATAAATGTACTGTTCTCACTTCATTCATTTCACATAACGATCAGCATCGGAACATGCATGACGCGACTGTATTTAGCACATTATTTACATTTGTTTCTTTCAAAAACCACTGCCACTGATGCACTCGTACATCAAACCCCAGGAAACATTCACTCGGCCAATCTCTCAGTCAACATGTACGGCTCACTAAAAGAAAATGTGCATTTTATATCACTGAAAGTTTTTTGCACTATACACATTGCATTTCAAACAGGAATTAAAAATGACCAAATTAAAATGTGTGCATTTGTGAAACGGGATAAAATGACAAACGCAACAAAAGGTAGTCCTAAAATAGTCATTTTTCTTTTTGAATTTGATTTTGATGTGACGACTCTTAATCATCAGACAACTTTTAATCATTGAGAGGTACATAAAAACCTTTTAAAGAAAAAAAAGTCTACTCGGAGAAAATGTGATTAAAATGACATATTTTTATCGTTCATAATTTTCTATTTTGAAGCGTGAACCGTACATGTTTCCTGAGGTTTTCATGCAATAAAGATTATAAGGCATTGTCCAGCATGAATGAGATAACCTACTGTATGTGGATAAATTACAATAAGGTCCATACATATACTAACAATAAAAAGCACCAACAATAAATATACAATTAAAAAATATCTCGGATTAAACTTTTGGTCGACGTGTGGCAGAACTTGATTGGTGGGTTGGGTTGATGGGTGACTGTTTGATCGACAGCCTGTATGGGCGGGTTTAGGAGGCAGATGAAATTTTCTCTTGTTGTTTGGACAGGATCTCCTGCAGTTCTGAGTCTCCTCGACTCTTCTGATGGAGAGAGAGAAAAGACACATGAGAAGAGTTCTGTGCCGAGGCAGCCTGTGTGAAGTGGCACTGACCTCTAGTTGGGATTTCTGGACCGTGATCTGGCTGTAGACGCGAGATCCCTCGTCTCCACACACGGTCTTCAGGTGATCTTTATTCAGAGAGAAGAGCTGAGCGCCGGTCAGGATGCCCAAACGCTCCACCGTCCTGAAACACACACACACCACATGGACTTTTTAATCAACATTTATGTTACTTTTTGCATTTCATGCATTTTAAACATTTATATTTTTTATTTCAAGAAATCTTTAAAAGGCTCTCAGAAAAAAAAAAATCAGGATTAATGCATTTTACAAGGCTTAATGAATTGCCAGGCAATTATATATGTATATATATTTATATAGAGTTACGTTTTGAGTTTTTTGTAGTTGATTGTAGTTTTATATATATATATATATATATATATTCCACAGTGTACAGGGCTCAAGTTAGTAACAGTATTTTATTTTAATGAATTCTTTATCATTTAAAAGGCTTTGGGTTCTCAGTATAAATTAACCTTATATTTTAAACGTTTCTTATTTAAGATTAACGAGTTCTCACAAAAAATACCATTTTAAATATAATATTTTCTATAGTTTAGTAGACTTAATGAGGTCTTTAAATAAAGTCATTTATATTTTAGTATTTATTTATATTTATAAATTTAGAAGGTTAGATCATTTTTTAGTAAATACATTATTTTAAGTTTAGAAGTACCAGAGAAGTTTTAGAGTACTTAAAATACCAATTTTAATTTTATTTTAATAATTGTTTTATAAAGCAGAATATTGATGAATTGTCATGAAATACATAGTTTTTATTTTGTTTTGAATATTTTTCATAGTTTAGAAGGCTTCTGTTTTCAGTCAAAAATAAATTCTAATTCATTTTTGCTGAGTTCTCAGTGAAGCACATTTTCTTTTATTTTTTAAAATTGTGTTTTTATAGTTATGATTCTGAAAAAAAATGAATCAATCAATTAAATCCCAAAAAAGAAATCATTTCATTTAACACTTTTCTCTGACTCACGGTTTGGAGAAGCCCTTGGCGTTGAGCCAGGTGGTGACCTCGGTCGGACTGGAGTCGAAGGCCAGCGGGACGGTAGACTGACGCACCACCTTGAAGTTCCTCGTGGGTTGCTGGAGCTTGTTTCCGCTGATCAACATGAGCAGCTCATCGTTCACTTTATCCATCTGTTGAGTGTGACCTGAGGACAGAGAAGGACAAACACGTTAAACACACATTTTCAGATGTACTCTGATCTTGCCTGACAGGTATTTATCTGGTATATTTGTCTCAAACTCATTGCCTTTGTCACTGCCCAGTGAGCCGGAGGGCGACTGTCCTCGGAAAGGCTGCGTGAGAGACAAAAACAATGATTCGTTAGTGTTTTTTGAGCTCAAAATTGCCTTGTTTTTCTGCCGTTTAACTGTGTTAATGTGTTTACCGGACTGTAAGGTATTCCTGGACTGTATGGTGGATCGATCATAGTTTGAGGGTCCTCCAGTTTCACCACATCCAGGATATTATAGGGCACGTATCCCGCCTGTCCGCTTCGGTTCCTCAGTTTCCACCACTGCTTATCATCCTCCAACACCTTCAGACACACAACACAACACAACTTGATTGCACCAAGCATTTTGCTAGTGTTTTGTGTCACATGAATGTGCACTGCAGTTCAGATCAGCTCACCTTTGGGGAATTATAAATATTAGAGTTCACTCTTGAGCAGTCAAACAATCAATCATGATTAATCGCAAAAGAAATGTTCTTGTTTACATAATATATGTGTGTGTGTGTGTGTGTGTGTGTGGGTGTACTGCATATATTTATTATGTATATATAAGTACACACACATACAGTGTATTTTTAACAAAAATATATTGTTTATATTAGTGCTGTCAAACGATTAATAGCAAAAAGTTTTAACTGTGCATATTTATGATGTATATATAAATACATACACATACAGTGTATATAAGAAGAAAAATGTTACATTTATATAGAAAATATAATTAAATATAATATAAATTATAAACAAATTCCAAAATACATGCAAATATTTTCTAAATATATACTATATATATATATATATATATATGATATAAATTACAAGAATATAAATATTTTCATGAAAAAACTTTCCAGATATATACTGTTTGTTTGCGTATTTATATATACATAATAAATACACACAACGCACACACATATATTATGTAAACAAGAACTTTTATTTTGAATGCGATTAATCGCGATTAATCATTTGACAGCACTAGTTACTACTTTTGAGACGTTGCTGGCATAATTTAAGGCTGATTTGAGAGGAAACCCTTTTCTCAGCAGAATCGTCTGAAGCAGGAGACTTGAGTGAAACCCCATTAGAGCTCAAATTAATCTCACCGCTGTCTTTGAGAAGCACCTGAGACGTTTAACGTGATTTTTCACAGTCGTCATACCTCCAGAATTTCGTCCTGAAGCACCGACAGCTCGTTTACGTTACGTGCCACAAAGTGGTAGCGGATTTTCGCATACTTGCGAGAAGGAGGAGGCGCCGAGAAAGACCTGGAAAAAACACCAGTGCAAAAAGCTGATCAGAACGAAATCTTCACATGAAGCAAAAGGCTCTTCGTATAGGTTAGTTTTACGACGGGTATATACAATTAATCCACCAGCATTACCAAGCTTGGAAGAGCAAGGATAAAAAAAACTAAAACTCTGTGTTTGTCTGAAAGAAGAAAGTTATTTATGCCATAATAAATACATCAAAACCTAATGTTTGATTAGTGCTAAGATAGTGCTGGATCACATTTAATTTAATTCAAGATCAGAAGGGAAACATCTTGGAATGACCTCGTCGCTGGAAGGACATCATGAAATAATCTGAAAAAGGTGTTTTTTGGTTGGGTCTCAATCATTCGTGTTACTACAGATCAAGTGAAAGTTTGTGAGACTCACCCGTTTGAAGAGAGCGATGACTGTGATCCAAAGAACTGAGAAGGAACAGAGGGAAAGATGATATGGATCTAATACAGAGAGGAGATGTTCACACAGACGAGATCGGGATGGTGTGTTTATTGGCCCTCACCTCTTTGGGTCTGCATTCGGTCTGCACCGGCGCTCCGGCGGTCTCTGTCTCCCACAGCGACGAGCGCAGCAGCTCCAGCGGTGGCTCCCAGCCGTTCCGGAACTTTGGGACGTACAGAGGAGCGCACTGATCTCTCGGCCAATCAGCTCTAAGATACACAAAGACACGCCCACAATCAGACAACATACTAGTCTAAACGGACCATCTTTATTTGAACACCATCTAATATATCCCATACTGCTAAAATCCAAAATATTACACAATATTTATTAAATTCATAATAACACATACATATTAATGGGTTTTTCAATGCTCCATGACTAATCTAGAGAGAAGATATTTTATTTTTATTTGGCAAAATATGCCATGTAATATTTAATATTAATAATTAAAAATAATAATGATGATGATGATAATAATGCTGATGCTGATCTAGAGAGAAGCTGCTTTATTTTAATATTTTACAATTATTTATACTAAAGAGATAACATGTATCATGTAATATTATATGTAAACTAATAATAATAATATACAACCATTATACATGTCAAATGTAAAAAGTGTAGCCTAATTTAGCAAAAATCATCATTTGCTCAGTTCACAGCAGTGTAAGACCTAAGTAATCTTGTTTATGTAACTACCATCATCTGATACTGATCAAACACTGGCTGTATCTGTTTACCACTGACACACACATCCACAGCGGCTGAATCATCACCTGGGCCGCGTCCAGCCGTCTCCCAGCAGCTCAAAGATGGTCATCTCTTTGGGAGTCAGGTGTCCTCTCAGGAAGTCCACGGTGTCCCGGCACAGGTGAGGAGAGATGACCGCCCGCGGCAGCTCGGGACTGCCACAGCTCTGCAGCATCTGAATGCACACATAGAAGTGGTTTTGAGAGCTGTGTTCACATTATGACTGGATGAGACATGAATGAGCCACTGAGAAATAACTGACATGCACCACTGCATTCTGTTGATATACCAGGTTAAGGATGATGATTATTAATATTACATTAATATTATTGTGCTACTACATATTAGGTAACTACTATAATATAAGGACATTTTTGGGGTGCTCTTAAAGGTAAATAAGTTGCATAATTTAATTTATTTACCGTTGATTAATTTAAGATTATTTATTCAGGGTTATTTACATTATTTTTATACATGTTTTGTCATTTTAATTATTATTTTTTTTTATAAAATGCAAAAAGTTGTCTTTGTGGTAGCATTACCATTAAGATTTTGGGTTGGTCCATAGTCATTTCTAAATTAATTTCTATAAAATTATACATACAAATACATATAACGACAAAAAATATAATATACTAATTGCTTATATAATTACTGTACATAGCTCAGACAGAACTTAGGATAAATCAGCCAATTTGAGGTGTCCTCAAAGGTACATGAAAAAAGGTTATCTATTTATTTATTTGGAATTATTTATCTTCTAGGGAAATTTATTAATATTTATATTATTATTATTATTATTATTATTAAATGGTAAAATTAGTATTTATTTATATTTTTATTTGCATTTCTAATGATCTTTTTTATTATTAAATCCAAAATGTAATTTAGCAATAACATTAGCATTTATTTATATTTCAATATAATTTTTTATTGTCTTTTATTTATTTATTTTTATTAAATCCAAAAGTTGTCTTTTAGTAATATCATTCACATTTAATTATTTATATTTTATTTGCATTTGTAATCCAAAAGGTGTATTTTACGGTAGCATTTATTTATTTATTTTTATTTGCAAATTTAATTACCTTTATAATTTTTTTTATTAAATCAAAAAAGATTTTTAAGCAACAACATTAACATTTATTTTTTACTAAATCAAAAAGGTTGCATTTTAGTGATAACTTTAGCATTTAATTAGTCTGATGTAGTTCTGAGCATAAGTCTCTACAGTAAAACCAACAGAAGTTGATGGTGTGTTTTCAATGCGTTCCTCACCATCTCCAGAGGTCCGAACAGGAAGTGCACGAGCTCCGCAGCAGTGGGGTTCTGGATGTGTTTCTTCAGTTTGGCCTGTAGAGGGCGCGCACAGACCGTCAACACATGTTATGAACGCATTTAACTCATAAAACAATTCTTACATAAATCGTCACTTAAACTAAAAAAATAAACGTTTGTTACGTTTAAATGCGAGTGCAAATGTTCCAGATGATATTTTAAATAAAACCAAAGAGTTAAAATCTTGCATTTTTAGTTCAGTGTAGGCACAATGAGAGACAAGCGACACCCACCAGCAGATTGAAAGAGAGTTTCAGCTTCTGAAGACAGTCGATAAACTCGCCTTCTGATGGAGGTTTAGCTCGTAGAGTTAGCATTCCCTCTAAAACACACACACACACACGACAGTCATGTTTGTTCAGCATTATAATTAAACTTTATATGGAGTACTACTTGAGCACAATGCACATTTTAATATGAAGCCTTAAATGTGTTTTAATGTCACTACTGGTGGGAACTGTATGATCTTTGAATAATATCGTTTTTAAATGCAACATATTTAAAGTGCAATTAAAGTATACTCCACAACATCTTTAGTTTGACTTCAGCACTGCTTTTGCACAGTTAAAGTAAAATGTAAGTTTGCAATAGCATTTACACATGCTGTTTTCCTAATAAGGGCTTTATCGAATGAATAAACAAATAAATGAAATGCATATGTACCTGCCGGTCCTCTCTTTTTGTTTTTCTTGCTTCTGTTGCGCTGGTTGAGTTGCGCGAAAGCCTCAGCCGCTTTATGAAGACGTGCAACGAAGATCTCGATGTCGTCTAAAGAGCAGTTCAGGATTTGCTGAATGACACACACGGAGTGAAAACATGCGGGGTTACAGCGTTACGTCTGCTCTGATGTAACCATGAATCTGATACACTCAGTGGTTGAGTGTGTTTTACATGTGTGTGTGCAGATATCCAGTGTTGCGCAGGCACTCACCACGTCCTTTTCGATCCGCTGGGCCAGTTTCATATTGGACTCGGGGTCCTGCATCGACAGCTCATCTGAGACAAGCATGCAGAGTAGTTAGGATCCATGCATTTACTGTAAACGTAAGTATATAGGTATTTTGAAGCTGCGTGTCTGGCACCTTTCATGTCTGTAGCTGCTACACGACCTTTGACCCCAGGGCCAGGACTTCTAGGCTCCGAGGCCGGGATGATGCTCTCCCGTTGGTGTTTCATCTTTTCTTGGTTCAACCTGGTGGAGAGGAGAGAGAAATTTTGTAATATTGTGTAATATTGCCCTTTAAATGAGAATTAAGACAGTCTAAAATGTAGTTAGCAACTGTAAATATGCATAAAGTTTATAATTTGCCTTAATGCAGTGTGACAAGCTCAGCTGGTGAAGAATGCAGGCAATGTTGATTATAAACAATTCATTCAGTACTAAAAACTTTTTTTAGCTAAAAAAACATAAAATATCAATCAAATGAAAGAAGGCATGTAGTGTTTGTGTAAAACAATTTTTTTTCAGTATGGTTCTAGTCTTTTTGATCATTAAGATGCCTTAAAATTGTGTGTATTAAATATGACACAGTAGGGCTAATCATCCTAAGAAGCGGTTACGTGTCTTCAGGACATCAGTAGACGTACAGTGCAGTCTGTTGAGTGTGTAGAAGTGCTGTGAAACTTGGTGTCAGTCGTTCTGGCTGGTAATTAGTTATTTAAAAACCACTCCAGTAGTGTGTGTTTGTGTCTGTGAGAGCTGGGACTCACTTTAGCGTCTGCGGTCGCATCTTCTTGCCACGTGTGTTGTCTCCCAGAGCGCTATCAATGTCAGCGTGCACCAGCTCGGCCTAAAACACAACCACACACACACACGGATACAGTCAAAGCATTACTGCAAGGTTTTAAAGGTTCTTTGTTATTAATCGTTCAGGTGCAATATTTCTGGGAGATTTTAGAAGTGAAATTCAAATAGGTGTCTGTGCATCCCTCCCGAAAAAGAAGTTTCAGTGTGCTATTAGTGTACTTGTACTTGCAACTACAAGTATGTAACTACCAGTACACCTAAAAGCTCACCTTAAGAATAGTTTAACTTAAACAAGTTGTGCACTCAGAGTTATACTTAAAGTACACTTAAAAGTATACTAGAAAGAATATACTAGAAAGTGGGCCAATTTAGTCCCAAGGAGTACTGAAATAGTACACAAGTATACCACTAGTACACTTATATTTGTATACTTACTTGTATACTAAAAATATACTTGAACTTTACTGAAGTATACTTTAGAAAATGAACTTGGAGTATACTACTTTTTGGTAAGGGTATGCGTGAGTGTTTGTTTTGCCGTTGCTTATGAATACAGCATTTCTCATGATGTCTGAAGAATAACAGAACCTGAAATACCATGATACTTTTCTTATGTCTACAAGTTTGTGTGTGTGAGTCTCACCTCCACTTCGTCGCAGTAGAAGAAGTGAATGTCTGGTTTGTGTTGTTCATTGTCCTGACAGATGAGCAGAAGGATCGATGGATATCTGGTCTGGTTCAACAACGTCTGACAATGATGGACTGTGGCCAGAGGAAAGTTTTCAAGCTCTTCCTGAGAGAAAGAATGGAGAATTAGAACTTCATATCGCCTAACCCTAAAATGCTTAATAAAAAAACGTATTTAAAAAAATATCGAGATGAAATGCAATTTAAGAAAATGTTAACTATATATTAAATGCAGAAAAAAAAATATGAAAGAAAAAAAGATTCTCAGAATTTGTTTTAAATTTAGTTTTATTTGATTTAATAATGTTTAAATTTTTGTTTTATTTTATTTTTAATTAAAATGCCCTTTAAGTATTTTATGAAAACACAAAAGACGCTTATGACCTTCGATCCTGAAAACAATGATTGCGATCATTAATGAGGTCAAAGATCTAGTAAAGTTGGCATTTATGGTCGCATATAACCAGAATAATGATGGCACACTCACAATCGATTCACACGGATGAAACGCTCACTATCCAGTTATTCCAGATCAGATCAGATTACACTAGGTCATAGGGTTAGAAGAGGCTTTGTTTGATAAACAGGTGTGGAACATGCTAATGTCTTCAACTGGTTATCAGGTTTTCCTGGTTATTTAAGACTCAATTTGTTTATAAATTAATAAAAATGTGCAAACCCAGTACCATACAGGATTTTCAATGGGAAAAAATGGGGCAGAATTGACTGAAACGGCACGGCCTAGATGATGTCAGTGGGAAAGTGCAGTACATTATGATGAAAGATTACAAAGAATATATTCATTGCAATGCAACACCGAATGACTCACAATAAGACAAGAAACATGGATTAAGAAAGTAAATAGTGTCATTTTTGATTTTATATTGACTTTACAAAAGTCAACTTTACTTGAGCACACATCAGAAAAGATCCTGCTAACCTTGGTCTCGCAGTCCAGGAGTTTGATGGACTTGTCCGTCACCTGCAGCAGCATTTCCTGAGTCCAGATTTTGTCTTTGGAGTCCAGCAGCTTCAGCTTCTTAATCGCGTCATCTACTGTAGCAATGGACTCTGATTTATCCATGACGAATGTAGAGAGATGCTGCAAGCAAACAGATGAGTGTGGAAGGTCATTGCAAGAGCGTTGCTTGCATGAAAACAAATACAATTCGGTTTTCACATTTAACAACTTTAAAATGGAATGTGAACCTGTCATTCGCATGTGCATTAAATTAGATATATTAGCACTATAGTAATGATTTCAGAGAAAATGCAAAACCGTTTGACTTGCTCATTTATTCAGTATTTGCTATACAGGAAATGTCACATAAGATTAGATTAAGCCAGGACTAGACCTTTGCTAGTTTAGGACATTTAAGAATTTAGAAACATGTCTAACAAAAATGCATTATCTTTGAGCATTTTAAGACCAAACAATGGCAATAATGTATTTTAAGATATCTCAGTGCAAGCCTTTTCCAGTTTAGACAGCTCTTAACATTTATTTTAATCTAGGACTAGTCTTAAACCCTGCCCCCTTCATGTTTAAACAGAGAGCAAAAATGAGTGCATTTAAACGGTTCCACATAATATGGCACACTTTTAAATATATTTTGCATCCCAAATGACCATTTAGACTCCAAAAATCAGATTTGAATCATGGTTTGGATTGAGTTTGTAAACACTGGATTAATGTGGATTTCATTGCATTGCATTTCATTGCATTGAATTCTAGGAGAAAAGGCTATAATATTAGAAATCGTATTGGTTTTTCATTAGTGGATAATCAGGTGAACATACCAATGGTCTAAAACAAACCTACAGTACATATGTTCTCTTTCTGAATGCCATTGGGTGTTGCTCTTAAAGGAATTAAGTGAGTAATGTTAGCACACACCTCCTTATAATATTTTTATATCTACTTCAGGACTTTAACCACACCTGTGTGTGTGTTTGTGTGTGTGTGTGTGTGTGTGCGCATTACGTGTCACAATACTATGTGACAAACAGTGATCCCATCAAAGAGAACAAATTATTCAAAGCATCATGCATGATTCATAAGCAGATTAAGTCTTGTCACTAGTTATATAAGGGAAGGAGATCTCAGCATGGCTGCCGTGGATAAACCGGTCAATCCAACACAAACACGTCTCACACGACTTGATCAGACTATACCCGGAAGGTGGAAAGACTTCAACAGGATGTAGTCCAACCATCTTTCAACCTCACAAAAGAAAGTTAAAGTTTGAGATAGTTGTCAAGACTATTTCAGCAATTTACAAAAGGTCAGTGGTTTCCATGAAACTGTTTAAATTCAACAAGAGCTCAACAAGTATTTTCAGATTGTTGGTTTGAAGCGACTGACTTCAAAACACACCAGTGTTCAGTTCTCTAAAACCACCTAAACCCCAGAGCAATCACTTAACACTTCCCTAAAACCACTCAACACAATACCACCCCTATGCAATCGCCCTAAAACCACTCATGTACTCTACTAGCCATTAAGAAATGCTCTAAAACCACTTAAACACCATATAGACCACATAGGAATGCCCTAAACCCTGCTAGCCCAAACAATTGCCCTAAAACCACTCATGTACCCTAGTAACCACTCAGATTTGGCATTAAACCATTCAAACACCACATGAAAATGCCCTAAAACAGCTCAAACAACCTAGCAACCTAATTAATTATTATTAATTATTGCTCTAAAATCACTCATGTACCCTACTAGCCACTAGGAAATGCCCTACAACCACTTAAACACCATACAAACCCCATAGCAATGCCCTAAAACCACCCAAACCCTCTAGCAACCCAATGGAATTGCCCTAAAACCACTCAAATCCCATATAAACCACATAGAAATGCCCTAAAACCACCCAAACACCCTAGCAATTCCAAACAATTGTACTGATATCACTCACATACCCTAGTAACCATTTAGATTTGCCATTAAACCTATAAGGCACCATAGAAACCATTGGAATGTCTTAAAACAATTCTAAAACTGACACAAGCCACTCAAATACCCTAGCAATAACGAATTTGCAGTATTAACACCCAAACCACCTATAATTACTTTAAAATCACTTAACCCTCGTGGGAACCACTCAAAAAACACCGCCCAAACAACCTAGCAATTCAACATACTACCAACCACCTATAATTGTACTATAGGAACCACCTACAGTAGAACTATCCTAATACCCCGTAAACACCCTAGCAACTACTCCAATGCCATAGCAACAACCAAGAATTGTCCTAAAACTACTTAAATAACCTAGAAACCACCCAAACACCCTAGCAACCACCTAGAATTGTCTTAAAACCACTTAACCCCCCTAGCAACAACTCAAATGCCCTAGCAACCACATAGAGTTGTCTTAGAACCACTTAAACCCCTTAGCAACCACCTAGAATTGTATTAAAATCGACACCAAATTAAAAAAGACACCATAGTAAACACCCAACAGTGCACTAAAAATAACATAACACCCTAGCTACAACCTAGAACTACCCTTAAAGCAACCCAAAACCTTCTACAGATCTTCTACAGATCTTCTGCCATTTCTCTTAATAATATTCACATTAATAACATAACCAAAAATAGAATTAACTAAAAAAGTCAATCTGGGCAGTATAAAAAATCTTACATGCCTAAACTAAGATTACTGTGGCATGATGCTTCTTATATCACAAGAGTGCATAAGCATTTAAGACCTGATATGACTTTGGCTGGTGTGGGCGTAACTTTATGTGTGTTTGACAGCGAGAAAAAAGAGATAAGAGACGCAATATAGTCTTTCCAGCAAGTGAAGGGTGAAAGTGAGGAAAAACTGACCAAGGAAAGTAATGCGTCCAGATCAGGACAAAGTTCAACAGAACGTCTGGAGTCAGGCCTGGATCAAAGTGTCGTTTGATTAGCACAACGATGACGTACTCGTGCATGGCTAATCTGCCTGTTCTGCTGAGGTTTTTTCAGGTTGCGTTGCATAAAAATGCGCCATTGCATTTCGGCCAAAGAGTAGCGCAGATTTCAGAACGCAAATTGTGTTATCTGCTTGGATGGAGGTTAACTCTGCCCTGGCAAATCTCTGCGGTGATCAAGTGACCTGACTTTATTACGATATCAAGTCCTCAGTTAAATCCCGTTAAATATTAAACCAAACTCTCTGTGGCGAGGTTCGGCTAATCAACAAGCTCAGAAGGACGAAACATTAAAAGAATCAAGGGTTTAGCATCTGGCTTACCTGTACATGGTATTGTGACGTCTCTTGCATGATTACGTTCGAGTTTGAGTACTTCTTTCGTTGCTCTGAAAGAAACAGAGACACAAACATGGACATATGAGACACTGTTTTCAAGAATTTGAGACTGTTCATTAGAAAAGACGCCACTGTGTTCCTCATACGTAAAGTCATTTTTTGAGACATATTAAGGCAACGGATATAAATACTCAAGTTCAGACAAAACTCAAACTAACCTGGGTAGTGCCACATTTTGGACGGTCTTAAGCGAGAAAGCTGATAAAACACCAGTTCACATTAAACATCAAAACGCGAGTTACCAATAAAACAAGACTATTATAAAAAAATTCTTCAACTAAACATTCTCACTCCTACCTTTCAAAGAAATGAATTCAAAAATTTGACGTCCTGTCTACAAATATGCGTTAAACATCTCCATGCTTTGACAAATCTGTAGGCTTCCAGGAGTAATGCTCCAAACCGATGGACTTACAGACTGAATATGTTATCACAGGCTGGGAATTGCGTTTCGCCTGCCTCTTTTATTCAAGGTCAAAGGTCAAACCGTGTAACACATGGAAATCTTCCTCCGCCATCTATGGCTTCAATATCATATCGCTGTTTGTTTTACAGCAGTCCTATAAATCAGCTCAGCGCTGCAATTTCTACAAAACACTGGTTGGCTTCAGTTGGTTAACGGATCGACTGGAACCTACATTTTAGCCGCTCTTTTAGGCTCAGGAGAGTTTTTATGGCGAATCTGAGCAAGTTTGAGATCTCGTCTGACCTCTAGAGTCCTTTCGCGAGGAAAAACATCAGCTGTCTCTCTTAGGCAAACACTTGACGACTGCAGTATATGGCTCTGTTAAGGTTTAAAAGGCTTTTAATGGACGTATTAAGTCTAGCTCAAGGTTAAAGAGCAGAAGAGCAGAGGATTCTCTCTTGGAAACATGTTTTGGCATCATACTACGTTTACGATGTTCTTTTGCGGTCTAGTTATGGCTCGCTGTAAGAATGCTGATAACAAAGTTATGTTTAAAATAGTTACATATGGATGGATTGTATATTGCCATGGTGACTAAATGTTTTCGCGGGTTGTCATAATGGCTTTGATTCTCGAAATATGAATGAATCACAGCAGCTGATATATAGCTGATATATTATTTAATATTTAATAAATGTCATATTTATTAATAATTTAACACAATTACATTTAAAAATAGGTCAAATCTGAATATATGTTTTTAAAACCTTTTTTATTTTGTCTTGTTGTTCATTTAATTTTATTTAGTTTGGGGGCACTGAGATTTCTTTAATGTTTTTAATGACTTATCTGCTCGCCAAGGCTGTATTTACTGGATCAAGAAAAATAATATTGTGAAATAGCATTTAAATTTAAAATAACCCTTTTCTATTGCAATATATTTCAAAATGTATCTCATAATTTTTAATTCTTCAGTGTCACATGATCCTTCAGAAATCATTGTAATATACTTGTAAATTATTTTTTGATCATTTAAGTAGAAAGTACAAAAGAACAGCTTTTTTAATTAATTTATTTTTTTACAGATTTTTTAAAAAACTATTTAATGCATCCTTGTTAAATAAAACTATTATTTCTTTCATAAATAAAACCTTACTGACCTCAAAGTGAAGTGTATACTGTACTATATATGTTATTGTTTGACCTTCACTTTAATGTACAAAATATATTTTTTAATCACATAAATTACATGAATTATTTAACTTAGCTGTGTGATCATAACAAAATCATAATTGTCAATTATTCCCTTGAAACAGTAATTGTGATTATTAATTACGATCATTACAATTTACACTGAATCATGTTTATAAAATTGTATGAAACAACCGCATGCCATAATTTAACATGAACATAAACAAGCTGAAAACCTTTATTGTTTTTCTATAGTATTGAGCCTCAAATGTCAATTATACACTGAACTGGTTTATTCTTAGAAATAAAACAAAGTCATACAAAGCCAATTTTCCACAAGCTAATATGATTCTTTAGGGTCTTAATGGAAAGTTTGTAAAATAGATTGCTTTAAAATTTCTCAAATATAGTGTAAAAAAAGGTATTTTTACCCTGTCAAAAACAGCTCTTTAGAAATCAGGTCTCTTTAGAAGTTCTGTGTTCTGTGCTCCGCTGACTCCGCCCCTCTTTTCTGAGGCGCTCTCAGAGGATCTTTTTATTAGCCGTATTCATAGTGAAACTTGCTAATCAGCACATTATTAGGAAGACCATTTGCAAAGATTCATTAAAAGACATTATACTCACTGCCTCCGTAGGTGAGGCTGGATCATGAACGATTTGCGTGAACATAAACACACTTCGGTTGATCAAGAGGGCGTTTCCTTCATAAACAAAAGTACCGTTAATCCTCTGTGTCTTCAGTCACTCAGATGTCGGGGGTAAATGACAACTGCTCTGTTCATTAATAAATTCAACAACAAAACACCTCAATCTCTTAGGAGTCTTGCTTGTCTCTGCGTCTCGGTCTGATGA